>OX421445.1:18708433-18760933 GCA_949126865.1 Montipora capitata
AAAAAGCCCTAAACTGCCATTTAAATATTGATTTATATACATATGTATAGTTTTTCTCAGACTCTGATCGGTATCATTTAAGGGAAAAAGATAAAGGTACTCTTAAAAAGAACTATGCCAGATCTAATAGTAAATACATTCAAGTTTAGGTGTTTCAATAGGATCGTAGGCATGTGGGACATTTTGCCATATACTGACCTGTTCGTCAGGCAACAGCTATTACTAGATTTAAGAGAGAAGTTAGGGGATTTTTAGGAAGAAATTTATCCGGTTCTATTTAGGTGTATGATTATTATCTACATCTCTCTATACAAAGGAACCTCCATTCAAGGGACACCCTCGGGACCAGGGCAGGTGTCCCCTGAATAGAGCTTAGTATGCACGTTTTTCCGGGACCACTGAATAGAGGTGTTCCACTGTATTTTTTATAGCCCGTCATATTATTAATTTTTTTTGCGAGGTGGTCCAGATGTCTTGCATGGGGTCGTTGACTCTTTTACAGGTCGTTGTTGTGGATCACGCTTTATCTTCTATCTGCAAATACTTCCATAAAGATAAAGTAAACAGGTGATCGGGCGTCCCCTTGATTCGTCGACGACAAGGAAGGAAGGAGAGAGCCTGGGTTTGAAGTCGCTCAGACGTGACGTCACGCTATGTTTGTCGGCGGTTGATTCAAACCAAATCATCTTTAATAGCTGCGGGCAAGGTAAAGATTCTACTCTTTCATCGATCCTATAGATAAGAATTTTCAATTACTGCAATTACCATGACACAACATGGCTGAGTTTGTAAAATTGAGCACCGAATGCAAAAGCGATAATCTGGCTCGCGAACCTTTCAAAGCAACAAAAATATGGAATGAGCTCGTCGAACATTTGCGAGCGAACGTCGAACAGCGTCGAAGACGGTGGAAATTTCAATATTACGAAAACTGTTTTCGCGGCGTGGACGTGGTTGAAGTGCTTCATTGTTATGTTCAGAGCAATCCCCACTTGTCAAAAGATGCCACCCGAGACCAGGTAAAATGTCTTTGTCAGATTCTGTTGGAGAAACGAGTCATTGAATGTGTAACCATCGAAGACAAGACGAAGAGCCATAGTTTCGAAGATGGAAGCAAGTTGTATCGATTTTCGTCATTGAATCAAGTTATTTCATCACCGTCTCAAAGTGAGAAGAAACGTGGTAGAAGAGGAAGTCTTCTCGGCGAAAGGGACAATAACACAAGTAGACGAAAGTCGTTGCGTTTTACACCCAAATCGCAAAAGAGATTTGCTGATCTGTTAATGTCCGAGTCTACACGATGGCCTGATACAAACTTTACGAGGTCGCAAAAATCATGGAACAAGCGAAGACGACTGAGTTTGGATGCTGGTCTAAATTTAAGGTAAGAGGAAAGAGCACGAGTGAAAATCTCGGATTTGTTGGAAATTTAGACTTTCGAAAAGTCCTTCACGTACGAAATATCACGATTCGCTCACCAAAACACTTTCTCCTAGGATTCTCGTGAGGTCAACTTGTGGCAAGTCTGTTGGAAATTGGGAACTGTCGGACAGTTCGTGGCAGCTCGGTCGCCCCGGACTATTCACCCCGGCGTAGCTTTCGAGTTTGAAAGGAGTTTTATGGTAACAGGGTCCCTACTTTACAGAAGACCTCGTTGCACTAGTGGCAGATGTGATTACAAAGGCAGCATTTTCTCCATAGTTCTCTATACAAATATAAAAAGCGAGCGTTGATCAATCCAGTCTGTTTGCACTCTCACCTAAGCTACTGAGATAACTGGTCGGTGGTTTTTCATGTTAAAACATTCCATTTTGTTCAGTGTTGCCCCATTGACTCAAGATAACTCAAAATTCCAAACAGATTAATATCCCCTCAAAAGCATCTGCTTTTGTTGAAAGAAAATAAGAATTCCATTTTTTTACAGGAAGAATAAGATGGCCATGTTGTCTTCTGAATCAGGAAATTCCAGAGATTTTATCAGTCAAGTATGGTTTGAAGTGGCCCTTTCACGACTCCTTCAGCTTACAGAGGTTCCATTCCTGGAAGATGTACTGGCCTCGCCATCAACAGATGATGACATGGGAGTGGTTGTCATGTCAAATGACATTCCTGAACACTGGAAGGAAAATTCCAACCACAAGGAAAATATTGCCTATGAATCTTGGGACGTTTGGGTTCAAGCAGGAATGGAGTGCATTCAGTTGCAGACTGATTTTCCTTTGCCACATTGCTCTGAAATGAGCTACATAAATTTAGCAAATGCCAAAGAAGCTGAAATCCATCAGCTATTGTTAGAGTATTATGGGTCACTCCAAGATACACTTATTCCTGCAAACTTAGTAGACTTGGTCAATGGTATGCTTTGCACTCTAGCTGATGATTGGTCGAAGATTAAATCACTTCTGCCTCTACTGGCACTGACGCTTCCATTATGTCAAAGGAAACATCTCAAAAAGTTGTTGAACTTTATTGGTATCTCTGCTGACAGAAGTAGTGGAAGGTTTATCATCAAAAGGTTCACAAGTGCCATTTTGCCAAAGGATATAAAGGACAAGGTTTGTTCAATGTTCAAGTGTAGTGGTTGTACCTTAGGGGGGATGACTAGCTTCTACATGTATACATGATAATTATGTGAAGTGGTGGCTTCCAAACAAAACAATAATTTAAGAATTACGATTTTCCTTGAATTTTTTTTTTACTAAGAACCAAAACTGCGAGAAAGTTTATTTTTGAGACTGCTCTTCTTTTTCATACAGTCAGATTCTAAACAAAAATCACCCATTCATTACCTGGGATCCCAAATCAAGGATCCTTTCCATTTCAGTACCCTGGGTAAATGGACACCACCACTTGAATTTGAGTTTGCAAAATGCATTATGATTTTATATCATAATTATAGCAACTTAACTACCTTTAAAATGAAGCTAATACCTTTAGAAACAGCTAGAGAAGAGTTGATAAGAATGGCCTTATTTCGATCTGCACCACAATACGGGGATGCGCTCATTGCTTTCAAGGACAACCAGGGCTCTTGACTCACAAACAAGTATCAGTCTAAACAACCACCAGGACTGCAAGGTACAAATGTAGTAAGGTACCACAGAGAGACCTAGGCAGCTTTCAAATAATTATTATTCATAGCCACAGCACCATGTTCAATGCAAGGAAAAGTGGCAAAGAAGAAAACAAGAAGCACATTGAGGGAACAGGGATGCTGAGATTTATATTGCACTTAAGTGTAGCAACAACAAAACCAGACTCTCAATCCTTCTGAACCTAATCAATGCACCTTTCTAGCCTACATGTACATTGTTGTCTCACCTCTGTTGTCCCTATCTTGCTGTCAAGAGGAAGAAGGGGGTCCCAGGTTTAAGGCTGGGGTAGCTACAGGATCAGTACTACACCTATAAAGCTAGGCTCGATTTCCGCCGCTCTCTCGTGTCCGGTCTACGTTCCTTGGCGGGCTTGTTTCCCGAACAGCAGCTGGAAATCGAGCCTACTGTAAAGCTGTACATGTATGTATCAGTACATCTTATTTGAATTTAGGCAGAACTAAATTAAGTTCTAATTTCTTTTCTCATTCACAGGCTTCTGGCCAGCGATTGGTTTCTTTAATGGTGAGCCACCAGCAGCAAATGTTTACAATTCCAACTCCTGTAAAAGAGCTTTTCCAAAACAGTGTTTTCTCCTTGAAACAAGGAATGTGTCCCACCTTGACATCTAAAATATCCAAACAGCTCTCCATTGAGGAGTACCAGCAACAAAAACTTCAAACAACAAATGAATTCCTTAGTGACCTGATGACTTTCATTGTGGACAACCTGCACATGTCTTTAAAGGAAAAGGAGGAAAGGCTCAAACTCTTTCAGAAACACCACAAAGATGTCTTCTTGCGGCAATTTCCAGATGGGGACTTTTGAAATTATGGTTCTGTGAAGTCAGCAGTCCTTTGGTTCAGGTGCCCCAACCCTGGCACAGTCCAAGTTTTCTTTATCAGGATTCCATAACAAGATCAAGTTTCCATGTGCACAAGTAGTTGTGTACATTCATCACTCAGGCAGGTTCCACACAACCTTGAAAAAGTATACATGCATTTATTTGGACTTGTGAATAACTTAAGATATTCACTTGAAAATTAAATGACTCAAACCCCAGGGAAAACAGTTACTAAAACTATGTCGGCAGTGTTGTGCCACCCACCAACAATATTGACTAACATCGTATTAGGAGCCACAGCTCACAGACTGGGTCCTCCAAGGTAAAAGGTTGTTGATCGTGAGGGAACAATAATTATTATTATCTTGGAAAGGTGGCCAAACATGGTTGCTTCCATCATCTCACATGAGATCCTAACCCCTCCAGAATAACAGAAGGTTCAGCTTGGAGTTAAGACTGTTCAAAACTCAAGGTGACACATTACTTTTAATTAGTTTTTTTATTGCACCACTTTGATCCAACTCTGTTTTCTTTTGAACCAACACAAAATGAGGCTCCAGTCCATTCTCAGCTGTTGTAGTGTCACTAAGGTATTGTACAGCAGGCCCTAGTTGTTCGAAAGGTGGATAACATTATCTGGCGGATAAATCACTATCCATTGGATAAGGCAATAATTGGCCATGGTTTCGCTATGACTTAGGGAGTATTTACATGACACCGGAACTAACTCAGACTGGCACAAGTTCCTTTACGCCTCCATACATTTCTTTTTATGCATTTACATGAGACCGGCCTGACAATAAACTCAGACTGGTCTGACTTCGTCTTGGTTGCTGGACCAAGGCAAGAAATTCTCGTACCGGTCTCATGTTAATGACAACAAATCTCAGACTGTGTCCAGATATTTGGCTTTTCGGTCAGCCCGTATATTTTTTTGGACAAAACATATCATTTCATCCCGAAACCAGGCACTTCGTCCCGCTTTCATGTAGACAGCTGTAAAAATTTCATACCGGTCTGAGTTCATACCAGTCTCTTGTAAATACCCTTTTGTCCACTGGTTAGTGATTTACTCGGCAGATAGAGCCATCCATCATCGTTTAATCAACTGAGGCCCGGACATCAGAGTTGAAGCCAGACATTTTGTTATATTTTAAGCAAAAAAAGTACATAGAGATTTCGAAAACAAGTCAAAAAGGAGAATGCAGAATGTTATCGACCAGTTAATTTGCCCAGTTGCCAGGCCTTCATGAACATTGTGTTAGGTGCTTGATCCCTAATTTCTCATCACTAATAGTCCTGAGCTGTCTTTGGGGAAGTGTAACAGTTACAGAATGTTATTAATGTAATTAAAAATAACATATTACATTTATTTATTGGTGTAATTGCAATGATGTAAATATCTTTTTACTAGGAAGCTTTTAAAAAGTCTAAAATAAAATCAGTTATTAATAACTGACTGAACTTCTCATGTGAACAGCGTGCTTTCACTCTGCCTTTGAGTTCATGATGCAATGGGTGCATAACAAAACATTTTACCAGCAGTATCTCATCCCTTGTTTACAAGACCCACCCTACATTGTCCTTTGGCCAAGGTATGAATCCTACTCAGTGGACAAGTATTGCCATTTTGAAACCTGGGGTCAAGCAATGAATGCAACAGAAGTGTAGAACCAAAAATGACGAAAGTCGAAAAAGGTACTGTGTGCACTGCAGAATCTCGGGTAGCCAAGAGAGCCTGTGCAAATTATTTGTACATGTATAAACAAAGACGTGATTGAATTAAAGAACAAAACCCTTAGGTTATTAACAAACATGAACTTTTTTCCTAGTGAAGGAGGGAGGGTAGGCAAAGTAGATAGAGAACAGCCTTTGCTTCCCCTAATGTCTCTCAATTTTGTGGACAGTGGACTCTACACCATGAAAGTCGAGTTTAGCTTCAGGTATTACCAATTGATGAGCAAAATCGTCTGTCATTAAATGGTAAAATCGGTGAAGTCTCTCTCCTAAGAGTCAATGGGTGAGGGCTTCTTCTTATGGTACACTAGAAATTTTTACTGTACTTATGCACTAGCCAAACCAAGTGAATTATTATTATAAATATTAACAGTTATCATTTTAATTATCATAAATTATTTGATCTATTAAACTTTTAGCCCACTTCCACAGTTAAAGATTATGGCTTTGAATTGTCAATAAGATAAAATTTACTGAGTTTTGCAAAAAAACAACCATGACAAAGGAGAAAATAGTGAACTGAAAAGGCAACTGCCCTTGTTTTCAAAATAACAAGGGTGGCTGTGTGAAAAAAACCAAATATCATTCCAAGAAACAAGACTGAAAAGTGTTCTACTTTATCTTGTCACAGGTTGGGCTTGTTTAGTAGCATGTGTACACGATACATTTTGTTACAAAAAGCAGTCACTGCCTAAAGTTGAGTAAGTGACAGGGTCTCATGCATCAAGAGACAACTGTAACCACCTGTCAAAGCTAAAATGCCTGTAAAATTGGACTAGCAAACTGATTCTAAATTTGTTCCAACAGTTTGCAGCAAATATAGCATAATTATGTAGATTTCACTTCCTAGGTTGGTTGTCATCTGTGTAAATTTTCAGTGCTTTTTCTTTGTGTGAAAATCTACCAACTCTTGTAGTTGAACTGTTGGATCTGAAAAGGAGAGAAAAAAAGGAGAGAAAAAAAGGTAAAAAATAAACTTCAAATCAAATTGTCAAAATAGTTATTACTGACTTTCCTCCTGTTATGCTTTTTGCCAGATGATTAATTAAACAATTTGTACACTGAAGAAATTTTATATATCGTATCTTACTTAGCATTTTCTTTAGTCATGATTTCCTGTTTTTTCTCCTCTGATATTTCTAGAAGTTCCTCTGTTTTATCTCTGGTGAAAAAAAAAAAAACATTAAAAAAGACTGATATATGGGATAAAGGTTGGCTAGATTATCCAGATCTTAAAACTGATTGCCTGCTAGCAGAGGTGTGTTTTCTTTTGTGTTCACTAGGCTGACGAGTACGGGAAAAGAGACCTCTGCCATTGGTAAAAACTCACAGTGTTGAGCATGTGCGGCGGTTACTTAGTGAATGAATCTTTACGTGACACTTTATGTTGTGTGGGCTAACTTAAGGACGGTGCCTACTACTGTTATTGCGCATACGTTCTGCGCATCTCCATATACTCGGATTTCCTATCGCCGATGCTTACTAATACAGGGATATTATTGCGCGGTTTAAAACTATCCGGAAAAAGTAGACCTAAGTAAGTACTCTTGGTATCCAAAAAGAAAATTGGGTGTAACCATGCATTTTTGAGAGATAATTAAGCTTCAATTTGAGAAAGAATGCCATACATTGCTTTGTACTTTAAAGCTTTTTACAAATATTATTCATGAATTATCTTCGAAAAATGCTTGGTTACCCCCAATTTTCTTTTTGGATTTCAATAACACTTGTTAAGATCTACATTTCCTGCACAATCACACACCGGGCCAAAAATATCTTTAATTAGTAGGCACCGTCCTTAACAACAGTGGAATTACTGTGAAGGAATGTGCGAGACAGTGGGCTCAAGTCACAGTAAGCAAACATTTCATGGGGCACGCAGTTTGAAGAGTGCCATCCAAGGCGTGTGGATGGCAGTTTGATCAAAGTGAGTTTTGACCCATATCACTAGCAAGGTGGTAACTTTGCAAAGGACTAGCATTCCATCAAAGGAGGCAGTGGAAATAGTCCTGATCACTTAATTAATGCTTCAGAAGCTGGGAAAAGTTCTGGCTTGATCAGCCATGGGGTCTGAAAAGACCTTTAATATCACCCTGGCAAAAACTGATGCACCTCATACGTGACAGGTAATTCAACAGACCTCTTTCATAAATGGCGCCCAAATAAAATATTCCTTTGTTTTAATGCTAAAGCCTTTCTAGCCTTGCTATGACGAGCAAATTTCAAAAGAATATTTGTTTCAAAGTGAGGGCAGTTGGTCTAATTAACATAAAATACAAAAATAGTAATGTCAAAGTGGTCGCCATTTATGAAAGTGGTCTATGGTTTAGATGTAATGGCATCAAAATAACACACCATAAAATTCAGCATTTGTCACCAATTGCGAACAAAAATAAGAGGGTTTCATTGGAATGGGGGCATCAAATTACCAAGTGCAACTTCCACTCAGTTCAGTTGCAAAAAAATGGTAACAAGGGTTAATCTTCTACTTTTCACACCTGTAATAAACTACTGCACCATCATCACTTATCAAAAGAGGACTTGCCCCAAGTGAAGTCATGTCAGATGCCCAGCCAAAGTCACTTTCATGTATCTCTAAGATGGATGATTCACATGGAAACTGCCCACGGCCCTGCAGTTGAAGAGCACACACACAAACACATGAGCTGTGATCACAGAGAAAATAATTATTTTTTTGTGAAATGAACTTTACAAAATTACAGTGTGACGCGCCTTAAGCCAACCAGGATGTGTGAATTTGATTGACAGTCATGCCTCCTTGCAAAGTTCGCACAGTTGTAAGGTGAACACCATTGCATGGGTTGTTGAGTTGATGTATTTAAATGTAATTGTCAAATGCGAAAGTTCGTTGGGTGGCCAACGTAAGGCCTGTAGCAATGTATTGCAAACTTGTTTTTGTTTCATTTAAACAACATAGCTGGTGATTATACCCGAAGACAATACATTTATGTCTAAACATCCTATAGAACTATACCTTGCAAAGCTCCAAATTTTCTACAGGAATACCACTCACTTCACAGATCTGAAAGAAGTGATAAAGAAAATTTCAGCTAGAACCACAAAAAAAATCTTCACACTGGGGGTAAACAAGTTCTTCTATGAAAGTCCAGATTATTTCTATTGCCAGAGGTAAAGATGTAAAATGTAAGATGTAAAATTCTGCTTGAAAGCAAGTATAATATAAATGAATAACCAATCTGTTGTCTGCTTTACCTCTTGTTTTAAATGTTCAACAGTGCTCTCTTCCAGAACAACTTCCTTTGGAACATCAAGTGTTAGAGTTGAAGGGTGCCAGTGACGTACATAAAGTGATAGATAATCAGGTGAAGTCATCCTCTCTGGACCTAAAAGCACACATTCATTGTTGTTTTCTGGGGAATAACCTAAAATTATTTTTACTTAAAGTGTCTGTCACCCCAAAAAACTCTTTTTGCTCAATAATAATTTATTCTCTGCTCTTGTCTAAAAGTAATAACGTTTTTTGCTGAACTCTCTCCTTCAAAGTCACTGTTTGAAAGGCTCCTAAAAGTGGAAAAGCTAGTTCTAATTTGATCTACGACAATGTAGTCTCCTTTGCAGCCATTATTGGGGCGTCACACGACTCTCGGGAGCATTGTGTGACATCCAAAGAACGGCTGTGTAGGAGACTAACCGCAATGCTAAGAAGAGGAATAGGTTTCATAGAGGTTTTGCACGGCAGCCATGTTGCATGGCAGGAACAATGAAAATGTTTTGCATTAGAAAGGGCATTATTTTGTTTCAATAGGAAAAAGAAGGTATTGTCCCTGCCAAGCAACATGGCTGCTGTGCAAAACCTCTAAACCAGATTGACGTCACAGACTACTCTGATTTGGAGAGTTCTTTGAAAACAGCGATGCAAAGTAATTTGTGACGTCAACCGGGTATCAAACCCATTTCCCTTCCTTGGTTGGTCATGGAACAAACTGGGACCACTTTTCCTGTCTTTCAAAGTAAAACAACAAAATGTATTTGGCACAATTTTGGAAATACATGTAGGCACTTTAAGCCTCCAAAGACACTGAATGCAAATCCAACAAGTCAAATCAAATAACACCCTTGATTATTCCTGATGAAAAAGTAATGACATTTTTTTTATAACAAAACCTTTGAAAAACACAGCCTGGATATGCAGTTCTCTCTTCTTACAAGAACTGACCCAACAACAAAACGAAAATTTGTAGCCTGGATGACAGATTCATGTGCACCTGCCAGCTGTACAGCCATGAGAAACAAGAAAGGAAGCTAGAGATTTTTTTCAGTTTTACACTATGCGTTCTTCTCTTGCAGCTTCACAGGCTCGGTCCTGCCACTTACAAAGGCTAATATTATTGATTTGATTTTAAGTGCCACTTTGACCAAAAAATCAATTCTTATTATTCTTTGGATTTCAAAACTATGTTAATTAAACAATAAGCGACCAAAGTTTTAAGCCTTGATTAAAAAAAGACACATGTTTATTTTAACTGGAATTTCTCTATTTAATGGTTCGCCATGAGAGAGCTGGATAGAGGATGAAATGACATCAAAAGCTCACTAGTTTAAGAATGCAAAGCGTGTGTACGCTGCAGAATTAATATGCAGCACAGGAGTTTTGGGCTTTCAGACTTTTAAACTTGCAGTTTGCATATATAATATTAAATAAAGCTGCAATCACATACTAAAATTTTAAGCTAGTGAGCCTTTGATGTCAGTTTCCCTGGATCCAACCCTATGAGGTTCAATTGATCAGTTTTGAACGTGAGAAATGGCGGACAGTGTAATCCAAAACTTACACTCAAAGTAAACCGCCTTTGGACAAAAGTCAAAACTCAAAATTTTGCCAGTCGGGTGTTTAGCAAACACACTTTCAAAATCTGAAGAAAAAAAGGAACTGATCTTTTTTTTATTACAGGGGCACTTTAATAAAAATGACAGACCTTCTAGGATTTCCAGAAACACTTCAAAACTTGCATACACTTTGATGTTCTCCTCAAACACTTGATTGTCAACATACACTCTCCCAGGATTCTTCCAGTTTTTTCTCCTCAATCTCAAGCTAGGAAATAATGTCAAAGACATCAGTCTTGAATCTTTCCAGGAAGGTTGGGTAAACATAAACTGGGGTAACTGGAAAGACACTGATGGACTATAAACTTATAAGTCAGACATTGGTAATTTTTGGCAAACTGGGTCAGCTTTAACCTTACTTTGAACAACTCTTCCCAGAGCTGTAAAGCCTGATCTTTAGTTACCCAGCCTTCTTTTTTGGTCAATACATAATACATGTAATTTTCTATCATTAAATTATTTTAAGCGCTCTCCAAGTCAATTCAATTCTCATACTTTTCAAGTGGAACATCTATGCCACATCTTTCACAAATCTCTGGTTGCAAGAGCTCCCTGCAGCATTTCACTGTCATTCCGTCACTAACAATCCAGTCACACAGGTATTTAAAAGGCTAAAAAGAGAAAAGGAAATACTATGTTAACTAAGACAAATACTGACCGTTTGGGCATCAACTCGAAGACCAGAAATTTTAAGAGTGCTGCAACCATTTCAATATTATTGTCTGCATCTCCCCCCCCCCCCCCCCCCCCACCTCAATGCCCTGGGAACAACCTACTTTAATAAACTCAAAAACTACATGCATTCACGAAAATATTTTTTTTTAAGGATCTCATCCAACTTATATGATTTTCCAAGTTCAGTTGTGATTTAATTACCATTATCTATCTTAACTTGATCTAACAGGTTGGTTACATGTTCAGGGATAACTCTCACCTCTTTTTCAGTAGGATTTAACAGAAATATTTTCAACTGGTGCTCCCCCTTTTTTAGAGCACGGCTGTATTTGACTCTCACCTAAAAAGCAAAGTATGCAAGAACAAATGTTGTTATTTGCTCGTACATAATGGAAAAAGCAAGCTGCAATGGTTTGAACTCCTAAGAGCTTGATGATCATTCTTTAATCAAAATCAGTTTATTTTTTGAACTCTTTTTGAAGGGTTCATTTTACATCAAGGAATTCTTGAACAATCATGTGAATTTCAACCAACTACTCCCTATAGTATGCTATATAGTTATATATATATATATATATATATATACATAAATTGAAAGATTAAAGAGGACGCATCGATTCTCTGTGAATCGATGCGTCCTCTTTAATCTTTCAATTTATGTATACTTAGCTCTGCTACCACAGCATTGAGCACTTTACGCCAAGGTTGACTCGACCTCCACATTTATATATATATATATATATATATAGTACAGACACAAGGCAAATTTTAATAGCTGCCACTTGGCCATCTTCAGGCAACTGACAGGTAAAGTTTATTGTATTGGGCACTCTTCATGTTCATACCATAGCAATATATTTGTTTCTCCTATTTGGTATATTTTACAATAATTGTTATTATTCCATGAGTGCATGTTGGATATGAGATGGTAAATAGCCAACGAGGCACGTAGCACTGAGTTGGCTATAACCAGTCTCATATCCAACAAGCGCGAATGGAATAATAATATTGTTTTATTAAATTCCTTTAATTCCAAAACTTTAGGAGTACGAAATACAAGCCAAAAAAACAAGAAATTCCGAGCGAAATTGAGAAAACACAATGAAGATACAATGTCGTGTAATACATACCTTGTGGTCAGACAGACGTAGGCTCATCACAAAAACATTTCTTGCCTTTTCGCGTACTATACTTCTAAACGTCGGAAATGATCCAAACTTTCTACAAAAAAGGTTTTTTTTCTTTTTTGGCCGTATTCAAAGGGAAATTTCGCTTTCGGGCGAAAAAAAATTTAGTTTAGCAATGCTTAACGCAATCCTTTATCATACAAGGTCCAACTAAGGTATATGAGCTGATAATGCATTATCCGAGTTTAAGAATTTAATAAATATATATATACCAAATAGGAGAAACAAATATTTATTTATTATTTATTTACTGATTAAGTATGAATACATACATGGTGGAATCAACAATAGGACATAGGTCCCCTACGAGGTTAACGACCATTTTACCCTCCCAACCATGATACACCACAGAAGACAGACCACAACACCGGGAACTACGTGCCCTACTCTTGTTCCCGAGGTGGAACAATGGTCAATAAGAAAAACTCCATTTGAATGTGGATAAATGTATAGAGCTAATAATTGACTTTGAAAAATCAAAACATCGGTTTAATGATATTTCCATCAATTCCGAAGAGCTCGAGTTAGTAGATCATGCAACAATCTTAGGGGTTACCATTGCTAGCACTGTCCAGTGGAATTGTCATATTCATGAAGTCATAAGAAAGGCTAGCTAATAAGCGCATGTATTTTCTCATTCTGCAGAAGCACGCACAGTTCCCTATTAATGATATTGTTAGTTTTTATTCTACTTGCATTAGACCTGTGCTGGAGTATTGCACGCCTGTATTCCATCATCATGGTTTGCCAGCCTATCTATTGTAAGTGACGAACTAGAGTGCGTACATAACTGAGATTTGACAATCGTCTCTCCAAATGACATGAACGGCTTTCTTATTTTTTTTTTTTGTATTTTATTTTTATTGTTTACGTTTGGTAATAACAAAACAAATGACTACATTAGGACAAAACTAAGCTACAACACACACACGCACAAACTACATTAAGGCTACCTAAGCTGATAACAACAAACTGAGAACATTAAGTTAACACGTTTCAACGAGGCTGCGAGGGTTGTGAACACTTCTGCAATACGTTATTGCCCTTGTCTACAATATTTGCCCCACTTTTGAAGATGAAAAGCCAAACTCTTTCCACTTTTTGAAATAGCAGTCTCCAACTCATAAACAGCTTTAATTCTAGAAGTACATACTCGGAGAGATGGTACGAGAGCGTTGATTCTACAATAATATACGTACTGCTTAGCAATAAGCAGGACGTGATTAAAAAACAAGAAATCGTCTTTGCGCTCCCAACTACCAAAAATTATATCCGCCTTAGTAAGTAAATCTACTTTAACACCAAGATCATTAAGCCAGTCTGAGAGATCCTTCCAGAACGAGAGAACATAGGGGCAGGAAGTAAACAAGTGCTCTAGAGATTCGTCCGCATCTTCACAAAAAGAACAGTCAGATGACAGTTTTATACCAACCTTTTTCAAATAGACATTCGTTACTAAATATCTATTTAATGTTTTGTACTGAAATTGTCGAGTCTTTGAATCCATTGCAACAGTGAAAGGAAGGCTATAGATCTTATTTCAATGTAAAACAACATTAGCATATTCTGCTTCGTATTTCGATTGAGCTGTCAGTTGTTTAATAACCCTAGAGCAAAGTTTTTTGTACACGGCCTTAGAAACCACTTTGCTAAGCGCTACATTTTGACCAGTCAAACAAAGTTGAGTACGGTTCTCTGAATCAAAAGGCTCTAGATTGACATACTGATATATCTGTAAAGACTGACGATACTTTCTTGGGAAAGCATCGCACAATGCAATTAATTGGAAGGCGTCGAGAGATGATATATCTAATTTCCAAAAATCACATCAGGGTGCCAATTCATTTTTTCCGAGCGCTAAATCACCTAATGAAATTATCCCTTTATCAACAAGTCTATGATTATAAACAGACTGTACCATCAACACAAATATGCTTATTATTCCAAATAATAACTTCGGACAGTGTTTCTTGCGAAATATCGTAACTATTCATCCTACTTGCAACTGAACATTGCGCAAAGCAGCTAAGACATTCTTCGTAGAACCTCGGAAGCTTCACTCGCAATTTCTTCAGTTTAATGATATTTCCATCAATTCCGAAGAGCTCGAGTTAGTAGATCATGCAACAATCTTAGGGGTTACCATTGCTAGCACTGTCCAGTGGAATTGTCATATTCATGAAGTCATAAGAAAGGCTAATAAGCGCATGTATTTTCTCATTCTGCTGAAGCGCACACAGTTCCCTATTAATGATATTGTTAGTTTTTATTCTACTTGCATTAGACCTGTGCTGGAGTATTGCACGCCTGTATTCCATCATCATGGTTTGCCAGCCTATCTATTGTAAGTGACGAACTAGAGTGCGTACATAAGTGAGATTTGTCAATCGTCTCTCCAAATGACATGAAAGGCTTTCTTTGTGTAATGTAGCAGACCCTCAAAGACAGGCAAATTGAAGTACAGCTGTATGTAATATATTTTTTTTATTCAATAATGTCTGAGCCATGTCACAAGCTAAGCCATCTTTTACCAGACCTAAATGAACCACACCATTCTCTCCGTAAGCAGTGACAGTTTAAGCGCCCTGTCATCCCTACAAATCGCTACATGAACACTTTTATTCCCTCATTGTCAATTAGATGTAAAGCCAATAGTTTTATAATTTTTAGATAAATTATAGCCTACAAATAGTTATTTGTATTAATTAATTTTTTAAAACGTTTTTTTATTCATACTTTCATATTGTAAATAGTCATACCATTCAGCCTTTCGGCTGCTAGATGATATTTTTTATTTACTTACCTACCTACCTATTTACAATTAGGGAAATTGCGTTATTTTATTTTTAAGTTCTTGAGGAAATATTTATTTCTGCGGGGGCACAAACTTGCTTTAAATAATACTCATTTTGCTTGTTTAGACCAGTTGCAGAGATCCTTTTTGCAGATGATTATAAATTTTTCAAAAAGACAAATTACATTTCTTAGTAATGTTGCTGTAAGGTTTGCATTGTTTGATGATTTTCCACTTTAGGTTGAACGGCTTGTTGTTGTCTTTTGAGTGTCCATAAAGTGCTTTGATAATTAAGTTTTGTGTCTCTCGTTTTGATGTCAGAACGAAGATGTGTGATTTCTGTAATGTTCTTTGAAGTTTGTCGCGAGTCCTATGTATGATTCTGTTGATGTTTCAGCTGTAACTGTTGCTTGGTTGACTAAGTTTGATGTGAGGCATTTTCCTTCGAGGGGGTATTGATATTTTTTTCAGCAGTTACATTCTTTGTTGGATGTTTGTTTTGAATTTTGTGTTGTGTGATGAGATGTTGGTTTTCACGTTTGGCATACAGGAGTAGCTTAGCTTTAGTGTGTGGCGGTTGAAGATCTTGTGTAATGGATAGTTTTTTGCGAAGCATCTGCCAACGATATTTAGGAACCTTCTTCCCAGATTGGTCTTCACGTTGGAGTTCGAAGGGTGGGTTATACCATATCACTATTCTTTGGTGATTTTTGTTCTGTCTAATTATAATATAAATTAAATACATGTAACATAACAAAGGAAAATCTTAATAATGAATTTAAAAAATAACTTAATCAAGTGCAGTAAGCGGTGTTCTCAAAGGAAGCTTGGACTGCTTTTTTTCCCCTGGAAGCAGCCTTTTGAAATGCATTTTCAGGAAAATCTGACCCCTTCCATTTTGCCTTTCCTGAGCATAAGGCTCAGATAAACTAAAAAGGTACAGTACTGCCTGAAAGTGTTTACCCATTAGGACGTGGTAGAACCGCGTCTTTGCTCAATGGTTCTGCCGTGGTTTCACCAAGGCAGGATAAATTCATCAACTTCACCCTCAACAAACATGATCGAATGCCATGGCAAGTAAGATAAGAGATGAGAAAAGAAAGAGGTTTCATTACCCACATGTATCGACGAAAACATGACCCCAAAATTAATCATTTTGCACTGACCTTAGAATCATCACTGAAGCTTGTTAATTGATCAGATAACTTGTTATACTCTATTTCTTGGTTATTGGAGTACACCCTATAAACCTACACATTCACACAAAAAAAATGTAGGTATTGGGTATGAAATAAACAGTGTTGGTTGTCGACTTCTTCCAACATTTCAACAAAAACATCCGATTTATTTTGCCTTGCAAACCTCAATAAAATCTTACCCTAAAAAATTCAGGTGAGCAGCCCACTTCACTCTCCAGGGCTTCTTTTAATTTTCCAAGAGTGATTCTCTTGTCAATGAAGTAATTTTTTTCTAAAGCAAAAGCACAAAGTTTCCAGTCAACCAACAGAAATATTGTTGGTATATACTAAAACTGTTACAGCGGATGGCATCAAAGCCATACTCTGATTGAAAACTCAAACTGTGAAATATCCTTTACTATTCACCTCTGAGCAACTCGCATGGGACTTGTGCCCAAAAATATTATAATTGTTGCAGGCATAAATAAGTTTAAATCATCTTTTTGTGCTATTATATTATCTCAGCACACCCAATGTACACGTAGTATACATGTATACTAAATCAACTATTCACCTCAGTGTCCGTGGCTAGTGGTGGAAATTTACCTTGGCGAAAGCCACCTCCATTTCGGTGAATAGTTGTTTATTATCTCACTTTTAATGGCTTGACAGACTTAGGCACCTACGTGAAATTCTTAAATGACACAAGAATCAGAACAATGAACCATGATGATGTTGATGACTATGATTTTGCAAACAAAAAAACAACATTGTTTTTGTTTCCACACTGAATACTGTAACACCAACGCTAGGAAAAACAGCAGTACCATATCTGTTTCCCATGGTAACATCTATAACACCCACTGAAGAGAATATTAAGGCAGACTTGTCCTGCAAAGAATAGCAGTACTGTCCCAACCTTTTTCGGCTTGTAATCATGACAGTATAAACCATAGAAGTTAATTTGTTTTGAGACAAACATGGGTACTTGTCAAATAATTTATTGTAAAGGATCCTTGAATTAATATTTTAATGTAATACTCTGCATGAAGTCCAGCCTCTACTAAACACTACTGTGTATGTCCAGGATATCAAGTTATGAATTGCCTTCTCAGTTTTTACGAAGGTCACAAGAGTCCCATCCCGTCAAAACAACTACCACATGTTTAAAACAGTAAATTTCACTTGTGCCAAAAAAACTACATTCACATTTTTTTAGGTTATGTGTAGGGCTTTTTGTAACTGTGTACAGTGCTCCTCAAATGTAAGTTACCAGTCGCATGAGATGTCAGATGCACTACGTCATTTGAATCCTGCTTGCGATTCGTGTAGAGTGAGAATCACTGAGGCATAAATTTTTGACATAAATTTAGGAGGACTCCTCTACATGAAATTGACTTCACACAGCGATAAGCAACTGCATGATCGGAAGCCGTCTGTGACGGTACTGTATCATTAATGAAGAGGTAGAGTTAAGGGGACTAAACCATTTTACAATTTCTGTTTATAACTAGATGTAAGAGATTTTAAAATTAAGGTGAAGGGTAGAGATGCTATTATAACAAACAACTCTAGACATACAGGTATCAGCTAGTATCGTAATGAAACAAACTTTACCTCTTGTGTTTTGATTCTTATCGGAATCCTCATCATCTTCACATATAATTCTACTTGTATGTTCTATGAGAAAAAAAAGTTTTTTATCACCAAAATTTTCAGCATGCTACTGTGAAACAGAGAAATACACAAATTGATTTTGCTTTAAGTTCTTAAAAGAAGTGAACCCTTGCAGGGTTGTCCAAAGTAACCAGGTAACAAGACAAATGAGCATAGCAATTAGCACAGCTCAGATGCCAATTTAAAATGGTGAAAACAAGAACTTTTAAAATAATAAAAGAAAGCAGGCCTTTTAAATAATACAAATTAGCAAAATAATCAGGAACAGGTGTAGTTCAGTTGGTTAGAGCGTGGGTTTCAGAGTAAGAGGTCCACAGTTTGATCCTCGGTGACTTCAACATCTGTTTCGACTTTCCTCTCATCCGGGTAGCTATTATAGCAGCCGCTTTAAATACCTGTAAAATGCAGCACTGGCAGATGGAGGAGGTAAAAAGGGTGCACCGTCGGCTTCCACCGATACCAGCCTTGTAGCTGAAGGAACTACCAATGTTAAACTTTACCATTTTTTTAAAATTTGAAAACAATAATAACCTTTGAATTGTAAAATAACAAGAAAAGATTTGTGCAGATAAAAAAATGGATAATTACAACTAACCTGATGGTTTTCTGGCAGGATCAGGTAAAATTACAAAAAGTCGAATGGTGTGCTGATGCACATCCAAAATGTTTAACAATCTCGAGTCTTTAAAAGCAACATCTTTTTCCAAGTCAGAGGCTTCTACAAAAACCTACATAGATAGGACCATTCATGGATTACTTTTTTGAGTATACACAATAAGAAGCGCGCTCCTGCATAAACCCTGTAGTTGGGCAGAAAAAGAAGATCGAATCAAAGCGATATGTTTGCTAATGCATGGCAGGATTAGATTGACTGTTATAAAAATATGAAAGTTTGTAATTACCTTGTTTGATTTGAAGAACCCCAGTTCTTTTAATGTTCTATTAGAGCTGTCCAACAGCCTTAGCTCACTGTATGTTCCTTCATACACAACTCTTAAATTTTCCAAGGGAAGACCAAATTTCTGCAGGAAAAGGACCCATGGAAACCAATCAATTTCAAATGATTGATCTCATAATAACTAATAGTAATTATAATAATTGTTAATAAATTAATGGTGAACCTATGACAACGATGAACAGAGGAAACTGAAGCAGTGGGGGGAAGTGTGGTCAGAAGTCTGACACAAAATGCTCCTTTGTCTCCTGATGAGCAAGATGCTTTTTTTCTCTGCAATTGTTTTTGTAAAATATGTTTGTTTAATTCAGTCATGCAGGGTTAAACGTTGTCATAAAGATGCTGCTCAAGTTCTCTTTTCACTACTGTCGCTCCATTTCCGGAAAGTTGAACAATTTTTACACTCCGGCAATATAGCCTGCTAATAACCCTGGTTAATAATTATTGCACCAAAAAAATCATTAGAATGGAAACAATGATTGTATTATTTCAAGAAATGAAAGGCAGAAATTCCGAGGCAAATGAAAGGCTATACTATATATAACTGAAGAGAGAAGAGAAGCACACATAGTGTCTTACCTCACCTTACCTTTCAACAGGCTTGTCCGAAAAATTGGGTTTTTTCCCTGAGCAGGACTCCCGCCGAAAGAAAAAAATGCGTTGTGTGTGCTTCTACTCTCTCTTCAGTTACGTACTACATGTATTACAACAGGGATACATATTCAGTACCTCGTGTATAAGAGTGTAAAGATCCTTGACAGTTGAATTCAGTAATGGTCGCACATTAACAGGTGGAACAACTCTATCTTGTTCAAGATCTACAACATGAACTTTCACTGTTGTACCTATAAAATTAATAACACATAAAAGTAACATGACAATTTTGTGACACAACCTATACTTCATTACTGGTGAGCATAATTTACTATTTCGTACATATAATATTATACCATGTCGTTCACTAGAGAATCAGACTACCAAGCAGAAGACTGTGGGGTCAACCTCAAGTTACCAAGAAAGTAAAAAAAAAGGCTAAGAAGTAATCCTTGCATTTATATGAGCAATTCAAGCAACTGTCTCCCATAGACACCTATATCTGAAGGGATTCGAATCCATCACTTTGCTCTACCACCTTAACTATCAAGCCACTCAAATGGACACAGGTCAATTTGCTGGGATTATTATTTCCTATGAAAGGACTTGAACAGAATGAAATAAGTGTACTGTATTTGAAGTGCAGGTTATAGATGAATTTAAAATTAATATTGTCTCTCCTAGACACCTGAAAAACTCAGGGAGCTTCAAGTGTATTTGAACTCATGACCTCTGCAATATACCAGTCCAACTTAACTCACCACCAGGCCGGTAGGGTAAAAATCTTTCATGTGGCATTCTTGTCTCCAGAAGAAGATCAAACATGTATGACTGTTTAACTCCACACAGTACTTTACCCATAGGATCATTCTGAAATTCGCAGAAACCCATGAATTTCTATTCCTTATAATACAACCAAAAAAAAGTACAATACTACAGTACATCCCAAACTGTTCTATCAATAATTGAACTTAAGATTGTTCAATTTCCAACACTAAATAAATACAAAAGGTTACAGGCAACATTATTTGAATATTACATGACTTTTTTTCACAGTGACTATGAATTTTGTTGTTTCGTTCTGCAAAATTTACCTGTGTCAATAATATAAAGAGTGGACAGAATTAAATTGAAGGGCTGGAAGCAAAAAACTAGTAAGTGACATTATACAATCATCACTCTCTTTTCAACCATTAAATTTTGTCTCAACCAATTTGAGACATATGATATAATAATTATGATAGGTCACTCCTTTTACAGTGCAGTATAGAAATTGATGCTTTCAAGGTGTAATGATAGATTATGCATATTTATATTTAAAAAAAAATTTCAATTGTCATGACATAAAATTAAGGAACTCTAGGAAAACACACCATTTCACCAGCATTTTACAGAATGTCTTTTATTATTCCGAATACTAAGTTAAACATTTCCAATAATTAATTCTGAGGTCCACAAATGTGCATTGCTCCGTGCAATAATTGTATTGTAAACAATGCATTTTCATGAAACATTTATGTGCAGTACAAACACTTTATACAGCATTTATTTTATGATTTAAAAGATTTCCAAAATTGATATGAAAGTTTATTGGAGAATTTTGGGTCAATTTCTCAAATTTTTGTTTGTGGACAAAATAACATTAATGTTGAAACTATCAACATGTAAGTCCAAACTGGAATAGCAATATTTCCATTTACAGTGGAACGCGCCTTACCGTGGCCACCCACGAAACTTTCTTATTTGACAACTACATGTAAATATGTCACCTCAACAACCCATGCAACGGTGTTCAACTTATAACTGTACAAACTTTGCAAGGAGGTGTGACTGTCAATCAAATTCGCACACCCTTATTGGCGGATACGGTAATTTATAAAGAACTTTGTTAGGTGGCCACGGTAAGGCATGTCACACTGTCATTAATGACAAACTGCAAACTTACATCTTCTCCATCAAATGACCTCTCAATATGGTCATAATATTCGTCATACTTCACAATTCTGCACTGCTCAACAGGAAAGATCTTGTCCAAATAGAAGAGCTACGAGGGGGAAACTCAACAATTATTTATTTTTAAAAATTTTTTTTCACAAACAATGATAATTTATGGCTCCAATAATGACTGGGTGAATATTTTTACTGCATCACTGGCATCTCTTTTGTTCTTGACGTTGTTGTTATTATAGAGACTGTAAGACAGGTTGTACAGAAAATAGGTATGCAACGCACACATGCAAAAGTTAATTAGCCAAGAAGGCATGAGATAAATTATGGTTTGATTCTTTTCTGGTTTAAAGAATAATGAAAAATACTGAAAGTAACGTGCAATTCAAATCCAATGTTTTGACACTAAAGCTAGTTTTTTTCATCAGGGGTGTTATAAAGATGAAACAAGAGTTCTTCTTCACCAACTGGGTGGCATCCTTTCTCTTTCATGAAATGTATATCATTTATGTTGTCACACGTTAAAGAAAATTAAATGTGGCAGAATCAATGAACCAAGCTTCCAAACTAAGGCATTAATGGCACTGCCAGTTGCTGCCAAAAACTTTTGAATTATCCAACACAACTGAATGGTTTGCTGAGCATATTGTTCTGACAAGACAGAGTTTTCTTTTTTGCAAAGCAAAAATGCCTTTTGGTGCCCTTGTACAGGAGTTCCAAACTAATGTTTGGTTTTCCTGATGTACACGTTTTCCACAAATCATTGCATGGTGCAGAATAAGCTTAATGGGAGTCACTTTGTTGCAAGTTCCCTCAGTGGAGGATCCTCAAGTTTGTAAAAAGTATGTTCCTGGTTGCTGTAGATGATTTGCTTGTATTCTGACAGCTCTGCTTAATTTGTCCCAAGACCCTTGGACTGGCTGGACTATGACATCTACTCCCCTCTTGAAGAAGTAGTTGACAGATCAAGGAGCCAAAGGATGGAGTCATTGTGTTTTCTGGTATACTTTCAACATTACTGATAACTGCCTATCGATAACTTAATTAACAACCTTATTTTATCAGTATAGCTTACTGACTACATACATGTATGCAAGTGCAGTAGAATACCACAAAAACTGTCAAAATCCATATTTAAAAAGAAATTGGCAACAAAAGCAAAACAGAATCCCTCATTGATGGTAAAAATCTTAGAACAACCTTCATGATTTCAGACAGTGCGAAACAAACTTAACACATTTGTAACATGTTAAAACTGACAATGCAATTCAGAATGTGCCACTTCAAAACGTTTAAAAATTAGGTGCTAAAATGTAGAATATAAAACAAGGTTTCTCCTTCACCTTATGTGCAATGGACACTGCTTCCTTCAATGTTTGATCTTTGTGAATTTCCAGTTTGCGTTCCATCATTTTCTTGCTAACTGGGTGCTCACAGAATACCTTTATCTAAAGGAAATTAAAAAGTTAAGGTACCACATACAAATGAACAATAACAATGGAAACAAAACTAATAACATCACATGCATACCCAGACGTTTGTACATACTATCTAGTGTACATAGCTATTGTAAATGCTAAAATAACATTCCCTCTGGGTGGTGATTATTGCGTGTTTTTGGGTTGTCAATGGAAAGGGAGTGAGGGGCAGAGGAATTGGGGACATTTATTCTAAGTTAGGGGGAGGGAGGGGGATTCAAAATTTAACTTTTTTGCTCAAATGAAACAACAACTGAAACAACTGCTAGAAGGCCAATTTCTTCCACCCTTATACCAAGCCCCTCTGAGCTAACCCTGCACCCTTGGGCTACAAATTACCCTGACAGGGTTCAGTTCATAATAGAGAGCAGAAAATGAAAATACACCTTGCACATGGATCTGTCCATTTCCTTTCTTCTCCTCTCCATTTCTTCTCGGTGTTTTAGTTGATAGATTAATTCAGCTATGTGCTTTGGTACATCACACAGCTCTGTGAACTTGGTATTTCTTTCTGGAGCTACTTGTCTGTACATCAACATGTACGCATTTGTAGAGCTGTAATTCAAAACAAACTCAGGGTACAAGTACATGTACATTTCTAGACTGTCCATTTTTGTCACAATTTTTGAGAGCCAAAGATAATGGCAGATGATAGATTGTAGACGAACCTTGAGTATGCTGAAGAATAATAGTGCCTTGAAGATTCCAGTCCACCATATGTTCGTTCAATGTCATCATCATAAACCTGGTAATAAGGAGACAATCATGAATCAATCAATCAATCAATCAATCAATCAATCAATCAATCAATCAGCAACCGGCCAAAAGTGACAGATTTTGTCTATTTTCAAATTATAGGTTTATAAACATGAGGACTTGAGAATGAATGAACTGGTCGTGCAGAATATGATGGTTCAGGTAATACATGTACTGGGACCAGCAAGAAGACAAAATTCTCATTTCGGATTATGTGCAATGAAAGACCATAAAAACCTAAACCAAGCACACTTACAAGTAGTCTAGTGACACAAACTGAACATGATCAGTAACAAAGGGGAAATACATGTACTTACTATTATAATAGGCTTTAGTATAAATACACAGGTGATTATACAAAATCGCGCGCTCTCATTGGCTCGCTATCTCGGATTATCAGCCGATAATCACCTCGACGGACAAAATGGCTGCCAGTAGTCATTTTGCCACTGTAAGTGAAGATGATTTCGCGTTGAAATGTTTTTTTTTTCTCATTTTTGAAATAATCACCTGTGTATTTATACTAAAACAATTATTCGCCTCAGGCTCAGTGATTACCGGTAAATATTCACCTCGACTTCGTCTTGGTGAATATTCACCGATAATCACTTCGCCTTCGGCCAATAATTGTTAATTAATACCATATAATGATAATATGAAGGGTAAGAAATCATAGCTGAACTTTAGGCAAACACAATTAAATGCATGTAAATATTAAATTAAATTTGAAAATCTAACAACGCAAGAACAGGCAACTCAGTGGTGCATCGCATTTCTTTAAAACAATAGATATCATCAGAACTACACCTACAGTACTTCCTTTATTCATCTGACAACAATAAGCAAATGAACTATTAAAAACAAGTTTTCTCGCAATACAGGCAAATCACCACTTACTCTTGATACACTTTGATCATTGAAACAGTACCACTGGCTGTTTTCAAAGGATCTGGAATATGACACACAAACAAAACAAAAATCCTGAGATAACAGCACTTGGTTTGATTACAATTTTTAGCCAATGCCTAAGTTTTATGTTCAATTTGTGGAATAAGTGTTCTCATCTAATTAATGACAAGCCGGGTTTTGGTAAAAAAAAACCGCAGTAACTTTTAATGTGGTTTTACATAATAATTACTATATACAGTACTTGTAGAAGTAAATTGAAACAACTATATCATGATGTTTGAAGTATTTGAGCCTTAAGACTTTCAAAAATTGAGATAAGTGACATTTGGGTTGAAATTAAATGAATGTTATGCCAGTTTAATGCAAAGTATCTGAAAAAGGTTAAGTGCTAGTTGCAACGTTATGAACACATAGGCCTGGGCTTTTTTTTGTTGCCATTTCATTGGTTTTGGCAAATTTTCAATATTACTATAACAGCAAGGGACTGCTTACCCCATAAATAATTTTATAGGACCATGACTTGCTTACAAAACAATATTAACCATTTAATGCCACCATTTATGGATAAGGTCTAAAAGACATGTATCTGATTTTTTTTAAATGACAAAAAACCTACTTGATGTAAGCATAATAGTGTCCTCCAGAAGCACTGCCAGAGTGGATCATTATGGAGAACAACTCATACCAATATGGACCCTACATAATCAACAAGATTTTGATTAGTATATGTTGCAGTTAATTTTTTTTGAACTAGTTAGTTTTTTTCTAACTAGGTGATTTTATTTTTAATAGTCTTTAAGTAGGTAATTTTTTTTATTATAACTAACTCTTGGGTGCTATCAAAGACCAACAAATTTTAGTGATTGAAATGCTCAGCTTTGTGATTTGGGTTACTGAGTCCCCATTTTGAATGGTTGGCTTTCTTGTAAGGTTAGGGACACTGCCCGCATTTTAAGAATTAGGGTTATGCACTGTCTTAGGTATTTCCTATCACCAAGAGGTACTAATGCAACCAATTTTGTCCAAGATTGTTCCTCTCACTGTCAAGACAAATCATTTCTTTAAGTTATCCTATAAGTGACGAACCTCCATATTATCCTTTATGCCATTGGTCAGCATGTCTTCGGTTAATTCCAGCTGATTCATCCCAGCAGCTAAACCCACTGGATCTGTACCACCAACTGCATAGTCAGCATCTTCCTCTTCAGTTGAGATGCCATTATCAGAACAGCCCTCACTGACCCCACTGTCAGTCTCTGTGCTAGCTGGGGAATCCCCCTTTAAACTGGTGTCTTCATCAGCACCATTCTTCGAAACAAAATGAAAAGGATCATTGTGTCAAATACTACTGTAAAGTAAATGAAAGACCCGTATAGTTAAAAGCTGAAGGTACTGTACTTCTTTAAACTTCAATCAAAGTCGATGCCTATCCTCTTCTTACAATTTTTCCAGTCAGATACATAATACCCTTGTATACATGACTGACTAAAAGGGCATTCTTTTCACCATCATCATTTTAACACTCATAATCATTCTCCTGATCATTTAAATGGCAATCAATTTCATCCTCGTCCATATCGGCCCCGCCACCATCGCCATTATCCTGGATACTGCCACTGCAATGACCATGTCTGCCACCACCACCATGCGTGTGCACCATCCCTTTATACCTGTTCATGCTCTTCACTTATGAATTCTTTTTAGTTCAGATATTTCAAAAATGTCATCCTGTTAACACATACATGTAAATGAGGTTACTTGCTGTCCCTGTCATTATCATCCCTGATATCCATAATTATAATTTAACACTTTCTTACCTACGAGCGACACTTACAGAATGATTTTATTCTGTCCTACATGTATACCAGGCAATTTTACTTGTCAATGGGCTGGCCAGTTCAATGGTGTTCAAAAGTTAACATCATACCTCTTCATGCTCTTCACTTATGAAGTCTTTCAAGTTCAGATATCTTGGAAATGTCATCCTGTTGACAGATACATGTAAGTGACAACAATGCTTTAGAACAATGAAGCTTTTCTCAAAGGCCCCAAAGCTCTTTAACCCACTGACTACTGGGAGTAAGATCTTACTCTAACGCCAGACGATTTTCTTGCTGACTAGGGGTGTCCTTGAGTGAAGAGTGAATGGGTTAAGACATAAATAGGCCTGTTCCCTAAATTATTGATACAGGTATATAATACGTCCTTTAACATTTTCATCCCCAGACTCTTATGGTCATGTGGGCCATTATCTTGCTCCACCTACTAATTTTCATTTTGTAGCCTGGGACCAGGCTCCGCAGATGCCGTTTCTTTTCTTGAAGTGAAGTTACACAATGCATTTGTGACTTTCAAGTGTTAACATTCTGCTTCATCATCTTTCAACATCCGCAATCTGTCAACATTGAGCACTTCGGCCAATCAGATAATTATGATACCAAGATCTGGTATCATGGATCGGTGGCACAAAAAGCATGTCTCCAGGCTCCGCCTCCCCTTCCCTCCCCCAGTTCCCTGCTCGGTTCACTTTGCTCTTCTTTCTTTTTTTTTTTTTTTTGAAACGCATGTTCCTTTTCGCTCCATAACCCCAACTGCGAAGCCTGGTCCCAGGCTACTGATTTTCCTATAGTTGATTCCCAACTTTTCAATTTTTCATTTAGCATCAAAATTATTTGATCTTGACCCTCTTTTCTCTCACCCCACATCCATACATTGTTTGTGCAAAAGATACCGAATCCATTCGCTCTGACAAAGAGCTAACGCTCGAAACATCTGCTTTTAGAATCCCTGAACGGTGGTCAATTTTTGTCTACTACTTCCCCACCGATGCAGCACCACAGTTTCTTTAGAAACTACCCCTTTTATTCCATTGTACACTGTACTTGCTACTGACCTGTCATTCAGCTTGACTCTGTGAAGTGTTGCATAGTCAAATGCAAAGCGTTTCAATTGTAAGGTCAATAGATAAGGAAAGGAAATGAACTTCAACCCCTAGAAAATTGCATGTAAAAATAATAATATCAAAATAATTAGTATACTACAGTACCTATTCTGAAGAATCGATCAATCAAGCAATCATTAAATCAATAACTGATCTCTGTAAACTTTTGGCTCAATACATTTTTTTTGAAAATACTAATACTGTAACATGAATTTGATTTGAGCAATTTGATGCATGTACATGTACCATACCATTAACTGAGAGTTGTCTCCATTATATGCCATTTTGAGTTGTTTGCTCAGTGACCTAGCGTATGAATGATGAATGACTGCAATGCTGCCGGTGACCTTGTATCGATACAGACTTCACTGCTTTTATCATGCAAATTGTTGTAATTGTAATTAGTCTACATTAACATTAGAATAATTTAGCACAAAGGTTTGTATCAACACAGGGTCACCAGCAGCCTCGCTTCCACTCTTAGATACAACTGCATAATGGTCGATATAATTATAGACCAAAATGCAAAAATGGCTGCCAGTAAATTATTCTTTTATCTTTCTGCATATTAGCTTGACTAGCCTTGCTTTACAGTCAAGTTTCTTTCAATTTTACACGTGCAAACGTGGCCAGTAAGGCCAATCTTATCAAAGACAAAAGAATGTTAAATTGGCAGCCATGTTTGCATTATTTTGGTCATTGAGTAGTTCTTTACAAGTCTGCTTATTTAACATTGAAGAACTTTGCTGAAATCTGTGTTAATTAAATTTAAAAAAAAAACTTTGTTCAGCTAACCTTATGGGCATCGCACTTCTGATTGCACTTCTCACAAAAATACTGTAAATAATGAGGATAAAGGAAAACCCCTATGAATATTGTTGTTGATCCCTTGCAAAAAAAGATGAATGATCTATAATAGCAAGACAGTACAGAGGTGTGTTCTTACCTGATTTGTCCCTTCCAAGAGCTCAGCAGAAACAAAATCCTCCAGAGCACTTTCCTAAAAAGATCGAGGAAGAACATTACACAAAATAATAATATATATGCTCACATTTTTTTCAGATTCTTTAGCAACTGCTCAAGTTGCTGTCACAACTGCGGGATTTGTGACCTGGAAAAATTCTTCCAAATCCACAGTTACAAATTATTGCTTTCATACCTGTAAGCCATCGTTATTACATTTATTACGGTATTTTTTTTTACCCTCCATTGCTGTCATTGCATGCTTAATAGTGAGACTAGTCTGAGAATAAACAGCCCCTCTGTGCTTACCACACTTCCAAGAGCCTTCTTAGATCCAAAAGGTCTGATAGCCAGTGGAATGTCAAGGTACGTGTCCGTCCTTGCACTTTCCTGGTGACACTATTCAGGATGACAGTAATATTGATATGCAATGTACATTAATAATATGATGAGGCACTGTTGTGAAAAAGTACATTATTTATGTTGAGTGGAATCCTAATTGTGACTTTCACATATAACTGCAATACGAGACTAGTTTCCAAAATACACTGTAGTCCAATCCACAATCTGTTCCTCTCTTCAATGCTTTTACAGAACATATGGCAGCTTTTAACAAGAATATCATAGGTTGCCAAGTGGCTATCTCTTGCACAAAAGCATGCTGAATTGAACAGTTACTTGAAAAATGTACTCAATATCAGACTTGATCTCACAAGTTTGCAAAAGGTCCCAAACACAAAAATTATTACAGAAGTACCTACAAAGTACCACCAGGGACTACTATTATTCTCTCACTTCAGCAAACATATTTATAACCAAATGTATTACAGCAAACAGAATTCAGAGCTTGCTCATCCTTTTGGGCTTCTTCACCATTCCTTCTACTTGTTGTTTATAATTTGTTGTAACTGTATTGAAACTTGGTGGCAAGTTAAAGCAACCACAAAGAAAAAAAAAAAGAAGTTACCTGTTGGCATTTTACATAATCCTTGAGTTTTCCTTGATAAAGTTTGTTGATTAGATCATCCTAAGGGATGACAGAAAACTATTAATTATGTTTTTGTTACGTACTGGTACATTGTAAACGTTCACTACTTGCTACAATAAGTTAACCTGGCTTGAGCCTGTGATCCAATCAAAAAACCAGTACCTGGTCAGCAGTCAACTTAAAAGAAAACCCAGGTGACTCGGGTATGTGATTTAAGTAGGGTTATTCAAAATGGAGATTTTGAATGAAACTATCATTGTCTGAAATCGATGCTAGAATGCTGAAAATGGTATTTCCGAGCTTCTAGATTTCAAAACTTTCTGGGGGAGCATTCCCTCTGGGCCCCCCTAGCTTCAGGGGCCTTGTGGCCTCTCAATTCTCACAGCCGCCTACTTCAAAACATTTTGAAATTCCCAGTTATTAAAGTGTATTATAAAGCACATAAATTATTAAAACTTGAGTCTATGATATGGTCAAGTAATACTGGTCAGTGGATACCTTGTTTTGACAGATGTCAAATATCAATATCAAAGATGACTTGTTCCCGCCTAAATATGCGGGTTGCACCACACATTTTTACCTTGGTATACATGGAGGGGTGGACAGTAGTACGGTGACCAAAACCAAATTTTCTTGTACAGATGGGTTACCATATTTTCTTACCCATAGTGCTCCGTGCAGGTCCACTATAAAATTATTTGCATTAAATTACTTCACTGTGACTTTTGCATGGTTCTTTGTCTTTGCTTGCCTGTATAATTTATATTTCATGTTATTTATGGTTTTTAAGGGATATCAGAGATGTTTTTCATACTTGATCAGTGTTTTTAAACTTGTTCTCTAAAGCATCAAACATGACTCTACACAGCTCCTGGACATCATGTTGCTGCCATGCTGAAGTCAAACAAAATATGACAGCAATGTACATGTACATCGTAAAAAGTGACACATTACACTCTGGGATTAACATGTGTCGTGCTACTGTACATGTAAATCAATGAAACTACAAGGTCAAAATTAATGTTCTCACAATACTTGTGTTCAAACATCACACAAAATCATCTTTCATGTCCTGTCTGCCTCCCTTTTACTAGAAACTTTCAGGTAAGTCCAGAAATGCCCCTAATTAGAGCGAGTTTCAATCGAGTGTCGTAAAACCAAAACCAAAGTAATTACTTTGGCCAATCAAAAAGGACGGAGACAATCCAGTAAACCAATCAAAACTCGAAGTAATTACGCGTAGACGACACAAAGCACAGAAAAATGTGCATCCGCGAGCCACGATTGGTCATGGTTTCACTTCTGATTGGTTAAAAAAGTGGCACAAGAACTTTGAACCAATCACTGAGTAAAGCAATTTGCTAGAGCGGTTTTCAAACGAGTGTCGTAAAACCAAAACCGAAGTAATTACTTTGGGCAATCAAAAAGGACGGAGACAATCCAGTAAACCAATCAAAACTCGAAGTAATTACACGTAGCCAACACAAAGCAAGGGAAAATGTGCACGCACGAGCCATGATTGGTTTTGGTTTCACTTCTATTGGTTGAAAAATTGGCGCAAGAACTTTGAACCAATCACTGAGTGAAGTAATTATAAACCAAAGCCATTCTCTAATTACTTTCGACCCTCAATTGAAAACCGCTCTAAATGAGCGTGGATTTCAATGAGCATCACGAAGTGTTCCCTTGCTCTTCTTCCCAACTTCAACATCACTCGTGCCTTGGAATATATATACAGACAATTAACGCCACAAAGTGTCCCCCAGATGCTGCTCTTCAAGTAAGATAAACAGGTGCATTTACCCTAAGCTAAAAGAAACACTAGCTAACCATTACATGTACCTTTACCTTAATGTTGGAAATAGAAAAAAAAAAGGAATAAGGAAAGGAACTTTATTTAAGTGTTTAATCTTCTAGCGCCGTTGAGCGCAAATCAGAGAAAACCTCTCAGTGCAGAGTAGAGAACCAACAAACTCAACCCACATACGACGCCGAGTCTGGGAATCGAACCCAGGCCACATCGGTGGGAGGCGGGTGCTCTCACCACTGCACCATCCCTGCACCCCCATAGGTAGCAAAGTCTCAAAGGAACACTTCGTGTTAAATACATGCATGTCAAAATTGGGCATACAGCGAATTAGGTGCATTTGTGATATATCGCTAAGTGAAATGTTACCTTCACTGCTGTCCCACCCAAAGCTCTTGGTGACATCAGTTGTTTCTATAGCTCTCTTAGAACTTGTCTGAAAGTAATATAATTGCACGTTAAAGAAAGAAGTTACAAAGTTAGGCCTCTCAAGGTATACACTGTAGGTATACCTTGTCTATAGTGCAATCTTTTAAAATCCAATTTACACGAGTAGTATTGACTGAAGTATGATTCCTGGATCAATAATAATACATGTAGACTCTTGCATGCAACTGTAGTAAGAAAACAATCAATGAAAGAAACGTTCACCACTTATGGAAATTACTAATGCCAAACAACCTCACTCCAATGAAATTGTGATGTATAGTACATAGAATTGATCTGTGAATCATCTGCGGCAAAACTGCAGCAAATGGGCAAACACTTTCAGGCATTGCTGTAAGTTTCTTTTATTTTTTTTGCCATTTTGCAACATCAAGGCCATTTTTTGCAAACAATCCAACTAAAATAATCTTATGAAAATTTTATATTCCCCCCCCCCCCCCCATCCTGTTTACACAAAAAAATTAGAAAATGTAGAAAAAATATTGAACTTTTTAATTTATGTTTTCATTGCTCTTTTTCTATCCTTCACTTTTGGCACTTGGTTTACTGTCCAGAGCTTGGTCATCACTCAATCTAAATTGACCTACATGTTTACTGCTTTAATTATTACTTAATTTTAATTTTAAGTTGAATGATAAGAAAATGGAGGATAAAGAAAAAAAAAATTAACCTGCAAATGAAGGAACAACTTCTGGAGCTGATAAGGAATGCTTTTTGCTGCTTCATCTTCACTTCCCGTGAACTCCCATCTACATAATGATCATTAAAGAACACTATTGTTGATGAGTCAAAGGACAAGTAGGGAGATGGGGAGGGGGACACTGAACAGAAGCTTATTCCAGTTTCTTAACCCATTGACTCCTGGGAGCGAGACAGCAGATTCAACTCTGTCTAACGCCAGACCATTTTACTTGTCAACTGGGGGTGGCCTAGGCTGCCTGAGGGGTCAATAGGTTAATCATTATCGCAAATGAGAGTATTACTAATCGTACCCTGGATAAGATGCAACTTGGGCAGGGCATTATCCTTATCAAAGGGAAGGGGTAACAAGCATGGACAGGGGTCTTATTAGAAGCCAGTCCCCGCCATCTGTTTGTCAGAAATTTGCCTCCCCTCGCCGGCTATCCTGCTTTGATTTTCACTCAAACCCTTGCAAAACACAAGAGTGACTGCCGCTTACATTTATTAGCCCAGGAATAATACTTCAAAAGTTCTTGATACCCCTACATTATAGAAGAACTGGATGTGGGACCAAGTTAAGGATCAGGTGTGGGAAGCAAGGTTACAATGGCATGACCATTTACTGAACCAGAAGATGAATTAGGAATATGATGTGAGAAAGACAGCAAATACAAGTGGGGGGTCAAAGACCAAGAGGAAGACCACACAAACATTGGCTGGATAATGTCCTAGAACACACGCAACTAACAGGACTGAAAACAGAGGATCCACAAGACAGGAACCAATGAGGAAGGGTGATACAGAATTCCCAACCTGACAATAATGCTGGATAAGGACATCGAAGACGATGATTTTAATGTGGGTACAAGCAGTCACATTTGATGGATGATGGTAAAGACCATGCTAGAATTCTGAGTGACATTATTTTTATGCTTGTGCACTGGATGAAAAGCAAATAGCCAAGCTTCACTAACCTGTAAATAGCATTCCTAAACTCTGGAGTCATGAACAGTGTCTGGAGCAGGCTGTTCAGATAACATGTCATAGCCTGGTTGACAAGACCCACAAATCCTATCCAGAAATCAACCACAATGAACAATAATATTATTACAGTTGTATACCCGTACCTAATAAGGACAGAAATTTGTTTTCCGGACCCATGTTTTTATTGTTTAAGCAGATTATATTAAAAGAAATGAAAATAGTTTTTTTCTTAGTCTGTTTATTTACATTTAAGTCATAGACCTCTTTTTCTTTTTCTCTATACTACTGCTACTGCTACTACTGCTAGCTACTGCTACTGCTACTGCTACTGCTACTGCTACTGCTACTGCTACTACTACTACTACTGCTACTACTACTACCATTACCACTACCACTACATGTACCACTACCAATACCATTACCACTACTGCTGCTGCTACTACTACTACATGGGGGCATTGGGAACAGTCCCAAGAAGGCTAGAAAGCAACTTGAAGAAGGATGCTTGCGGATATGGGTTGGGGATATCTGTGCCATAATCAAAAAGCACTACACCCCTTTCCATGAAGACACCCCTGAAGGTACAAAGTAACAAAAAGTCCTTTTTAGAAGCATTTGCTAACTACATACATTGTATATCAAACAATAGGGTAAGTGCCGGCGGACACTTTGGGACAAGTATCTAAATCACTGTGCATTTAATAACGTGCATTCCTTAACATATCTGAGGACATTACCAGTTTCTGACTTTGCCAATGTATAATCACTGGATGAAAATGGGGAATAAGAGGAGGTTGAACTGCTTTGAAAAAGGTTACTGACGCTGTTGGAAATAATGTCATCTGTATCCTCCTACAAGAAAATAAATACCAGTATAAAGAAAAACAAATAATAATAATATTATTATTATTATTATACTAAGACCAAGCAGAAGTAGCTTTGCCATATATGCTAGGACTGAAATTACAGAAATGAAAAGGCTGCATGTACTATACAATACAATTAACCTTCTTTATAGACCGAGGGTAAAATATCAACTTGAAGAGTTATCTTATCTACAGCCCTCACTATAACAAAGTTACAAATAAGACTAAATCAATTAAAAATAAAGTGTAAATAGAGGATATAATCATTTTAAGGGTTTTTAAATACATTATACTTCTTTTTGTACATATTAGTATTAGAATGTTAACTATTTATCTATGTATTTATACTTGATATTTAATTTAATTACTATATTTGTATATATTATTATTTTAACTATTTATACATATTTTTTCTATCTGATTTTTAATTTAATTTTTGTTCCTTCTGCATACAAAAGTGTTGAAGAGTAATAAAGTAGAAGTAGAAGTTGAGTAGACGGCTGTGCACATCCACCTACTGGCCTCTCTGATGAAAAAAAAAATCTAATAAAGTAGGAAAAGTTACCTGAAGCTGGATTCCAAATTGGTGTGAAGTTAAGGTCATGTACAGCAAGAGTATAAACCAAAAGCGTACAGCATATTCTACCCTCCCAAGGACACACGGTTATTTACCACAAACTAGTAAACCCTGAAAGTAACTCTAACCTGCATAACCCTACCTCACGTGCTAGGGATTGGGACATCTCATCGGTGACATGACCCGCACAAGTACCCGAAATTAATAAGATGAATCCAAAATAATGTAAGCTTAATAATTGACAGATTTCTCTAAAAGAAACACCCCAGAGTAAACATCTAACATCGCATCTGCCATGATAATAACGCGAGTTAACGAAAAACAAAAACGGAAACAACAACAACAACTTCTTCAAACCTTGCTCTTAACGGGTTGCGCTCCATCTTTGTCTTTGATCAAGAAATTGTTCTTTTTGCCATTAGATGCAAGGCCGAGTTCCTGTAGTGTTCTCTCCTTGTTCGCATTGAGCACTATCCCTTCGCTGTCTTCTCCATGCGGTTTACTCCACACCAAAAGAAAGGAATCCTCGACATAATTCGCTTCCTTTGCTACATGAGTGATCAGTTGTTGTATTAGAGTCGAAGCAGGCAGATTGATTGAGTGTTTGCTGTGTTTCCAGTCTGTGGTGGTCTCATCCTTTATAATGCATAACACTGTCGGTTCTTCAGAAGGGCAAGCATTTTCTACTGGGACTATCTCTCTGGTCGTTGCATTGACCATTCCTGGTCACAGATACTCCCTAAAGAGAAGAGTATCGATGGCTGTTTCTGCGAACAGAAAAACAACTTCAATCCCGTCAGAGCCTCCTCAGTGCGAACTTTCCGAACTTTCACTTTCCCGTTCGGTTGTCGTGTCCATGAAATGTACAAAACCTCCACAAGACCCCACTTGGAGAGAGGTATACGGGCGCAAAACTAGGACAACAACTTTTCACCTCGCGTAGAAGGAAATAACTTTCTCCAAATACAAACTGCGTAAGGATACAATAAGTAAGCAACAGTGTAAATTATTCTCAAAATGTAATGTATGGATAATACATTCGAGCGTTTCCTCTCCCCTCCGTACCCCAGTAGACGATTTCGCAATCTCCTACGCATGTCTTTTGGGTTTAAATGCTGACCAGCAATCACGAGGGACTCAGGCTGATGAGATCTCAGCAACCTCAGCAAAAAACGGGCGAGGCGTACATGTTAGTCCCGCGAGCCATCCCATACAGCTCCCACGTAGAGCATACCCAAAAGGCCCGAGATCTCAGAGATGTTGAGCGGCGTTCACGAAGGGTTAGAAACTCCTTCTGAAATAATCGAGTCTGCAAATGTTCGGGGTAGATATTGGTTTTACCATTACAATATTGATGGAGTTGATGACAGGGTACGTAGTTATGGGTTGTTGCCGTTTCAGCGTTGATCGGTTGGTTGAGGGCCTTTCCATTTAAAATCAACACCCCCCCCCCCCCCCCCTTGTTGACGAGATTGTGTGAAGTACTTACCGAATTTCACCCCTTAAGAAGTAGGAGATCAGAATGCCTACACATTCCCCCCTTCAGAAAAAGTTGATATTTTATTTCCACCCTCAGAAGAATGGGGATTTTTTCCAATACCCTTCAGGGCCCGGTTGTTCAAAAGCCGATTAACGCTAATCCCAGATTAAAAGTTAACCAAGGAGTTCATTTCTCTATTCCCAAATGCTGTTCAACGCTGATATTCGGCAAAACTTTACATTAGAAGAAGTGAATCTTGAAAAACAAAAATAAGCAAAAGAAACTTTCACCAAAAAGTTGAAAAGACGAAGCAAAAGTTTACGCTAATCCTGGATTAAGTTAATCGGCTTTCGAACAACCGGGCCCAGAAATATTCGAAAGATGAGAGAGTGCTGACTCATGGACCCCCTCAGAAAATCTCGTCAACGGCGGGGTGTGTATTTTAAATGGAATGGCCCTGACCTTTTCAAAACAGGAAACATCGATCTTGATCTGGAGAAAAGTAATTAATTTAATTTAACAATTTGAAGGGGATCAACTATTACATAAGTCACAAATTTTCCAAAATGGTCTTTGTAATGATTAGTCAACATTTTAAATGCCGTCTGCAAAACGTACAAGAAAGCAAACGTCGACTTCTCTTTTTGTACTAAGCTCATCGTACACTTTTCTATCATAGTCAAAAAAAGCTTTCAATTCAGCTGAGCATTTTTGGGTAGACACATCCTATTTATAATCTATAATTCTATTTGTTCTATTTCCCTTTGAAAAGGAAAAGTCATGTGAGTTTGGAAGTATATCAGCCTGCCAGCAGAGCCTTTCTTAACTGGACGAGAAAGAAAAGACTTGATCTCGTCCCCAGGGTCCGCTTTTCTTTTGGTCAGCACCAAGAATTATTTTATTTGCAGTTGTAGTGAAGGTCCGTTTTTGTAACTGTTGACAATCTCTGTTGTTTGAATTTTTTGAACATGCGTAGACGAGCTGGAAGTCTGTGATTTGCGGACGTCCTGATGTGGAAGTGGCCAGAGTCCTTGTTCTTGGTACTTGGTGCTGGGGATGAGATTGGAAAGGACTCTGCAGAAATCGTGCAGTCTTTATTGAGTATGCACAAGCTGTTGCTTGGAGACAGTTTCAAACCTACGCCAAGTCTCGATCGCACTTCTGGATGCCATATTGATTTTCGTACTGAAGGCTCGGTTTTGACCTTTGCCTTGTCAAAAATATGATGCACACACTGCCTAAACCTCTTTGACTGGAGTGAGTAGCCCAGAAACTTAGGCTGCTGCAACTTAAAAGACTTGCCACGATTTCTGCAGAGTCTTTGTTGCTGGCCCTCTTGTGAGTTTTAGAGAGGCTTGTTCCCAATCAGCGTCCCAGCACAAGTGAATAGACTGCTTTCCGTGCGTTCTGATTGCCTAGTTATTATTCATCAAGATGGTCTCCTAATGATGCCAGGATAAACTTGTGAAATCCATTTTAACTCTTCTTTTGTAACTACCTTGAAAATACATCTGGTGAAAGCTATTTCAGTCAGTTTATGACCCACAAGAAGATCTAGAAAAACTAGACTTGCTCTTCATCTGTTTGTTTCCTTGGAACCCAGCAAACAAACCAACTGTATTGCATTATATCTACAGGGCTGGGGCTGTGGTTACAGGACACTTCAAACCATATGTTCTTGGGTGTGTCATGCTCTAAGAGACAAGAAAGACCTGTTGCAGGTTCCAAGTCTTCAGAAAATTCAACAGACTTTGGTAGAAGTAGGTGACAAACCTGCTCCCTTTGCTGGTTCAAGAGATTGGATTGGTTCAGTAGAAGCTTGCCTGTGTTTGGATCAAATTTTTGGAGTAGGTTTGTAAATTTTGCTTGTCTTATTTCTTTTTTACCCTTGCATTATTTGAGGCCCTGCCAGGATGGGGGGTGGTCCCGCATTGCTTGTCTGAATTTTAAAAGGTCTTGTGTTCGTGCTTTGTCAATGTTTCACTTGCTGTCGAAAATTAAAGGAAATTTAAAGAAAGAAATCAATGCTGTTTGTCATGGTTTCATTTTACATGCTGTCAGTACTTAAAGGCAAAGTCGCTTGTTGGAATTTACCCTGGTAGAGCCTCTTATTTCCATACGGCATTAAAGTAATACTTCTACAGCTGCTGTAACTCATAATTTCCTAACTTCAGCTTAAATTTGTGGCCTAATATTGTTTAGTGAGTTAGCCTCCTATGCAGACACTCTTAAGGCTTTGTCATGCATTCCTCCCCCACAAGCACCTGCTGAAACAAGCCACACATTCCTTTCCCTTGTAAAAACTGTCATCTGGAAGTCATGTGTGGAAGTCACATAGGAACCAACCGGCGCTGTGTAGATTGCTTCCCTGGGAGCGTCAATGCATCAACTTCTTTTTCGGATGAAGCATGAAAGAGACAAAACCTTTCCAAAATATTCCTCAGGAACATTAATTTTGTTTCCTCGGTGGGGTATGCATTTGCATTCTCGCAAGTCAAAATGGGAGTGCTTAGTAAGGGTATGGTGTCATTTCAATACGAATGCAAAATAAATATTAAAGTATTCCGAGTGTATTTGAATTGCATGAGAACCGTTACCTTCAAGCACAATGAATGCAACTAGGTCAGTATCGAAAAAAAGCTTGAAAAAAATCCATTACGTTTAAGCTTGAAATTTTCAGTCTGCTTTTGTCAATGATTGTCTCTAAAAATTGATTTAATGTTTTTGAGTTGTGAACCGATCGTTCATACTCAGTGTTCCTTCGATTTGAAACGTTCAGCCAAAGGACTACAAGAAATGGAGTTAATTCAAATGAAATGACTCCACTGAAATAGTGCAGATAGAAATGTAAAATTAATATGATATCATTAATCCCAAGCAAATGCCAGAAATAGGTTTGAATCGCACGGGAGCAAAATGTTTCAACCATACAAATTCTACCGTACTCATTCTGTGAAGAGCCGCAAACATCTAAGCGAAAGCATAAAATTTGTACGCTCCAGTTTCTCTTTGATAAGAATTTAAGTCAGTGATTTTAAATCCCCAACACATGAAGCCCATCTTCTTGGAGTGACCGTAAGCAAAGTTTCTCAGGGTCTAAAGTGCACTTCCAGAATCTGGAAGGCCATTGTCATTGGTCTACACAAATTCTGGCTCATTTCAGCAGACACTCATGGGAGAGGAATGCATGACAAAGCCCTAAGAGTGTCTGCGTGGGAGGCTAAAAGCGAGTGAGATTAGAATTGCATTTAGCAAGCATATATGGCATAAATCAATCCCATTTGTCCTGATATCTCATTGGCTGTTACACAAGTAGGGAACAGCTCTTAAATCCAACATGTTATTTCCACACACAGATTAATTTCTTTAGCACCAAGAACACAATATGTAGAGAATGTTACCAGGTGCTGAAAGTATTTTTCATTGGAAAAGAGAGGGCTCAAGATACGTGGGAAGCTGAAGTCTCATTCCTTGAAATGTGTCAGCAATTACACAATCATACATAACCTAACGATGTCCACATCATTTTGTTTTAGGTTAGTTGTAAAATTATTCATAGTTCCCATGGCAACTGTGTTGACAGAAAGGTGGGAGAAGGTCTGCTGGAACACTTCAAGCACTTTGGATCACCTGTCATGATAGGTACAATGAACAAAATGATATATGAAATGAATCATAATACTGAACTGCAGATATGAAATCAAGTAAAGCTATGATCCTTGCATTTATGGATTCAATTTTAGCAATTGCATAGAGAAACCTGAAAAATTCAGGACTTCAACAGGCGTTGAACTTGTGACCTCACAATACTAGTGTGACGCTCTAACCAACTGAGCTATGAAGCCACTGAGAGCAAAAAGGGGTTTTTACTTCTTAATTGCTGTTAAAGTTGTCAAAAACCAATGAGTACTCCTGAACCAGTATCTTGTGCTTCAAAATAAAATGTCTTGAGCTTTAATTTTTCAATGTTTCAATGTTGTTAGGTGGAGATGCAGATGCCGCCTCAAAGACTTTACTTGGAGTTTGCAAAGCAAAGAGTGGTTTTTACTTCTTAATTGCAGTAAGTAAGCTTTTAATAATCTGATAAGTCAAGTATTATTTATTATTTGATAATTAAAAGCTCTTTTATGTGAAAATACTTTGCAGTACAAAAAAAACCAGGGATCAAATCCTGTATTCTTGGCAACCAGTGTCTGTCTTAAATACATCTCTTCATTTAATATCTGCTTTACTAACTTGTCATCAGGTCTCTTATTACACAAGTAGGGACATACATTGTACAGTTTACGGTTACAAATTTTAATAAATAATGTAATGTAATGCATCAATTACCATTTGCAAAAAGATAATTCAACAAGTAAGGCAGCATGATCTGCTCAGTTATTAATTTTAAGACCATGTTCCAGTTGTTGAAAGGCGGACAGGTATAACTTTAATGGGTGGTTACAATGTAAGTAATTACAAGTGATAAGTCACCATCCAACAGTTCCAATCTGTACAAAAATTTCAGTATTTTGTCATGTAAGCATGAATATGCACACTGTAAGTACATGATTGTTTAGTTACATGTAGTTAAGGCATGTTCAAAAACCTCTAATATGTCGGATATTTTACTGTACACTCTGGATAGTGACTTATCCACAAGATAAAGTTATCCAACCTTTGAACTACCTACATGTACAACCATGAGTTGTGGTTTGGTTGTAGTTCAAACCCCATTACCTACTGCATGGGAATCCAATACTCAACTCACTGCACTAACTGGTCAGGATTTTTTTCCAGGACCCTCACTTCTGTGGAAAGGCTGACAAGATACTCCTTCAAAGCAATGGCTGGGTCCAGTGGAAGCATCTGGATGATGTGTTCAAAAAGGAGTCATTTTATAACTTTTGCCTTCCCCAGTTAAGGTCAGAAGAAGAGTAATTTAATGAGGAGAGTCAAATCTGAAAATAAATGTGCTCAGGCATGACGTTGTTGTGAAAATTATTTGGTTTTCGTCTTCTGTGAACTAGTACTGAACAGACGCATGGCAACATGGAATCTGTATTTCTTTTATATAATAAAGAATTATATGTTTTTTATGACATGCATCTGTCCTCTGATAGATCATTGGTGAGAACCAATCAAAATTTGCAAATTATTGAGCTTATTATATCATGTCAGAGTGAACATGTTGATAAGAAATCCTCAATGATGCCAGTATTGATAGCTTAATTTAGTTGCTTGACAGAAAAAGGCATTTTTGGTGTGATATAATTAACTCAGTCCACTTAAAACACTTGCCAATGGGCATTTTCTCAGAATGTCAGTGGACATCTGATCATCCCTAGACAAACACAAACGTTTAAGTCTATTAATTTTCACAATCAATGTTTGTTATAACAGGCCAGTTTTTCAACTGAAGGAAAAATAACGCACCTGTTAATCTAACACAAAAATGTAAGAGACAAATATAAGATTAAATTGCATTCTTGTGTGGTGATCGAGATCCAAGCTGCAGGAACCACTTTGAATGTGCCACAATAAGAACCATTTTTTTTTTAAATCTTCAGTGTGGTACAGTGGTCAGGGTGTTTGATTTGCGTGCAAATGCTCTGATCTCATTCTGACTACCGTGCTTTCTATATGGCTGACTGGTCGCTTCCACCCTCCACTTGGGGTCTACAGTATAACACTTACAGCCCCACAAGTTGCTGGCTTTAAATACTAACAGTGTCTAAAATAATAATCTTTGCTTTTACTTCTACTATTTCAAAGTGCACTCTGAGAGTTATGAAAATTATATTCATGTTTGACTGTCATGTGATCCCAGGAAGCAAAAATTAATGATTAATCAGTCAAGGGTAATAATTGAATTCACTATTTGGTAACCTAGATTTTAAAGTTTCTAACACTGGATGTTAAACAGATATTTGTGTAATGATTATGTATGTACCAATAAATAGTGGGTGTTACATATCTAATAGATGTAGTTGAGTGCCAATCTTTGAACATTTATTTTAAATTGGCAAAAAAATAATTATATGATATTATAATAATGATTTGATCCTGTAATGGTGCAGGTGATTATCAATATAAATGTTTATGCTAATAAAGAAACATTTTACACAAGGCAGAGAATTCAGAATTCCTCCTTTCTTGTAGCAATTTTTAGACAAAAATATTTTCAAGCATCCCTTAAAATCAATCCTTCTCAGAAAAAACCACTAAATGTATCAAGTATGCAATATGAAATTTTTTTCATTATCCAGGCCCATGGCAATTTGTGGACTAATTTCAAGCAGTTTTTGTACCTTCTGATAGAACTCTTGCAAATTCTATCCAAAAATTCATGAAAAGAGAGAAAAAGTATTGTTGCTTGTAATAACATCTTTTTTCATGCCTGCAAATAAGCACCATTCCATGGACATTTGTCCGGTAAATTTGAGGTTTTGACTGGCAAACAATCAGTCTGACCGGACAGGCTGACCGGGGTCTTCTGTTACGATGCAAAATAAAAATATATAATTTCACTCAAGAAAGCCATATGCAAAGGTGGCATTTTAATATATCACGGTAATTAGTAGTGGCTAAGTTTCATTTGGATTTGTTTTCATTTGCAGCTTGCGTTTCACGTCGTCTTACTGGTAACACTATGCCGAAAATGTAAACACTCCCACCCATATTCATGCAGTTCAGATTTCAAAATTCGTACGAGGTGTTCCCGGAAAAGTGATTTACATTGATTGAAATTAAATAACACTGCAATGTACTGTGGAATCAACAAGGGTACTGTTCCTCAAAAGCATGTTGTTTGTGTCTTCATCGGACTAATAAGATTTTATGACCAGGTTTGTGATCGCTTTGATGAAAACTCTATGGACACTTATTGATTAATTATCAAATAACAATAGCATCTCTTTAGATTTTAAACACTGTTTAATGCAAAAGAAGAAAATTGCATAAGTGAGCTGAATTTAGTAGACAAAATCAACATAATTTTGTAATCATTGGGGCAGAAAAATGCTTCATGTAAGGGCGAAAAATTCAGCCCATCTTAACAACGTTTTTGTTCCAATTTGCTTAAAATAGACACTGCCTCGTAAAACGTGTCACATTATTTCCATGCTCCAGTGATTTTCTGTCTGTGATTCACTGTGCAAGAAAAGACATGTGCACATGAATATTTCAATCATAAAATTTAAAATACTGTTTTTTAATACATTGGTCACTGAAGAAACGTTTAAAAACACATGGCTTGTATTACTTTTGATTGGTCCCAAAAAATATCAGAGTATTATGTTACGCAAGTTGGGTTCAGTGAGTAGCGTATTGTATGTAAATATGGTGAATGTTCCAAGGAATTTTGTGTTTTTGACAGTGTTCCCATTTGCCGAACCGTGTCACGCCTGACCATCACCTGCGGCTATTTTGATTCCTTATTAATACTTCGTCTTACGGAGCAGGTTATTTCCCGTGGAACTTCAGAAATTTGAATAGTATCTTGAAAGATTTTCTTAAAATTCCTCTGAAAGTGACTGAAGAATAATTTGAATAGCAACAGTGGTGTCTGCCCACAGGAATCCTGACCTTAAGTGGTTTTACTTCAGAAGACCTTGCACTTGATTCCAATCATACCATTTGAAAGAGTTTTTAAAATTGAAAAAAAGAAAGAAAAATGAGACAATTAAAATGAGATGCTGGGCAATTTTATGAAGTGGCCTGCCACAGGCATCCCACTTCATGAGTGTGGAAACTTCTTTTTGTCCGACCAGGGTGGCTGCATGTCAGGTCAAACCTTGTCCCAGGCCTGACATATGACAGGCTCGTAGCAAAAAAATAATTGCAGGCTTCTTCTGTCAATCATTGGTTTTGTGGAGGACTTACAAGTAAAAGTGCATGCAAGATGTTTTTGGCATGCAACCCTATTTTTAGGCAGAACAAAGTGTTTGACAATAACTTGTTACACATTTCTTATTTTTATTTTATCACTGTTTCAGTTAATTATACAAAGGTAACAATGCAATTTTTGCAAAAGAAAGCAATCCTTTTGTTTGTTTCTTGTTTACCCAGAATTGAGAAATGCTGCGGCAAATTATTGTGACCAAACAAAATATTGATTTGAACTTTTATCACCCGCCTCCAAATCTTACCAGTCTAGCGAATTGCATCTAGGTCAGAACCCTGAAAGATATATATGTATTATGGATATTATACCAGGCTTCAGTCAACTTTATAAGAACCTACATGTAATCCTAACACTGTACATGTATGTTCTTTTCTTACTCAAAACTACCTCTAAGTTTAGGTATAGGCAATGAGGCAGGTGACTGAAACTGAAGTAGACTGAATGAAAGCTCGCTTTTTTTTTTATGTTTTCATTTTCAAATTGCATTAGTTTTTGAACCACTTGTTTCCTTTTAACTTTGCTACCACTGACCCAGTTTGTTGGGTCCTTACACTAACATGGCTTAATTTTGTGGTTAAACTTGTTCCAGAAAGAAGCTGTTTTCAGAGCCTATTAAGTTTGTGCTTTAGTGCTGGAAAATAAAATTAATGCCTATTGAAGAATGGTTGCAACAAATGTTTCCCTTGCCTTACACTATAAAGTTTGTTCAGATATCTAAACTATCCAATGCTTCCATCAAATTTAAGATTTGCATCAGTTTGCTATGCCTTTTACTCACAAGTTTTGATCTTGTTGGTATATAACGACGTTTTGATTTCATCACTACGTTCTCTCTCTTCTCTTTCACATTTCCGTCTTTTTCTTCCTCTTCTTCTCCTTCTTTTCCTTCCTCTTCCTCCTCTTCCTTTTCACCCTCTTCTTCTTCCTCCTCTTCTTCTTCTTCACCCTCTTCCTCCTCCTCCTCTTCTTCTTCTTCACCTTCGTTTTCCTCTTGTTCCTCCTCCTCCTCACCTTCTTCTTCTTCTTCCTCTTCTTCCTTTTCTCCTTCATTTTCCTCCTCCTCCTCTTCTTCTTCACCTTCCTCCTCTTCCTTCTCTTCCTCTTCCTCTCCTGCCTCCTCCTCTTCCTCCTCCTCCTCTTCACCAGCTTCTTCCTCTTCCTCTTCTTCATTTTCACCCTCCTCCTCTTCTTCTTCCTCTTCTTTTTCACCTTCCTCTTCTTCCTCTTCCTCCTCTGTCTCACCCTCCTCTATTTCTTTTTCTTCCTCTTCTGCACCGTTTTCAATTTCTTCTTCTTCTTCCTCTTTCCCCTCTTCAATTTCCTTTTCCTCTTCCTTCTCACCTTCCTCTACCTCTGCCTCTTCAATTTTTTCACCTTCTTCAATTTCCTGTTCCATCTCTTTTTTTCCTTTGTTGATTTCCTCCTCTTCCTCTTCTTCTCCTTCTTCTATCTCTTCTTCCTCTGATTTTTTTCCAGCTTCCTCCTCCTCTTCCTCTTCCTTTTCACCTTCTTCTTCTTCTTCCTCCTCCTCTTTTTCTCCCTCTTCCTCTTCCTCTTCTTCCTCCTTCTCACCCTGCTCTTCCTCTTCCTCTTCCTCTTCTTCTCCTTCCTCTTCCTCTTCTTCTTCTGCCTTTTCACCTTCCTCTTCTTCCTCTTCTTCCTCCTCTTCACCCTCTTCCTCCTCCTCCTCTTCTTCTTCTTCACCCTCATTCTCCTCCTCCTCTTCTTCTTCTTCACCTTCTTCCTCCTCCTCTTCTTCTTCTTCTTCACCTTCCTCTTCCTCTCCCTCTGCTTCCTCCTCCCCTTCTTGTTCTCCACCCTCCTCTTCCACTGGATTTTCACCTGAATCTTCCATTCGCATCAAAATTTTATCCAATTCTGTAAGTTGGTGAAAGCTTGGAGAAAGCATGCCACTTCTCTTCAGGTGACTTTTGCTGGACTCTCTATTATACTTTCTTGAGAAACCTGAAACAAGATTATTATTATTATTATTATTATTATTATTATTATTATTATTATTATTATTATTATTATTATTATTTTACTGATGACATAGAATTCACTCCATCGTCATCATCACTTGGAAAAATGACCAACTATAAACCAATGCCCAAAACAAACAAAAAACTTGCAAAGAGTCTATTGATTACAATTACAATAACAATAACAAGGGTGCAGCTTCGATTAATTTGCATAGAACAATATGTATTGGATACAATCGTCATTATCTCTTCAATTTTCAAGATGTAATCTGTGATGCTTCCGAGGATAGCACTCTGGCCAACTCCAAAATACGTATTTAGACATCAAGGTCGACTTTGCAACCAGTGGCAACCAATGTTGTTTCAAATTTCTGAGACTGCGGACAAGTCCAACCTTCAAGGCATGGAACTTTCTAACTTTCATTTCACTTGTGCAATTAATGTTGTTTTAGATTTGGAAAGCCAGGACAAATGTATCGGCTGGACAGGTGTTCCTAGACATGATTAATGTTGAAGTTGTGGTGAAGAGCTAGGGGACTCTTCAAGACGCTTAGTTAAAACGGCGTGTATCCAATTGCTTGCATTTCTGAACAGCTCTGGATAACTCATCATCTACCAAGGTGATCTAGTGACGTAATTCGGAGGACTAGGGAGAACAATTTTAACGCCGTATCCCACAACCGCGCGCGGCCTTGAATAGTATTTCCGAATTCAACATGGCAGAGACGACTGAGGTTAGATCTCGGCGGTTTCCACTTGAATGTTCATTCAGTAACAGGAAATGTAGGAGACAAGGAATGATCTGTTGAGTTTTGGCGATGGAAATACTGCAGGAAATTTGGAAACAACATTTAAGGCCACGCGCGGTTGTGGGATAAGGCGTTAAATTTTCTTCCCAGTCCTCCAAATTTCGTCACCAAATCACCTGGCCCAGCTTTTAAAATTTATCAGGGGCACCCAACGTCAATTTTCGGAAAATATCTGTTCGGAAGACGATTTGAGATCTAGAATTTTCGGAACATTTGTTGTAAAATTTCTTGCTTGCCTGCCTGTCCTAGGATTTTCGAACATCTAAAAAATGGCATAATTGCCCAATTTTTAACGGATTTTTACCTTAAAAAGGTCACCTAGAATTTTCGGGAGCCTTTTTTCTGGCTGAAAATTTCGAAAAGGTAAGTTTTAATCCCTATAATTTTCAGATCACTAGACTTTCAGCTAGGAAATTCGAACAGATGAAAATTTTTTAGGGGATAAATATATGCCTATATCTACCGTTTAAATACTAAAATACGTTTGACAATGCTATGTTTAATTGGTTTTGAACTATATTCTCGTTGGGTGCCCCTGATTTATTTCAAGTAAAACATGTTCTTTGGCACAGTCATTTGGAAATTGTAAGATCTTTTCCTTTTAAATTGGTTGAAACTTGGAAATCGTCGCCTATCCATGGGATAAAGGTATCGAGGCTATAAATTAATAACTGGGACCTTTGCTTTGTCCAATTCAGTTGCTGAGATTTAATATTAACGAAAAGTACCAAAAAGTGTTTTATATCAATGTTTCGTTTAGTTGGCAATCTTTGGCAATCCTGAAGATTAGACCACAACATCGGGAACTCTTGTGCCCTGCTCCGTCTCATAGAGTTTATAGGGGCACCCATCGATAATCTTCGGTGAAATATGTGTTTGGGAGAGTCAAATTGTCCTAAGAATCTCGGTTCTACGTTGCCAAACAGCTACAGATTTCTTTACTAAAACATCTCCTACAAGATGCGTAACCAGGAAAAAGTAGGCCCTTGTGTTTTCGAAGGGGATATTTTGCAATTTTTGGCACTTGAAAAGGTCCCCTGGCAGTTTCGGATAAGTAAATGGTTCGGTTGGAAGTTCATAGAAGGTTACGTTCAGCTAGCAATTTCTGAAATGAAGACATCGTTCCCTAAAATTCTCGGACACTTCAATTTTCAGCTAAGATATATCCGAACAGATCAAGTCTTCTAGGTGATAAAAAAATCTCTTTAGACAGCCTTTATACATTACAAGGAGTCTAGAAATGTCTCTCGAAGGCTTTTGTCTTAATTTGCTCGTTGGGTGCCGAGGGGTCTGTTATGAAGATCTTGTACATTTTGTTGAATCACTGTGATTAGAATTTAGAAAACCAGACCCTAAATTAAACCAACTAAAACGAAATTTATGTTGGAATAAATTTGAGCCCTTTTGCCAGTAAAGTAATCTGGTCTTCTGTTAATTGTTTATTTGAGAGTTTTTTAAAAATGTATTTTTTTCTTCGCTCCTCAATGTACTTTGTTTTATCTTGTGCGTGTGTTTTCAGCCTTTGTTTGCGCGTTGTGTTTTTCCTTATCTCGAGAGCGCAAAATTCTAAGAAAGGCAGCAAAGCCAGACCACATGCTCCAGAGTCGTGTAGGCCTGTCAATCCCAATTAACTTAACAATCGACGAGCAGCCAAGTTGAAAATTGAATATGGGAGGCACTGATGGGAGGCATTGATTTCATAACTGAATGTGAAACAGGATTTTGGGGTATATGACCCCTCGTAGTTCATAAACTCTATGGACCACAGTTATTGTCGTTGCTCAGTGGAGTTCAAGGAAGGCAGTGTTTCCCAGTGTTTAGGGCGCTTCCCTTGAGATCCAGATATCCTGGTAGTCTCTGCTTCAACTTCCCAGCTACACTTAAGAATCCCAACTGGCCAGAGGCAAACCAGTTGGCTATTTATAACACTAAACAGTTGATGTTGTTCCGTCGTTTCCTTAATTGTGTTTCATTGGCCCTGAAAAGCCCCTATGGGGAGCGGTCAATTAAGTATGTATTGTATTGTTTCCATTCTTAGCGCGGGAAAGATATAACCTTCATCAATTGCAATGTGCAACTGGTTCCTTAGCAGTCTCCTCTCGGTCCGTTAATTAGTAGAACAGAAATTGGACCATCTTTAATTTCGGATCTGTTGCTCCAATCTGTGCAATTTCCGTTCTGTGGTTTCGATTGCTGTTGCGTTGCTCCAATTTCCGTTCTGCTACTGTAATTTCTGTTGGTTTAATTTCGGGTCTGGTTTGTTAAATTCTAATTACAGTGATTCAATAAAAGGTACAAGATCTTCATCAGCAACAGAATTTGAAACAGTTTTTTGGCGTCGTGAGACGAAGTCTACAATTTATATTCCTTATCCGAGAGGACTTGAAAGTCTAACCATTTGCGGACGCAATTACAAAGGCAGCACTTCTCGGGTATTTAAGTACCCTTGATGTTGGTCACGACGTCCCGCACGGTTAGTCCGATGCTCAATGCAACTGCGCCAACCGGTTGGCGGTTGTGATGTCATTGTAAACACTTAACGTTGGCCAGGAACCAATGGGAAAGCAGAATGTTTTACGCTTGATTTGCTATTGCCATAGTTGACACCCAGAAGTGAGTTTTCATAGACTACCCCTCCCTTTCAACTCACAAAGAACACTATGATTCCTGGACCATGAAATCTTGGCACACCTCGAAATTTTATAAGTCAGTTTGCAGCGTAAGACCTGAGAAATATACGAGAGACGTTTGAAAATTCACCATTTTCGAGTGACTTTCCGCCTAATCTTAGTTGCAAGTACAAATATGTATGCGTGTAAGGGCCAAGGTCTCGCATCACTGAAGAAAAATAGTTAACAATTATTCCATGAGCGCGCTTTGGATATGAGATGGTAAATAGCCAACGAGGCGCGTTGCGCCGAGTTGGCAATAACCAGTCTCATATCCAACAAGCGCGAATGGAGTAATTGTTTTATTAAATTCCTTAAACTCCAAAAATTTGGAAGTACGAAATACGAGCGAAAAAAGCGAGAAAATCCGAGCGAAATTGAGAAAACTCGATAAGATGCGATGTTGTGTAATACCTTGTGGTCAGACAGACGTAAGCTCATCACAAAAACATTTCTTGCCTTTTCGCGTACTTCTAAATGTCGGAATTGATCCAAACTTTCCAAAAAAGTTTCTTTTCTTTTTTGGCTTAATTCAAAGAGAAATTTCGCTTTCTGGCGAAAAAAAATTTAGTTTAGCAACGCTTAGCGCAATCATTTACCATATAATGTCAAACTAAGGTATATGAGCTGATCACCGAGATTGAGTGAACCAATCAGAGCACGCGAAATGCATTATCCCAGGTTGAGAATTTAATAATTTTAATTATTCAGCGCGTTTTTTTGTCTGCCTGAGCAAGCATTTATAAAAGCTGGCTGAAAGGAGTAAATGTTTCTGTCCTGTGCTTTGCAGTTATTTATTCTTGCTTAATTAATTTTCTTCTCTTTGCATAACATTCCAAAAAGTTATGTTAAGCGTGGTTCAGGCTAAAACATTCCAGGTCTTAGGCCAGTGACATACGTGTAGTAGGTGTGAGGAAATAAATCCGAAATCTTGTTTAAATCAATGTTTTATGGTGAAATTTGCGAACAATGTGGAGAAATTGGGTTTTTCATCCACCCAATTTAAAAAACTGGGCTGAATGGTTTTTGTCACGTGAAGAATACTACTTTATGCGACCTTGGTAAATTTAACGCGTTTAAGCAATGAATTTAGCAACTTTGATTGGTGTAAGGAAAGAGTCTCTAACCTCCCAAAGCAAGGCGTAAAATAGTTTGTAAAACTTTAAAAGCCGAAATTTAATAGCCTATTTCTTTGATGTATGATGTACGAAGCTCAACCCAGGGCGTAATTATTTACAGTTCTAAGCAAGGTTCGCATAGGCCGTGGTGGCTTTTATCTATATAAAATTGCAAGACGTGGGCAAAACTCACCAGCTCGATTGCTTGGAAAGGCATCTGCTATTGCAAGAAAGACAATAAAAAGGGCGCCGAATACGAGGAGACGATTCATCTTGGTACCAGGTGAAGTGAAGAAACGTTTTGACTCTTGTCGTTCGCTATCTCGACGTCAAGCTCAGAATGAACTTGTACTCGTTCTACAATGTTCTTTAATTGAAAACATTAAAACCTTTCACGCCATGGCTGAATGCAGCGTCCATTGTGTCGAAGGGCGTTATAAGGATAACAATGAAGGAAGATGCTAAATGCGGTTCAGACGCGTGAAAAAATGACTTTCAAAGACCTCCTTTTTCTTGAGCAGGCATGCATAAGAAGACTCAAGATAACCTGTGGGGTAAAGGAACAATAACCTTTGTTGTTGGGAAAACTATTTAGAACTTCTCACCGGACCTTAAGGTGTACACTGATGAAAAGAGTGCGCATTTTCAGCGTCTATCACAGGAATGTGAACTTAAAATTATTGTTTGCAAAATCTGCACAAAGGAATAATTTTTGAGGAATGTAAATTGTTTTTAAAATCTAGTGACCCACATCACTTGAGTAAAAAGTCGCACAGTTTTTTGTAATCTTGGTTTGCATAAATCTCATTATATTTGGAATTTAATAGGTGTCATTACTATTTCATAGCGCAGATTTTCTTATGATAAAAGGTCCACGTGTAGTTTGTTCTAAATCACTTAATTCCTTGGAAAAGGCCGGTTCTCGTGGAATGACAATGGTGGAGAATTAGGTTATTTAGGAGTTGGTGAATTGAGACGCTCTTTATCCTGGCGTTAGACAGAGTAAAATCAATAAATGGCCCCTGGGAGTTGAAGGGTTAATGGGGACATGGTTTTTGTTACAGTGAACCTAGATGTTGTTGAATTGATACGCTCAGTACTTTCGGCACTCCGTACTTTTGGCGCTGAGGGATATATTGAAATATACAAGATATGTGAAAGTACACATAGCTCTAGGGGCTGAAAATATTGGTCTCCGAAGTTTTACTTTTCCATCAGTCTCAGATGGGTGGTTTCCAGAAATATCTTAAGTATTGCACTTGTAGTAAACAGGCCTCTTTATTATTATATTTACATACTTTGCGCCTTGTGATGGGCAAAATTTGCTGTTTTCGAATGAAGCAATCTTTTGTCCAAGCGTAGTTATAATTTCTCTTTGCGCATATTTTGAAGGATAAACGCGTGTTTTTCAAGAAAGGTCGTTTGCGTGAACAGTTTTTTTGCATGGATGCGGTCAATTATTGTTGTTATTGTTTTAAATTTCAAAGGACGCAGCGCACTTGAGAATGATATGCACCATTTCTTCTAAGTAAGCTTCCTATTCAGCCATCCGTAATGGGCAGGAATCTTATATTTGCCTCGTAAGCAATGCCCTGATGCAAAACAACA
>OX421445.1:18768433-18795933 GCA_949126865.1 Montipora capitata
CTGATGACAAGCCAAATGGCAATACTATAAAAACGAAATATTTTTCCACGCCATTGGTGGACCAAGAAAAACCCTAAATATTTCCAACAGTTGTAATTAATATCCAAGTGGTGATAACCGGACTCGATACCCAAAGTAAAGAACCAAAAATTGTCTCTAAACATGAATGCGAGAGTGGGGAGGCTTTCATATTTAAATTTAAACTTGCGTACAAAAGGATTAACAGATCTACTGAGATCCAGAACCAGACGTAACTGCGGCCACGAGCGACAGAAAGAGGATTGCAACAATATGGTCTAGAAAATACTTCTGTCGCGCATTTATTAATAACTAACTCGATGATAGCATTGGCAGCAAATTCTGCATGATCTAAAGCACTTTTGTTGTTTTTTATAAAACAAGGCGGAGGTATAATGGTAAAAGGTATAATGTAAATAGTCAATAAGACTCCAATCACAAGTGCAGATAATTGCAAATTCTCAAACCACCAATTCTTGCGAGCGTTAATACGGCCTTGAACAGACGGGAACGGGCGAAGATTCAGTTACCTCAGCATTCTTTAAACCACGTAACTCTAACAAAAAATTGGTATCACCTGGCTCTTCTCGTATCCCAAAAAAAAAAAATTCGTCAGTCCCACTGATTTCACTTAGCGGTTCCTTGGCTTGGAGGCGGCACGTAGGTAGATTGCGCTGGTAATTGGACCAAGTTACGCTGCCAAGAGAGGGCATTGTTGCTGGCACTAGCGGTTGGATACTTTGATCTCCAGCAACTTCTCCAGAAATGGCCAGGCCTGTTACACAGGAAGCATGTGCTCAAAGGAGTAAAAGCAGAAGATGCATTAGTAAATCTGGTAGAAACGCGCCTAAAATCAGGCCTAAGCTTATTAGCTTTCTTAGCTCTTTCGGCTTTTTTCTTCTCTCTTAGATTTCCGACTTCCTTGACTATCTTACGAATTAGCTTTTCACCTGTCTCATCTTCGGCAACCGGTATTTGTTTGTATTCTGTTACAAAATCCCAGGCATGCAAATCTACGAGCACCATATGTTTCATTCTAATGGCAATGGCATTCTTACCTTCCTCTAAGGCGTTCGCAGCTTCCACAAGTTTACCAGAGTGAAGCGCAACCACAGCAGAATCAATATAGCTGGCTACTTTTTCCTGATGCTGGTACTGCTCTTCGTTCCCTTTATATTTAAATGTGTGTCGAGCGAAATTTTCAAGACGAATTTTCTTAACTGCGAAGTTGATGGATTCGTCGTTCTGACGCTCAAGCGCGTCCTTGAATGAAGCGAGCTCCGCACAAAGAAAGTTTTTTAGCTCCGAAATAGCCGGCAAAGGCGCAGTAAGAGGCTGAGAAGGATCAGCGTTAAAACCAGAAAGCATAGCTTGTATTTCTGGACTCACCAACAAGCTAAGTTACAGTTCTTGGTGGCTGTCCAGAAGGCGAACGTCTTCTTCGATCGAATGCAACGTATTTCAGGTTTTCTAACTAATATAAAGTTAGGATACAGTTCTTGGTGGCTGTCCAGAAGGCGAGATAGTGAAAACTAGAAATTCTACTTTTTATACCAAATAATTAGCATATAATATATGCAGTTACATAATCATGAACAAAAAGTAAATACGAAACAATTGTTCAAAATATGTGAAGCCTTATTTCAGAAACAATGTGAATACCTTGAATTATAGTAATGCTACGAACCGTAACGAACACGCTTTCCAACTACTCTTTGTTCCGTTGGAAAGCATTATTCTTTACTCGGAGAAGGAACTACGAATAGGCCTGTGGAGCTTGAACTTAACAAAGAGGTGCTTGTTTGGTCATTTTTTTCCAGTCAATACCTTATGAAACCGATCTTGTTCTCAATGGATGCGCAAATTGAGTTGAATTGAAAATGGACGCCTCTCCACCCTATATTTAGAACCTGGGGGGCTGCTTTGCAACTGGGAACTTTGTTCCCAGGGTTTTAAATGTCTCTTAAATATTGGTCTTTGAAACAAACCACTTAATTAACAGCCATATAGGAAAAATATGTACAAACATTTTTCTGGGATTCAAATGCGCCAAAGACTAGAACAAAAGCACTTTCTTTCCGCTGCCAGTGAAAATGTGGTAGGAAAGGATGCTCTGGCAGCTCGTTAAGGCGAAGAAGCAATGCTTCGCTAGCTTCCGGGAAAAGCTCAGTTCCCCGTGTAACACTGTGAGCGTTTCCATGCTAACGAAAAACTCGATGGGGATTTTTTGTTTCTGTGGCCGCGCGAAAATTGGGGTGAGACGACCCAATCAGCCTCTCGCCCTAATTTCCGCGCGGCTAGAATGTAAATGGCTCAATTCAGAGCTCATTAATTTTTCGCACGGAAACAGTTTCTGTGCACGGGAGTCCCCGTTTTCACCCTTATAGCTTGTACAGGGATTTAACTTTACCTTATCAGAACTGGATATACTTGTTAAAGCCCGCGTTTCTTTCAGTTTATAAATACATTGAACATAGGAAAACACTGGCAAGCGGCGTGTTTTTACATTACAGCCCGAACAAACGAGGTTGTTGGCACTTCACATTACACTCTAATCAGTTTAAATATAAGTGCTACACGGCCAACGTTTGCAAAAACGTAATCCTTCTTTGTACTCGTACATGTTCATTGCCGTGACTTCAACATCTTCAGTTCCCACGGCCTGCTCCCATCTGACATTGTAGCTCAGTCGGTAGAGCAGCGGTGATCTAACCCGAAGGTCGTGGGTTTAATTCCCACCCTGGTGAGAGTTTTTCTGTCCTTGTGTGGGCCCATCTCCATTAGTAGGGCTAACGCTCACATGGTTCATATGGGGTAGAAACTTGGCACTTCGCATTACACTCTAATCAGTTAAGTCTGTTATAGACCCTATGCAAAAATGGCTGCCTCTTTTGTTCATATTCAAAATAGCCCAACAAACCTCGTTCGGATAACAAATTCTTTAGAATTTTCGTTTCAAAAACGAGGTTAGTTGGGCTATTTTGAATATGAACAAAAGAATAATTTAAAGACAGCCATTTTTGCATAGGGTCTATATACCTAGCCTTTCACTCAACAAAACGAGCACTGTGATTGGTTGGTTCTTGGTCACGTGTCCCTGATCAAATTCAAAGGTATCCTGATCGGGATGCAATTCCATAGTTGTTGCCCGTTCCGGATGATTTGCTGCGATTGTTGACGGAAAAGTCTAAATATACAACAAAGCACTTAATGTCTGGTCCCTCGGGAAACTAGTTAGTTTTGTTTTCCCTCGAGTCCTGATGTTTCCCTCGACTTCGTCTCGGAAAACATCAGGACTCTCGGGAAAACAAAACTAACTGTTTCCCTCCGGCGGGACCATACATTAAGTGTATATTATACCACGATACTTATTATACGTTTTGGCCATCAAATCGCTCAGGAAAGTGTATTTTGAACCCGAGAGGGCATTTCTTTGGAATACCGCTGCCAAATTAGCCAATCCACATAGTACACGCACTCTTTAGAAGAATGTTGCTAGGAAACCACCGCGAACGGATTGTACGATTGGTCTTGTTTTTGCCAGAAGGTTGTGACTGTGGTCGAAGAACTGGAACTTAAGTGACTTAAGCCCGGAAAATGGAGGCATTTACGTGAACATTCAATAGAGTGTTTTCACGTGACGTCACGGCGGCCATGTTGGTGTCCCTAAACAATGGAACGGCGGCCATGTTGTTGTACCCAAGTAATCCTCCGGGAATCGAGCTCGATTATCATGCAAACGTTTTCTTTTGTTTGCGTGGAAAAACAAGGTTACTGATCACGTGAGTGAAAACACTCTATACGAAGTGTCCCGTCAAGTTAAGGTGCTACTAGGTCATGTAATGTGTCTGAGTTAATATGCAGCACGGGAGTTTGGGGCTTTCTGACTTTAAATTTTAGAACGCACAACGCCTGCTCGCCGTGTATTTAAAGTCATGGACTTCGTCACTAAATTGTAGCCCAGGGAAGCCTACTCGAGTCAGCTTTCAGCTTCTTTAGGCTTCCTTGTCACTGCTTCAATATCTGTAACTATAATTATTTATATTGTAAATAAATAAAAACTCGTGTTTTGCATATATGAGAAGCTGCATTAAAACGCTGAAATTTTAAGAGTAAATGACGTCTGTTTTCCCTAGATCCAACCCTCTGAGCTCCAATAGATCAGTTTTGAACGTGAGTAATGGCGAACCGTGAAATCCAAAAGAACAGCCTTTGGATACTGAAAAATCACACCTCAAATTTTTGCCAGTTAAGCAAACACACTTTCAAAATATGAAGAAAAAAGGAATTTTTTGATCACGGCAGCACTTTAAATAAGCATTTGCCAGCTATTTTCAGCAAATTGAATACGATAACTGTCCTCAATGGGTCGTTATTTTCCACTTGGGATTTTTATCTTTACTTGAGGAGTCGTGTCGTACCTCATCATTGAACGGGCTTCAGGATTGGCCAAAAGAACAATAGAACGAACAAAGATAACAATGGATTTAGCACGCACAGAAAATAATAGGTAGTACGACATTATACGGCCAATGAAATATAGTGTTCAACAGGAGGTACGACCCTACCCCCAGAATTTAAAGTGCCCCTGTGATCAAAAAAACCACTTCCTTTTTTCCTTCAGATTTTGAAAGTGTGTTTGCTTAACACCTGACTGGCAAAGTTTTGAGCTTTGATTTTTATCCAAAGGCCGCTCACTAGCTTAAAATTTCAGCGTGTGAACGCAGCTTATTATATATGCAAAGCGTGAGTTTAAGTAATGGTTCGCGTCAGAACTATAGCGGAATCAGCGGGATTCCGGCAGCGGCAGCCGTTCACTACAAGCACGAAGTAATTACCAAAGAGCAGCTCTGATTGGTTTTCAACCAAGAAGCGCCAAATTCAAAAACTTTTCCTTAAACCCTTGCGCTGTTTGGCTAAAAAAATGACCGACAATTGAACAGGCTCTTGTTCGCACGTAACTATCTATCCTCTTGCAGTTTCATCAGATTTGCATGTGGGGAAGTGCTGTTTGAAGGGAATTTTCTCCGTGCAATGAACATTGATTGTCAACAATAAGTTCTGCTTTCTATTTGCGCTAAAGGGTTTTAGCGATGATCATATCTCATTGGTGCGGCATGAGGAGATTCACACCTAGTCGAAGGAAAGTGCTGGTTTGCCGCCAACAGCATTTTCTCGCGCGGTCTTCCCAGTCCAAAATATTTTGCTTTATTTTCGTCAATTGCAACTCGAAGTATGGCTGAAAGGTGAGTTTTTATTTTTCCGTTTATTTTTTGAAGTGTCGATCTTTGTAACTTAGGCATTTGCCGTTTTGCTTTACGTCAGAAAGCGACGTAGTGAAGATGAAACAGTAGCGGAAAGCGGGAAGCGTGCCAGGACACAGATTGAACCTAAACTATGTAGTAGATACCGTTCATATGAGATAACAATTTTACTTCTTTATTGGAAGAGCGTTTTACTAGCGGTACCGTTTTTGCATGTTCCTTTATTAGACTTCCTTCTGGATTTTAGAGAATAGTGGCAAACGTGTAGGATGTCGGTATTACACAGGAACTAAGACCATTGATACTTTTTCTGGCAGAAAATTCACCTCTACCGACTCTACGGTAACAACTACCGCTCGCAAAAGAAGATCCAAGTGGTGGACGAGCTGATGAAAGGGGAAAAGTGTTGCCGTGATTGCTCGCGAGTTGAGAATTGCCGAAGCGACCGTCGAGGTTTACGCAATCGATTGTTTTGCCGCCAACGCACCACTGGACAAAACAATACTCGCTCGTCACATGGAAGTCAACCCCGAGTCCTTCAAACTAATAAAGAGAGCGATTGAAGGTTGTAAGGATGGTAAATTACGTACCGTCAAAGATCACCTGGATGATGTTTTCTCCTACAACCAGATTCGCTTAGTACTGGCGTGTATGATTCGCGATTTGGAAATTGATTAGATTCATTCACATTGCATTTGTAAGCTTTGTGCAAAGCAGTGGCCTTACATTTTTGTCTGTTTTTATCACTAAGATACTGCGGTTACTTCTATTTCCAGCGAGTTTGTTTTCAAAAGTATTGCCCTTCAATTCTGTTGAACATTTATGTCGGAGACCCAGGGGAATAGCCGGTGTGCGAAAGTTTACAAGATGGGCAAACTTTCGGGCGCCGATTACGCCCGAAAAAAAAAAAATCGACCCTTCCCAACTATCCTCTGGGTCTCCGATGAAGTATTGCAAAAGAACTATAAAATCAAGAAGTAAACAGTACACCAGACAACTCGATTTCACATTGTACAGTGTGTACTGACCAGACTGTCACAAAAAATAAACAAGTTGAATAAATAAACCAAGTTGATTTCAATGTATTCTAGTCAAACTTTTTTATATAGATAATACAGGTGGCTTTTCCAGAGTGCTCTCGCATGAACCTATTTGCAGTAATAACCCTTTCATCAAGACCAGCCCTACATTTCTTTCTGAGTCGATTGAGTTGAAACCGCAGCACCCGCGCGTCAGGTTACTTTCGCGTATACTCGCGAGTTCCTGTCGCTAGACCATAGTGACTAAAAAGTGGTGTGGCTATTGGCACTGAACGTGAATTTCCTTCTTTTTTTTTTTTTTGAAATAATAAATAATATATATTGCACAGTTTCTCCCAGCATTCCCCTTCTCATACACTCCAGAAACCTACACTGTAAACAATCAGCACCCCTCACAAGAAGGCCTGATAGCCAATAACTAGGAAAAATTGTCAATCAAGAAATGCTACATTGATGTTTTTATGACAATTCAGAGCAATAACTCAGTGTCTGGCCCCCATACAGATCCTTGTACACTTCAATTGGGTCAAAAAACATGCACAACAAGATCTACATCAAGCTTTAGTTGTCTATTCCTTTTTATTTCACAAGATGGATTCCCAAATGTCTTCCTAAATTGAATATGAGGAACAATAAAACAAGGTAACATTCATGAACTGGCTATTTATCACAAAAATGTCAAGTCTCAAGAAAAGAGATGTACAGACATTATCACTGTCCAAAAAAACAAACAAACAAAACAAAACAAAGGTAAATACAGAGCCTGCAGCTGTACATGATCAAAGAGGCCTTGATCTAAAAGACAAAACCGGCATAAAACACTTCCCAGGTAGAGCAAAGAGTGTACTTATGCAACATAGCTCACAGATATCACTGATGTAGTACCCAGTTCATAATTCCAAGTGTTTCGTGACATTCTTGGGAACCATACTGCAAGGTCAGCAGCATGTCCAGGTGGAGCAAAAGAGATCAGAGACCATTAAATAGGAAAATTACAGTTAAAATAAAGAGGTGTCTTTTTGAAATCAAGGCTTAAAACGTGGGTCACTTAGTGTTTTGTTAACATTGTTTTGAAATCCAAATAAAAATATGAATTGATTTTTTGGTCACAGGGGCACTTTAAGAGACACTGTGAAGTTAATTGTCTGCATTTCCAGCCAGCTATAATTGAAAAGAATAAGCTAAGCTTTGTCATAGACTGACTTTTTAAAAAAGTTGTTGTGACGAAACATGATATCAGTAAGTGCTTATTAGCGCAGAAGATCTTGAGCCAGGTGCTGACAGGCGCAAAATTGTTACCCAACAACTCCCAACATTGTTGGGTGTTCTATGTTGCGTCTGTTTGCACACCTGTTGCATGTTCGTGGGAGTTGTTGCACGAAGTTTGAAACTGCTCAAACCTCCGAAAATTTCTTTTGTTCTGTTATCCCCGAAGCGTAGCGCAACATTGTTGCACCGTTGGCACAACTTTTCCAACATTGCGGCCATGCAAGCGCATTATATATGGTCTCCATGGAGATAGCAAAGCATTAATATGTCAATGAAAACAAGATGGCAGCCGAATTTTGCAAGTTTACAAAGTCTTGTGGGTCGTATCCTTCCCAGAATACACTGCACGACCTTGGGAGTTGTTGCGTCCATTGGGTTTCCATTTGCACACAACCGCTAACATTTGCAGAACTAACAACTCCCAACGATGTTGGGAGTGTTGCGTCCATTTGCACCGGCAGGATTCAGTTAAAATCCCTTCTTGACCCGCGAAATAACCCTCGTGTATCTGACAGCAAAAGGGTCCTTCTTGCCCTTAACGGAAAGTTTTTCAACGAATGAAACAATTATTTACAGAGCAACGCGCCTAACCGTGGCCACCCGACAAACTTTCACATTTGACAATATTATGTATAAATACGTCAACTCAACAACCCATTCTATGGTGTTCAACTTACAACTGTGAGAAATTTGCAAGGAGGCGTGACTGTCAATCTTATTCACACATCCTGATTGGCTTACAATTTGTAAAAAGCTTCGTTTGGTGGCAAAGGTAAGGGGCGTCGCTCTGTAAAAAGATATTGGCATGCTATAGGTTTGTTTAATTCAGTGTAATTTGTGAAACCTACGTTTCGACTCTTTCTCACTGTTCGCCTGTGATTTTTTAGGAGAGGGTACATATTTTAATTTTAATCAGTTTTTCCTCCGATACAAGGTTCTTCATCTGCCAGATTGCAAACATTAATTGGTTTCTTATTTTGCTCCTTTTAAATTAAAGTTAAGGATGTCGTTATTATGTTCAAACATTCATTCGAATGGCTAATGATTTCTTTCTCTTTCTCAATAAAGAGATAAGATTAATCATTGTAAGAGCGTATATTTTTATTAAAAACTGAAAACGTTTAGTTTTGAAGATTGTTTGAAAGAGTGATTAGTACATGAAAGCGCTTGAAAAAAAAAGGTAACATTGAATCCTGAAGACGCATCGCTCCGTAACAAAATTAAGCCTTAGTATTTCTTTTTCTAATCAGAAGAAGGGTAAAAAACCACAGATGGATAAAACAATAGATTTACAATGGCTTCGGAGCAAACAAACTTAAATAAGGAATTTTCCTGAGCACAAAGTCGGATCGAATAAAATGTTTTTGAGACTGGGCGTTGGGTGCGGGGGCAACTGAGGTCCTAAATAATACCGCGTTTTGGTCGCGGTTTTGTCGCCGGCAACTCGAAGTCATCGATAGAAATCAGAAGACAAACTATTGCAACATGAGAAAATGTTACCATACCCTCGAAAAGAGATGCTGTTGTGTTCTCACATCATTATTCTATTTGTTTTATAGCAAATAAACGATTTTCAAGTTTGTTCTTTATTTTCAGCGGTATATCATTGCACTTGATAAAAACACTGACTTGGTTGGCCGAAAGAAAAATAGTCATTAGTTTGTTTTCTTGAAAATCCACAATTATGATTTGGTTCTTTATGAATACCGGTCCCTTCTGACGAAAGACCAAAACTGCTGCGCTATCAAGTGTAACAATCGAAAACAACAGAGTTTTCAATTTTTTCTCGTAGAGTTCTAATTTTGAACCTCCGTAGTTTTTCTGTTTATCAATTAAAAGTAAGAAGTAATAGAAATTTTCGCAAAACAAAATACACACTCAACTTGGTATGTTATGAACATGTGTTTATCGAAATTCGAAACCAAATGAAAGAAAGTCCCGAAAGTGGAAGGCGCTTTCCGCGATGACTGTCAACGCTGTCACAAAATTCTCAATTAAAATCCAAAAAGCGCTTTAACCAAATTGACACCGAAATCAGACCGATCATCAGCAAAAGGAAGTAGTATTTTAAAAAAAATTGCAAATGTCAATATATCATGAATATAAGAAGCTTGAATTAGAAGATATTTACTTCTATAAGTCATTGTTATTCGTTTCTCTTTTTTCTAGAAAGCTCCGGACGGGATTCCCACGACATATAAAGCAGACAGCGCGTCTATTGGCTCTGTTGAGTAATCGGCTCTAGCTTATCAGAACAAGGCTTTAGCGTCTTGAAAGCTGACCAGTACTTAATCATTGAGTGTAAAAGCTCACTTTACGGCTTTGGTCGTTCTTGAGTCTGTAGTGCCGCTTCGTTTCAATCCATTTAATTTAGAACGGTGTTTAAAGTTACTGATCTTGACATGTTTAACGCAACCATTGCTGCGGCAACGAACTCAGACTCAGCGTCTTGCCCGGAGCCGAATTCAAACGAGTATATAAAGGGGGTTAAAGCGGCAGCTTACATTGTGGTAATCTTTCTATCTTTTTTCGGCAACGCGGTAGTGGTACGTGTGGTCCAAAAAGACCAACGAATGCGCACAATCACCAACTACCTTATTATTAACATGGCCCTGGCGGATCTCCTGACCACAGTTTTCAACATGTTACCGACGCTGTACTGGAATTTTTGCGGCCGGGATGTGTGGGCTGTAGGAGGATGGGTTGGCGAGACACTTTGCAAATTGTTGAACTTTGCTCAGTCGGTCTCCATTACAGTTTCTGTTTTATCCTTGTGCGCGATTGCCTTCGATCGCTTTTTCGCTATTTCAAGGCCTCTGAAACGAGTCATCACATTTCGGGTTGCTAAAGGAATCATTGGAGCATCCTGGTGTTCGGCGATCGCAATCTCCGGCCCTCAACTTTACGTTTTGACAACCACCGGGAAAAGGGGTCTCGCTCAGTGCGTGGAAAACTGGGCTCCACTTTTCGACCAAGCCACCGCAGCTCGCGCCTACACCATTATACTCTTTGTTCTCCTCTACGCACTTCCACTGGTAACTATCGCATTTCTTTACACAGCTATAATGTTTAAACTGTGGCGAAGACGGACGCCAGGGCAAGAGCTAACTTCAAACCAAGACAATAAAGACAAAACCAACAGAAAAGTCTTGAAAATGTTGGTAACCGTTGTCATAGTCTTCGCCTTGTCATGGCTTCCGTTATACGTGCGAATGTTTGTGATGTTCACCGAATCGGATCCGTTCACTTGTGGCTTGCCGTATGACATGGACTTCCTCACACTTTTCCTTGGGCACGCCAACTCAGCCGTCAACCCATACATTTACGTGATTTTCAACGAGAATTACAGAAGAGGGTTCAAAACTGTCCTATCCGTACGTAACAGGGGTAGTAAAAGCTTATCAGAAAACACAGGTCGAAGAACAAGGTCGAGTAGGCTTCAGGAAAAAGATGTAATGATAGCTTGCGCAAGATTGCCCGAATGTGAAGCCGACTTGCAAGCGAGTGAGGAAGACAAAACAGAAAAAACGTTGCCATTGAGTACTACGACAGAAAATCTTCAAATTTGATTGCATGGTTTAATTTACCATCATATCAATATTACAATGACACTTGCGGTAAAATCGTTTAAAGTGTCGATACTGTATAATAATTTCCAATTCTATCTTGGAATTAACCAAAGCTGTTTCCTATGTCCTATTCGATAGTAACAATTCATTCGACGCATGTAACTCGCATGCAATTCAAGTTGAGATCCAAAAACTTGTTCATTAACGTGGGATGTCAAAAGGGTGAGACCCATGATGTCAACACTGACAACTGAGCAGGTTTTGTGCGTTAAGACTAATGTCGTGCAATGACTGAATATAGAATACGGAAATATTGCAAATCGGATTCATTTATGCAAAACGAATTGTACTGATTCCATCTTTAGTACTAAGGGATTGGAAATTTATTCCCTCGTTTTAGGTGAAACTTCATATAATTAAACGCTGTGGTGTTGTGTGTTGTGGCTGTACGTGTGTCTTTGGTGCTAATCGTTTCATGTCTGAGATTAGACTGACTGAAAGATTGCAAATCGTATTCATTTCTGTAATTAAAACGAATTGTATTGATGGATTGGAAATTTATCCCCTCATTCTAGATGAAACTTCATAAAATACAACGCTGTGGTGTTATGTGTTATGGCTGTGCCTTTGGCTCTGATCGTTTCATCTCTGACATGATTAGTTGTTCACAGAACTAAGCTCTATTGATCCGCTTTGGTCTCAGTACCTTTCAATGATACAGAAAAGATAAAACAAGGAAGGATTTTAATAATTGTCGGCAAGGAAGCGAAATTTCCGGAGAGCAAAACAAGCGATAAAACCATCTGAACCATTACGAAAAGTAAATGAATAAGCACGAAAGCCGGTTAATTTTAACTTCTTTTTCGTACTCAAAAAACAAGAACTTTTTTCTTTACCAACACCCACCCTTTTACAATAATGGCTCACAAATTTTACTGTTTGTTTCTTTCCAGGTAAAAATAAAATATATATCGTTTATTTCGGATCAGTGGTTTTACTTTTTTTCTTTTTTTTTCCTTCATTACCTTAGCTATACACATATCTTATACAAAATTACAAAAATATCAGTAAAATAATAAAATGATATAATGACTTAATTAGAAATTCGAGTTACAATCTTCTCTGAAGTACAATTTTAAACTAGCAATAGTTCTCACTAAATCTGCCCTGGCCTTTAGAAAGTGTGACATTTATTGCTGGAATTCAAGTTGTGGGGCTTCTGTATGGTAATTACGGGTGTAATGTAATGAAGCACATGTTGTGCACACCAAGAATATTTTGCTCAAAACAATCTGATTTCATCAAGATTACCCCCATACCAAGCTGCGGCCCTGGTGACTGCTGAAAAAAATTACCCGATACGACTACGCGTGCCTAGTTTCCAGAAACATCAGGATCATTTCGCCTATCTAGTGCGATCGAGATATATTTTTCCTTCCCCCCCCCCCCCCCCCCGGAGGACTAAATAGTTAAATATTTTGTAGTCATTGGATTTGAGGTTTATGTTGCAAAAAACATGCGTCCACCATTTAAAAGAAAAAAAAATTAAAGAAGTGTAACATTCGCATCGTTTGCAGCAAATGGCAAACGTCAGATTCAAATTTGTCTTTGTCAGAAGTAGCAAGGACCCTTCTTTGATTTTAGTTCAGTTCTTCTTCGAGCAACATTTGAAGCAGACAACGTAAAAGAACAAAACTTTCGTAGTTGCATCTCAAGTTTAGCAGCCTGACTCTTGCCGATTGTCGTTGCACATAAACGCAATGCTGAATATCTCTCAGTTTATTTGTAATCTGCTTTCTCTGAGTTGCTAGCCAATCAGTGGATTACACATTGGCACCGGTGTACGTTTTTTGCTCTGACTTCACACATGAATTGCTCTTTTGTTAGCTATCAGCCTAGAGGAATTATCCAGATAATTGTGTTTGACTGGACGTCTGTTGCTGTAGGAAGATGTAGAATGTTGAAATGACATTTTCTTTTTTCCTGTCACATAAGCATGATTACTAGTTGCATACTCTACTTCTGTGCTGTAGGACACTCATGAGAGCGTTTGCCAGGTGACACTGCCGAGACTAAAAAGTCCAGTGGTGGCGAATTTGCAATAACATTAGGTGGGATGGTAAGTTTGAATCCCGTTGAATAAATGAAATAATGCCTTTTTGTTACGAAGCGAGCAAACTCGGAAAAAAGAAAAAATATTATAGCTTGTTTTCAATCTCGTTACCAGAGTCCTCGTTCCCTTGACCAGCGGTTGGAAAAGAGAGACAGCCTCCTGCGCGACTCCGGTCCCACGGCGTTCCGGTGGACCGGGGTAACGGAGGCTCTGGGAACGAGATTGATCCTGTTTTCCTCTTACGAGCTAATTCAAAACATAATAGATGGTTAGTAACTAGTCTCTAGCGGAGACCCAGATAACAATGGTGTAATTGTTGGAGTACGAACAAAAGGAGCTAAGGAGAGATCTTTTGTTTTCGCCCACCAACATGGCGGCGATGTGGCGTGAAAACCACCTACTCAGTGTCTTCAGCTTAATTAATTGCATAAATGCTAGTTTTCTGCTGATTTTCTGCTGATGTCACGGTCTGTTACGGTATGTGACCATTGATGAACGATGGACATGTTCGTAGGGTCATTGTGTAGGCTATCCAGTACAAATACGTATGATCACCCACGACAACAGTAATAGATCAACTTCACGAGAGGGTAGCAGACCACTCGCTGCAGAGGCTGTGGGAAAAAATAAAGTGGATTAGTTATATGGAAACCAACCAATCTTCACTATGATCAGTTTCTTGACTTGCCACAAGTCGACTTCTCGACCTCTAACGAACGAACGACGAAGAACGTAAACCGGTAAAATGTTAAAGGGATTCTTAAAAAGTCTAGCAATTTTCCTTCGTTTGACGGTCATTTGTTACTGTATCGCGTTGTGTGGAGTGGCCTTATTTCCAAACTAACGCACGGAAGCTTAAACAAAAAAGACAAGGACGACGGCAACACCACAAAGCAATAGGTTAGCTCTGCACGCACGGTTTATAATTCCGCACATCTCTACGCCGTTTTTATCCTGACAACGACGTTAAATGAGCAAATTTGAGCTTATGTGGAGGACTTGACCACACGACAATAGATCTTCAATTTTTGCTTCTAACGACTGCGCCGTTCAGACTAATTTTATTCCTGTAATATTGGTACACACGACGACTTCTCCCAATCGCGAAATGATTCCATCGACGCTGAGTTATATTTTCAGATGACGTCTGCTGGGACGTCGTCGTCGTCGTCCGGACTTATGCTCGTAAATGCATAGTCACTTGACGTCGGTAGTTTCGTCGGCTTTCCGACTGCCACTGGTCAATAGGAGCAAACGACTTAAGACCCCTCCCACTGACAGTGCCCGTTTTGAGGGTCTTTACAGCTATGGCTACATAGATCAGATGAAAGTTATAAAGGGAGGTTCAGATGTAGGACGTTATAATGAATCACTTTTGATCTCTGCTCCAGCTATGAAGCCGGGTACTGATCAACTAAACAACGACTTTAATTCGCGAGTTATCACTTGTATTTTTCTAGTGCTGCTCATTTTGATAACGTTACCCTGTAACCGGAGCTGGAGCCCACTCACCTTTACACACTTTACCATTTCCATGGTATCCTTTGTCACAACTACAACGATATGAGCCCAACGTGTTTATGCACGTGGCTTTCTTGTGGCAATCGTGAACGCCCTCTTCGCACTCATCATAATCAATACAAAGCCTCCCATTGCCTCGTAAACCGTCACCGCACCAGTGGCAGTCATACGAGCCTGGACTGTTGACACAGCGCGAATATAAACTGCACCTGTTAGGCCCATCTAGACATTCGTCGATATCTGACAAAAATAAATCGTAAAAATCAACTTCGTGAGTAATACACACAAATTCTCTCCGATGGCAAGAGTTATCTAGATATTGCCCAGTTCAAGCCTGGATTTATTTGAATTGCATTTTGAAATACGAAGGAATAATTCAAGCGTAGACAAGAAACGCCTGACCAAAGGGTCGTCGAGATGAATCTGCTGCAATCTGATCGATGCTTGAGTGATCTTCCTTTACTACTCCTTCGATTCACATGCAAACATGCCAATCAACTCTTTTTCATTTTTAACGCCAGTACCCAATCTTGTGCGTTTTGATTCAACAACTATTGATCGAACTTAAAGGAAGTCATAGTTGAATGAAAGTAGCAATAAGGGCACGCTGGTTCCTCTTCCCTTTTGCCGAACTGTAGTTATTTTTGAAACAAATTCCTTTCCTTGCACTTACCATTGCAAGTTTTTCCATCTCCTCTGTATCCTGTGTCGCAAGTGCAACTATGCGAGCCTTGAGAGTTATGGCAGGTTGCGTGGGCGTGACAGCCGTGGGTGCCTCTCTGGCACTCGTTAACATCAGTGCACCACCGCCCATTGCCTTCAAATTCCTTACGACACGTGCAACTGAATCCACCAACACTGTTAGTACAATAGGCATGCTGACTGCAGTCGTGGATTTCTCCCTTGCACTCATCCACATCTTTGCATACCCATGGGCCGTCTGCTTGAAATCCACGATTGCAAGTGCAGTTATATGACCCGACCGTATTTGTACAGATGGCATGCTTACTGCAATTGTGGGTTGCCGTCTTGCATTCATCCACATCCGTACAGGACCACCCGTTTCCTTTAAAACCAACGTGGCATGTACAGTTATAAGAACCAACTCTATTTCTGCAGTAGGCATGCCCACTGCAGTTGTGGATTCTTTCCTTGCATTCGTCGACATCTGTGCATACCCAGCCATCTCCTTGATATCCATTAAGGCAAGTGCAATTGTATGCGCCATTAATGTTGCTGCAAAATGCATGTTTACTGCACTGATGCGTTTTGGCCTTGCATTCGTTAATGTCTTCGCATGTCCTCCCATCCCCTTGGAAACCAGGAAAACATGTACACTCGTGGGCACCTATGACATTGTTGCAGTATGCATGCTGACTGCAGTTATGAGAGTTATCTTTGCATTCATCGATATCGGTGCATATTTCACCATCGCCATGAAATCCTTCTAAGCAGTTGCAGTTGAACGAGCCTATAGTATTATTGCAGGTTGCATTTACACTGCAATTATGGATCTTAAGACTGCATTCATCAATGTCTTCGCAACCTCGTCCATTTCCCTTGTAGCCCGGAAAACAACTGCAGTTGTAAGAACCAATGGTATTAATACATACAGCGTTGGAAGGACAGGAATTCAGTTCTTCTGAGAGACACTCATTTAGATCTAAAACAAAATTTACCTTACTATTAATAATTACTGATAAGCATAAACGATTTCAGTCTAGTCAAATAAAATTTTGTCTCACAGTTTTATAGTAAAACGTAAAGATGAAATATGGGGTTACATATACATACGTAACGAATTCTTCCCATTTGAAACCAGGTTCTATGAAAAGCGTTTCCATTCAGTGTTGAAGAGGTCAAATCTGCACTACTACTTACTAATCTAAAAATAAGAATTTCCGCTTGCATACAGAACTTCCTGAATTTGGAAGCAATCCGTACAGAACATTAAATATTGGTGCCAGGAAATACCGTAAACTGCCACTTCTTCTTCCTATGCTTTTAAGCCCCTCCCCAGTTATAAGGGAATCAATTGTTTACATTTTGTTTCGCTAACATACGACGTTTGCTCACAGATAGCATTATCAACGTGTTCCTATTTGGATAATCTGGTGAGAAGAGCGAAGCATGAGTTGTGCATACACGATAGGGTTGCACATGGGTACTAAAATATGAAGGTCCCTAGTAGAGCCCTAGAAACGCGAGAACGTTGACCGAGAAACCTGCCCCGTGATCATTACTGTAGGGTTTAGGAGAGAAAAGAAAGCCCGAAAAACGAAATTTTCCGTTTTGCCACGAGATGAATTAAACGAAGCGGCAGCTAATAAATCGAGGTGCGACTCATAAGCGTTGCGTTCTCTCCTTCTGCCCAATTTTCTCAAGTTTTGGTCTTCAAAATATCGAAATCCTGTTCTTTGGCCTCAGCTGTTCTTTGCTACGAAACCCAAGAAATGCTGTCTCTAAGCAAAACGTTTTCTAGGCAGGCCATGCATGGCTTACCAGACGCCATGAAACGAAAATTGCAAGTTTAGTATTTCGGTTTTTTGGAACGTTTTGCCCGAAACGATGAATTCCAAAGCGTTCGTTTTGAAGAATTGTTGCATGACATTACAGAGTCAGAGCACTGACCGAGGAATGGATCAAATCCCGCTTTAGCAGCTCATTGATACAAAAGCATGACAGTTTCCATACCAACGAATGAACTGATGGATGAATACATTGAACTGGAATTGAGTGAGGCTATGATCCTCACAGTTATGAACGCAATTTTAGCAATTGCGCAGCGAAGGCTGAAAAATTAAGGACTTCAACGGGGTTTTTAACAAGTGTCTATACCGTAACAAACCAGGCCATTTCCTGTGAAGCCACTGTTACAAAGACAGGTGTAATTATTCCGGCCGATGGGTGTACAAACGGCATTGTCGTCACACAGAGGTTTGTTCATGCAGTCAACAAGGTAAACTTTGCTTCTCGCGTCCATTGGTTCATCTTTTATGGAAGGATAAGAAAGTAAGTATGCATGTTATTCACTGTATTGTATACAAAGCCGTAATATTTAATAAAACCATAAACAGACCCGGACAGCCCATGATATCGAGCCCATTTTGATTTTATATGTAATTTACCGAACCGGGCGTTTTTCTTGAAAAGCAATGTGAAATTAGGGTAAACTGGTCACGGCTGAGCTGCAAGATCATACAGCTGAACAAGCAAAACTGAAAATGCTGAGCGAAGCATCTGTCGGAAGTTGTGTGTATGCTTAGCTTCAATGAGAGTCAAAATTTCGTCTAAGAAACCAAGCTATTTTGTCACTCACCATTGGAAGTAGTTGATTTACTCTGTAATGTCATTAAGAAAGAAAGCGAGACCGCTAAAATTACCACCAGAGCTAATCCTACGGCCAGCGACATTTTGGGGTTGGATAAGACGGTCTTGTACAATCCACGGGATGACTTCTTCATCGAAAGCCAGTTCGTCTTTGTTTCGTTCATGATGGATGGATGGATTTTTTGTAAAATAGTACTGGAAGAAATCGCAAAAGCTCGTAATAACGAACGTTTTCACTCTCCGATTTTTTCTCACGCTGCTACTTTCATAGAAGCGTCTGCCGTCAACTACTTCCCAATTCTCGGAAAACTTTGGGAAAAGTCCCTTCACTTAAAAATAATTGTTACGTCATTATAAAAACAAGTACAACTTCGAACTCAGGCTTTCTCTTCCTTTCCTGTCCAACGGTGGAGGTTGAATTAGCTGCTGCTTTGTCAACTTATGCACTAATATCAATCAACAATAACACAGCATTAGGAAAAGCGGCATCTCGTTTATTGATGGATACACCGAGAGTTGTATCGTTACAGAGGAAATAAAGCGATTTAGTATAATTACATAGATGATTAATGGGCCATTTTCGAAATATCAAATATTCGGAATGTGAAAAATATTTACCTATAATCGACTTTCCTTTGTCTTTGTCCTCAGTGCCTCACTATCAAGCTGAATTTTAATCTATCGAAAATTATTGTCTGGGTGATCACCTAAGCGCGTAACTATATTATCGCATTTCTTTACGCGGTTATAATATTTAAACTGTGGCAGAGACGGAAGCCGGGATAAGGGCTAACTTCTAACTTTCAACTTATAACTGTACATGCCACGTTGGCTTTCAAGGAAACCGTGGACCTGCACGGATGTGGATGAATGCAAGACGGGAACCCACAATTGCAGTAAGCATGCCATCTGTAAAAATACGGTCGGGTCTTGCATTCTAAGCAATGGATGCTCGCTGGATCGTGAAACTTGGTCAAGAAGAAGTAAATTTATCCGTGTGGCTATCGCCGGAGTTTGAGCGTGACTGATGCCGGAGAAGTGTGATTTTATCGGCGAGATGTGAGGTAAGCTAGAAATTAGTTGCCAGCCTTTTCTCTATTTACGTACGAGTGACAACCAGGGAATTTGAGAAGTCGCTGAAATCGCATTCAATCAGGCAAATAACCACACAAAAACCAAGAAAGTCACCACGACAATAAATTACAGCCTTTTTATTGAGAACTTTTGCGGGTAAATATCTTTTTCAGTTTGTTATCGAGATTCCCATACAAATCCTCATAATTTTTTTTTACCCTCCGAGTCTGGGCTGCCTGTTGTAAAGTTATCCTATTGTTTTCTTCGCTTATTTCCCTGCTCATTTCTTGTAACTCTTATAAATATGAAGGCACAGATAACCAATTTTCACTTGTTATCATTGCAAGCACATTAAACAAAGATTTTGTGAACAAAGATGGTCAGATACTGCCAGTGTTTCTAGACTAAAAAAATACTAATGCAAAGCTGGTTGTACTGCTGTGAGGATATATATATTTTTGTTTACCAGTTTCGTCAGGCACGGCCTACAAATTATTTGCTGGTTAGATCTCCCAAGATCCGGCACTTGTACTTTGTTCAGCTGGCCCTTGCATAAAAAATGGCTACATTGTGTTTAGGCATGCATCTTATCGCGACGGAATTTTTGAGGACTAGTACTGAGACTGCAGTATGCCTGCATTAACTTCTATTATCTTTTGCAAATGAAAATTCTAAAAACTAAAGCACTACTCCGAAAACATTTTCCTGTACATCAGAAAAACTTTCACGTGAAAATACAGCCTGTGATATACAGTTAGCTTCGAGCTGGAAGTTGCACATTTATAAGAAGAAATTTAGACTCTGTCTCACTTGTGACATGCACTGATTTTATTTTTATAGTGTCGTCTGTTTTAAATTCTTAATAGGTGGAAGTGACAGTTCTGAGTGTATATAGAGGATATTACATGGCCGCGCTGAGATACGAAATTTCTCTTTGAGTGTTGAAACGAGTGAGCTCAGAAAAATGTGTTTTGTACACGGATTTTTACACGGAATTTGCCACTGTTTCAAAGCACTTTACGCTAAGGCTGTGAAAATCAAATGGGGAAGCAAGGAGAGCATTTTGGGGATATCATTATCGGAATGGGAGCCTTTCATACTATCTGCACGTTGATGGGAATGATCGGAAATTTACATGCCTTCAGTTGCTTCATGTACATCTCAAATGCAGGTACCAGGTAAATGGTACTGTACGTACTGTCTCGTCTGTGTCAGAAAAGGAGACATTGACTCCAACAAGCTACCACAATGAGTTAACACCCTCTGCAAGCACTGCGACCAAGCTAACTACCAGACCACGATATGGCACCGAAGCATTCAGAGCTGCACACAGGTACCCTCTCCGGTTGTGCATGGGTGGGGTCTTGAGAAAGGAAGGCAGAGAGTTAACTGATTGAGTGGAGAGCCAGCGCCCAACCTGTGCTAGAGTAATTATCCCGCCATTGTAAGAGGCACTGTGAGATGCCAAATTGCACGTGCCTCGAAAATGGTTTTCAGTGCACGAACATGTGTAATCTGCAAGACTGTGACAACCGACGTGAGGACCCAACAGAGGCCATTGTCGACACTGACGACGACGATAATGATAAGACCAGTCAAGAAGAAACTCGTTATCAACACGACTTACGTAAAGCAGGAACGATTTCCTAGTGAAAGGCATTACCGCTGGCTGGTCTTCTCAAACTAGTAAAAAAAGAAATTTGTGTAATGGCTTGCCCAGAAACAGTTATTTGTTTACAAAGCCACAAGTCTCTTTATTTCATCTATCAAATGCTAAATAGGCCGAAGCTCTGCCTGTTTAAAAGCTGCAATACTACTAAAGCGGTTCTTGTCACACGGTTGGAAAGCAATTGGAATAAGAGGATTAAAAAATAAGTCGTGAATTGTAAAAAGACTGTGGGGAAGCCTTTTAAATAAGTCACTTCGTTGCCATAGCAACCACAAAAGAAACGCCTTGACAACGATGTGTCGTCTTCAAAACAACCTTTAGCATTTATTGATCTTATTTAAACCAGAACCTGTTCAAATTTTTCAGCATAAAACATTTAATGTTGCAATAGCGAGTGAAGAGAAGAGATGTTCTATGACATTGGTGACGTCATTTCTTCACGTAATTAACACAAGAAAGCTATACCATTGGCATGGCTATCATACAAAAAAGTAGGGAAAGAAAAGTTTCTAAAGAGGTATGGTAGCCTTTGTCCCTAACAGCGGTAAGAAATTCGACATTTTGGGGTCCTGGCCCATGGACTAAGTGTGATTTTCACCAAATCAGATCCGTTCGATGGGGCTTGTCGTATGACATGCACTTCCTCACACTGTACGAAGGCGTGATACAGTAACAATCACTACTGCTGAAATTGACAAGGTTTTCGACGCCTTCAGTACAGTATCAGCCCAGCTTAAACACAGGGTCAAGCTTTGAAGAGTGCAAAGAATTCATTGCAAGACTTAACTGCTGACTTAATTGCAAGAACTGAAAGAGGACCGGAGAGTTCTTCGAGAAAAAGTAGAAAGTCTACAAGAAAATAATATGCTGTAGATGATGGAAAAATTCCACCTCAAAGTTATGTAAATTTAAAAATTATAATGGTTACAGTATTTTCACTGATTGTTCAATTGATATTTGATTTTCATTTTCACTGAGTATGTCATCAATCCTTTCTGTCTTGAGCCCTAAATACAGTAGCCAGTGTACAGCTGCCCACTCTCCACAAGAAAAATCAGAAATACAGTGTTAAACCGTTCATAATCATTTTCAAGGCCACATGATTTTTCCCGGAATGTGCAGAAAATGTTCTGATTGGTTGATGGATTGTTTGTGGTTAGACAAAGTCTGAAGTTTGCGAATTCTTGAGAAGTGTTTTATTGGTGGTGTTGACAAATATTTCAAGTGTTGGCTACAGAAACTTCAATGGAAATTGCTTACATTTTGTGACTGATACATTTAAAATTTTGAAGTTAAGACACCCACGTAATGGAAGCAAACAGCATTTCATGACATTAGGAGAGTGGGTGGCCGTGCACAGGTTAAATATAAAGAAGGAATACAGTCTACATGTGCATGTACTTTGAAAATATATTGAACTCTTTAATCATTAGTTGTTGTCCTTCAGTAGCATATCCAAGTTCGCGTGAGGCCCAACACTACTGTGAAGTTTTTTTACCCAATTATTCCATCAGAGATCAACCCTAGTATTGGAATTGGGCCCACACAAGGACAGAGAAAAACTAGGGTTGATCTCTGATGGAATACTATGATTGGGTATAAAAACTTCACAGTAGTGTTGGGCATCACTCGAACTTGGAATCATTAACCTCAATATGCTACTGAGGGACAACAACTAATGATTATCTAAATGTAATTAGGCTTGGGCCGAGCCGAATTTGTCCTTGTGTATAACATCTCACATACCCACAACTTGCTCCCGTTCTTGCCTTGTAGCTCAGTCGGTAGAGGAGCGGTAATCTAATCCGATGGTCGTGGGTTCAAATCTCACCCTGGTCAGAGTTTTTCTCTGTCCTTGTGTGGGCCCAATTCCAATACTAGGGTTTATCTCTGATGGAATAATAGGCCTTTTGAAACAAACGATCACATGGTACAAAATCCGCCATGCTGGAGGGCAAGCTCATTATTATCCCCCACTGGGACATTAAAACAAAGGCAACTGAAGTCAAACTTGTCTGGTTCAGGTCTCTTTGTTTTAACGTCCCAGTGGGGAATAATAGCAAGCTTGCCCTCCAGCATGGCGGATTTTGTACCATGTGATCGTTAGTTGCAAAAGGCCTGTTGGGTATTGTGTCGATATTTCATGGTTGCTTAGTAACGCTAGCGACATGCGCATCAAGGATTTAGGCTCGCCTTGTGCTCTTGCTGAATGGTTGACGTTGTACATCAAGTTTGTTTGTTGTTCTAAATAAATTCTGTTGAGATTTCAAGACATGGTGGCAGCGGTAAAACAAGTAAAATGCTGAAATTAAGCCCCCCAGAGAAATTTGACTTTTCCAAACCGCTCGACTGGCCAGATTGGAAGCAGAATTTCCTGCGATTTCGACTCGCGACGAAACTTCACAAAGAGGAAGGCGCCGTGGAAGTCAGTGCTCTCATTTACACAATGGGAAGAGAAGCAGAACATGTGTATAAGTCCTTTACCTTGGCTGAAGGAGATGATGCAAAATTCGACGTGATTTTGGCGAAATTTGATGAACATCTCGTGCCGAAACGGAACATAATTCACGAGCGGGCACGTTTTCACCAAAGGATCCAACAGCAAGGGGAGACAGTCGAATCGTTCGTACGAAGTCTTTACGAATTAGCCGAACACTGTAACTTTGGGGACAGCCGCGATCAGCAAATACGGGACAGAATCGTCATTGGAATTCTGGATAAAGGTGTGTCGCAGAAATTGCAGTTAAAGTCGGATTTAACGCTGACAGTCGCGATTCAAATAGCTCGCCAGTCAGAATTGGTCAAGTCTCAGGTTACTGATCAGAATTCCCTCGCATCGAAAGTTGTTGAGGAGGTGCACAGTAAGAAGAAAGCGTCTAATCCACGTTGGAAAAAGGGAAAAGGAAAGAAAGAGGATCCATCCCAAAAACAGGGTCAAAAAAAAAAAAATGTGCCAGATGCGGTCTTCACCACTCAAAGCCCGAACACTGTTTAGCAAAAGACAAACGATGTTTGAAATGTCAAAAGGTGGGTCACTTTGCAGCTGTTTGTTGGTCCAAGTCGGTGAGTGAAGTGAATAGTAGTGGTGGTGGTAGTGCTTCAAATGATATCAGTGGTGGTCGTTGGTTCTTAGGTGTGTTGTCAAGTGATTTACATCAGGATGACAAATGGAAGGTCCAGGTTAAGGTCAGTGGTAAGCCTGTGATGTTTAAAATTGATACAGGTGCAGATATTATCGCCATTTCAAAGTCTACCTTTGATAGTTTACCAAATCAGCCCAAGTTACATGCATCGACGATAGCCCTTTTCAGTCCAGGAGTCAAGTTGCAGTGCGCTGGGCAGTTTACAACAACAGTGACACATTGCAACAAGAAGTACCAACTCAATGTTTTCGTAATCAGTGGAGAACATGCAAGTAACTTGCTGGGTCGAGAAGCAGCTTGTGAAATGGGTTTAGTTGCGAGATTAGAAGAGGTGGATGCTGAGTTGTTTGGAGATATAGGCTTGTTCAAGTGTGAGCCAGTTAAGATCCAACTGGATGAGAATGCCCAACCCTACTGTATCAACACAGCAAGAAGAATAGCTTTTCCCTTAATGCCAAAAGTAGAAGAGGAACTCAAGCGGATGGAAGAAGCTGGTATCATCGAAAGAGTAACAGAGCCGACAGAATGGTGTGCACCCATGGTACCAGTACAGAAAAGTAATGGTAAGCTCAGGATCTCTGTCCATCTAAGAAGGCTGAACAGTGCAGTGAAGCGCTCAAGATTCGTACTTCCTACCTTGGAAGATATCGCACCCAAACTTGCTGGTGCCCAGTACTTTTCGAAACTTGACGCGTCCAGTGGATTTTGGCAGATCCCTCTACATCCAGATAGTGCCAAGTTGACCACGTTTGACTCCGTTTGGTAGGTTCTGTTTTAAAAGACTTCCATTTGGAATCACGTCTTCCCCAGAAATTATCCAGTCTCTAATGAGTAATCTGTTAAAGAACAGAGAAGGTTGTGAAGCGATTATGGATGACATTATTGTTTATGGAAAGACTGCCGAAGAACATGATGAGAACTTACAGAACACGTTTCAAGTCATTAAGGAGTCACAAACAAAGAGAAGTGCGAGATCAAGAAAAACAAGCTAACATACTTTGGACATGTTCTCAGTGCCGAGGGTGTAAGTCCAGACCCAGAGAAGGTGAAGGCGATTACGGAGCTCGAAGCGCCAACCAATGTTCCAGAACTACGCAGACTGATTGGCATGATTAACTACCTTGGGAGGTTTATTCCCAACCTTGCTTCAGTAATGCGTCCAATGAGCGAACTACTAAAGTCAGATACCGCTTGGACTTGGGGACCTCTCCAGCAAACTGCATTTACCAAGGTCAAAGAAATCATTTCAAGCGATACAGTGTTAGCATTCTATGATCCTACGATACCCACTGTTTTTTGTGCAGATGCTAGTAGTTATGGGATTGTACGGGTTCTGATGCAAGGTCCCAGTGACCAACTCCGCCCAGTTGGTTTTTGTAGTAGAACACTCATAGAGACTGAAGTGAGATATGCTCAAATTGAGAAAGAGTGCCTGGCAGCAGTGTGGACATGTGAGAGACTATCACGTTATCTAGTGGGGCTTCCAAGTTTCCAGCTCTTGACAGATCACAAACCTCTGGTACCACTGATCAACCAGAGAGATCTTGATAAAACACCATTAAGATGCCAGAGACTTCTAATGCGCCTTATGCGGTTCAATCCTCAAGCAGAACATGTACCTGGCAAGCAGATGGTGGTGGCAGATACTCTGTCTAGAAGCCCTTGTAAGTTAGGACAGGAACCCAACACGGTAGAAGATGTTCAGGCATTTGTAGACTTGGTTGAATCTTCAAGGCCAGCCACAAGTGATCAGCTTAAGAGAATCAGAGAAGCGAGTGCAAAGGATGCCCAGCTCCTGAAAGTGATGGGATTCACACTGGAAGGGTGGCCAACCCGTGTGGAAAAAGTTCCCCTCCAGATACGAGAGTTTTTTGATTCTCGTGGACACTTGTCAATGAACAACGGTTTATTAACATATGATGATCGAATAGTGATCCCTGCAGAAATGCGAGAGGAGATACTGGAGCGCATTCACACAGGTCACCAGGGTATAACAAAGTGCCGCGAACGTGCTAACCTTTCTGTGTGGTGGCCGGGTATTTCAAAGGAGATCAAGGAAAAGGTGGAGTCATGCCAATTCTGTCAGGAAAACCAACCATCACAAAGAAAGGAACCACTGATGACCACAGACCTACCTGATAGACCGTGGCAGAAGGTGTCCACCGATTTGTTTGAGCTAGCCAGTCAGAAGTACCTAGTAGTGATGGACTATTATTCAAGGTTCATTGAGATATTAAGCCTAGTTGAGACAACAAGCCAAGTTGTCATCCAAAAGCTGAAGTCAGTGTTTGCAAGATGGGGAATTCCGGAGGAACTAATAAGTGACAATGGTACACAGTTTAAGTCACTACACTTTGATGAGTTCAAAGCAAAGTATGGATTCAAACACACCACATCAAGCCCGCATCATCCCCTGGCAAATGGTACTGCAGAAAGTGGCGCGCGAATCGCTAAGAGGATTTTGAAACAGGAAGATCCATTCCTTGCCCTTATGGCTACAAGGAGTCCTTTGACAAAAGGAATGGCGCGAGAGAATTACCAAAGCTACAGCCTGGAGACCGGGTCAGAGCCAAGCTGGATAATGAGAAGCAGTGGACCACAGAAGCTAAGGTAGTCCGTGAAGACCAGAGTCCCAGGTCATACATCATAGACACTGGTGGTAGAAGATTGCGAAGAAATCGTAGGCATCTTAGAAAGGTACCTGCATCCACTTGTTATGACACATCAGGGGACGACTCCCAAATTCCGGATATCAACAGTGAGCCTACTCCCAACGTCGTCCAGTTGGAGGATACCGACGTTCCTGAAAGCAGCAACGCCAGTCCTGATGCAAGCGATCCGAACGCGATTCCAGAACAGAGAACCTCGAGTGGTAGACTTGTTAGGAAACCTATTCGTTATAGAGAGGACATTTAGTACTGTTGAAATTTTTTTTTTAGTTTTTGTTTTTTGTGAACTTTGAACATTGAACAGTCGTTGGTCTTACCGTAGGACCACTTATGCTTAGGGCTCTCCTTGGTTAGATTTCAGAACATGCTTAAGCATCAACCGATTCATTTTGTTATGTTTTTTCTTTAAAAAAAAAAAAAAAAAAGGGGAGATGTGTCGATATTTCATGGTTGCTTAGTAACGCTAGCGACATGCGCATTAAGGATTTAGGCTCGCCTTGTGCTCTTGCCAAATGGTTGACGTTGTACATCAAGTTTGTTTGTTGTTCTAAATAAATTCTGTTGAGATTTCAAGACAGGTATAAAAACTTCACAGTAGTGTTGGGCCTCACTCGAACTTGGAATCATTGAACTCTTTATTTAATGAGTCGGAGGAGGAAAAGAATTCTTGGGCACATCAACTCAGCCATCAACCCATATATTTAGGTGATTTTCAACGAGAATGACAGAAGAGAGTTCAAAACTGTCCTATCTGCACGTAACAGGGGTAGTAAAAGCTTATCATAAAACACAGATCGAAGAACAAGGTCGAGTAGGCTTCA
>OX421445.1:18803433-18815933 GCA_949126865.1 Montipora capitata
GCTCGAAAGCTCACCTCGTTATAATAAGGGAATTCTCTCCGATGGCAAGAGTTACCTAGATATTGCCCAGTTCAAGCCTGGATTTATCTGAATTGCATTTCGATATTTCGAACTACGAAAAAAATTTACAAGCGTGGACTAGACACGCCTAGCCAAAGGATCGTCAGACCGGGAATCTGCTGAAACGTGATCGATGAATGAGGGGTCTTTCGTTACTGGGCCTTTGATTCACATGCAAACATACCAATCAACATTTTTCTCAAAAATAAGACACAAACAGCAGTGATAAACATATTGAACTTGTTCATTTTGATTATGACTTGACGTTTCGTATGTGCTCTACATACATTTTCAAAAGTAACCGTTGAAATTTAAAACAGCTATTTATATATAACAAAGCGGATGAGGGGACTGGAACCTAGATTAAGCAAATACTTAACAGTAAAATATATAATAATAATAATAATTATAATAATAAAAACAGAAAAGATTAATAAAGCAACAGCTTTCACTTCCGACGTTGACGTTGAAAGCTGGCTCAAGTTCTTGAATAAAGAAGGTCTCTTTTATTTTACAATGATATTCAGTTTTGCCCTTCGCTAAAATATCAAAATGATCCCACTTGATGTTATGTCCAGTGGCCTTGACGTGGTCAGCAAAGGCTGAAGTATTGTCATCTTTAGCTAGGGCCTTAAAATGTTCGGTTTTTCTAACGTGAAGCCGCCGTTTAGTTTTACCGATGTAAAAACCATTACAATCCCAACAATTTGCACTGTAAATAACTCTGGATTGTTGTGAACGATTAATACGGTCCTTGTAAGGAAAGAAAGATTTTATACATCGAGTGCTCTGAAAAACAATCTTAACGTTAACACAAGAGTAGAATTTGTAAACACAAGATTTCAGGCGTTTAGCGACTTGGTTGCTTTGCAAACCTAAGTAGGGAACTAGGATAACTTCCCTACTTAGGTTTGCAAAGCAACCAAGTCGCTAAACGCCTGAAATCTTGTGTGTATAAATTCTACTCTTGTGTTAACCTTAAGATTGTTTTTCAGAGCACTCGATGTATAAAATCTTTCTTTCCTTACAAGGACCGTATTAATCGTTCACAACAATCCAGAGTTATTTACAAAGCAAATTGTTGGGATTGTAATGGTTTTTACATCGGTAAAACTAAACGGCGGCTTCACGTTAGAAAAACCGAACATTTTAAGGCCCTAGCTAAAAATGACAATACTTCAGCCATTGCTGACCACGTCAAGGCCACTGAACATAACATCAAGTGGGATCATTTTGATATTTTAGCGAAGGGCAAAACTGACTATCATTGTAAAATAAAAGAGACCTTCTTTATTCACGAACTTGAGCCGGCTTTCAACGTCAACGTCGGAAGTGAAAAGCTGTTGCTTTATTAATCTTTTCTGTTTTTATTATTATAATTATTATTATTATTATATATTTTACTGTTAAGTATTTGCTTAATCTAGGTTCCAGTCCCCTCATCCGCTTTGTTATATATAAATAGCTGTTTTAAATTTCAACGGTTACTTTTGAAAATGTATGTAGAGCACATACGAAACGTCAAGTCATAATCAAAATGAACAAGTTCAATATGTTTATCACTGCTGTTTGTGTCTTATTTTTGATCAAACTACGATGGCCCAAGAACAAAAGTATTAACCTTTTTCTCGTTTTCACCGCCAGTAATTGTATTCGTGGCGATGACATTAAAATCTGCTAATAACAAAAAGCAGTGTGGCCCTATGACCCAATCTTCTGCACATTAGTCCCTCTTCCCTTTTGTACCGAAATGAAGTCATTTTTCAAACAGCACCCCTTTCCTTGCACTTACCACTACACGTTTTTCCATCTCCTCTGTATCCTGTGTTGCAAAAGCAACTATGCGAGCCTTGAGAGTTATGGCAGGTTGCATGGGCGTGACAGCCGTGGGTGCCTCTCTGGCACTCGTTAACATCAGTGCACAACCACCCATTGCCTTCAAATCCCTTGCGACTCGTGCAACTGAATCCACCAACGCTGTTTGTGCAGGATGCATGAAGACTGCAATTATGGATTTCCAACTTGCATTCTTCCACATCTTTGCAAGTCCACCCATTGCCTTGGAAACCATGGCTGCATTTGCAATGATACGACCCGATAACGTTTTTGCATTCAGCAAACTGACTGCAGCCACGGATGCCCACCTTGCACTCGTCCACATCTTTGCATATCCAGCCATCTCCATGAAAACCATGATTACAGCTGCAGTTATAAGACCCGACGGTATTTGTACAAGTAGCATCCTTATTGCAATTGTGGGTTCCTTTCTTGCATTCGTCCACATCTGTGCAAGTCCACCCGTTTCCTTGAAAACCACCGTGGCATGTACAATTATAAGCACCAACTTTATTTGTGCAGTAGGCATACCCACTGCAGTTGTGGATTCCTTCCTTGCACTCGTCAACATCCATGCATATCCTGCCGTCTCCTTGAAATCCACGATTGCAAGTGCAATTATGCGACCCGACGGTATTTGTACAGATGGCATACTTACTACAATTGTGGGTTCCCTTCTTGCATTCATCCACATCTGTGCAGGTCCACCCATTTCCTTGAAAACCACCGAGGCATGTACAGTTATAAGCACCAACACTGTTAGTACAATGGGTACGCTGACTGCAGTTGTGGATTCCCTCCTTGCACTCATCCACATCCACATCAGTACATGATTCACCATCGCCCTGAAATCCTTTCAGGCAGTTGCAGTTGAATGAGCCTATAGTGTTATTGCAGGTTGCATTTACACTGCAATTATGGATCCTAAGACTGCATTCATCGACGTCTTTGCAAGCTCGGCCACTTCTCGTGTAACCAGGAAGACAACTGCACTTGTGAGAACCAATGGTATTAATACAGACAGTGTTGGAAGGGCAAGAATTCAGTTCTTCTGAGAGACACTCGTTTAGATCTAAAAAAAAAAAAATTACCTCACTATTAATAATTATTGACAAGCATAAACGACTTCAGTCTAGTGAAATAAAATGATTTTGTCGCACTGTTTTATAGTAAAACGTAAAGATGGAATTTGGGGTTAAATATACAAACATAATGAATTCTTGCCATTTAGAACCAGGTTCTATGAAAAGGGTCTCCATTCAGTATAGAAGAGGTCAAATCTGTACTACTACCCACTAATATAAAAATAAGAATTTTCCGCTTGAATACAGAATTTCCTGAATTTGCAAACAATCCGTACAGAACATTAAATACCGCAAACTCTCACTTCTTCGCTCTCCCATGCTGTTAAGCCCCTTTTCTGGTTATAAGGGAATCCATCGTTTCGGGCAAAACGTTCCAAAAAACCGAAATACTAAACTTGCAATTTTCGTTTCATGGCGTCTGCCGGTAAGCCATGCATGTCCTGCCTAGAAAACGTTTCGCTTAGAGAAAGCATTTCTTCGGTTTCGTAGCACGCAACAGCTGAAGCCAAAGAAGAGGATTTTGATATTTTGAAAAATGGGGCAAGACCAAAAACTTGGGAGAATTGGGGAGGAGAGAACGCAACAGTTGCACCTCGATTTATTAGCTGCCGCTTCGTTTAATCCATCTCGTGACAAAACAGAAAAATCCGTTTATCGGGCTTTCTTTTCTCCTAAACCCTACAGAAATGCTCACTGAGCAGGTTTCTAGGTTAACGTTCTCGCGTTTCTAGGGCTCTAATAGGGCGTTTCAAGGGTTCTACTAGGGACCTTCATATTTCACTGCCAATTGCATCCCTGTCGTGTCTGCGCAACTCATTCGCTCTTCTCTCCAGCTTACCCAAATAGGCACTCGTTGATGATGACTTCTGTGAGCAAACGTCGTATGTTAACGAAACAAAATGTAAAGAATGGATTCCAAAGCGTTCGTTTTGAAGGATTATTGCATGACATTACAGAGTTGGAGCACTGACCGAGGAATAGATCAACTCCCGCTTCAGCAGCTCATTGCTACAAAAGCATGACAGTTTCCATACCAACGAATGAAATGATACATGAATAAATTGAACTGAAGATACGAAATCGAGTGAAGCTATGATCTTCGCAGTTGTGAACGCAATAGCTATTGCGTAGAGAAGCCTGAAAAATTCAGGACCTCAACGGGATCTTCAACGAGTTTCCATACCGTAACAAACAAGGCCATTTTCCCTTGAAAGCCACTGTTACAAAGACAGGTATGATGATTCCGGCCGATGGCTGTACAAACGGCATTGTCGTCACACAGAGTTTCATTCACACAGTCAACGAGGTAAACTTTGCCTCTCTTGTCCATTGGCTCATCTTTTATGGAAGGGTAAGAAAATAAGTATGTTATTCACTTTATTGTGTACAAAGCCGTAATATTTAATAAAACCGGAAACAGGCCCGGTCAGCCCATGATACACCCTGCGAGCAGAGCCTCCTTTTGTCTTTTTCTTTACTGAGGAGGAGAAAAGTAGGCTCTGCCCGAATCGCGTTAACTGTTTGAAGCCGCCGCAGCCCGAACTTCTGGACTAGTCAATCTTGTTTTCTCTCGTCAAACCGGTTTTTTCAGTGCGAGCGTCCGTTTTTTGACAAAACCGATGGTTATAATTGAGCCCGATGTACCATGAAAAACCAAGATGGCGGCGAGATCTGGCATAGTAGGCTTGGGTTCGAGACTGTATCCTGGCAACATGCAGCGCATATTCAATAAAGATCTTACTCGATTCATGCAGAGCCTTTTTCGCGAACGCCAAAATCGAGCAAGCAAAAGAAAGGCTCTGCTAGCAGGGTGCCCATGATATCGAGCCCGTTTTGAATTTAAAAGCAATTTCCCGAACCGAGCGTTTTTCTTGAAAAGCAATGTGAAATTGAGGGTAAATTGGCCACGGCTGAGCTGCATGATCATACAGATGAACAAAAAGCAAAACTGAAAATGCTGAGCGAAGCATCTGTCGGAAGTGGTGTGTCAGTATGCGTTATTTAGCTTCAATAGGGCCGTTTATACGACAGAAAATAAGCCGCGGCTTACTCTGGCCGCGCGGCTTACATAACACGCGAACACCCCGTATAAATGGTACAAAATCTACCTTTCACGGCTTTCTCGAGCTCAAGCCGCGGGTTATCCTAGCCTGGGAGTTTATACTCGTATAAATAATTCCTTTCGCTTATTATGTACGCTTCAGCCAGAGTAAGCCGCGGCTTATTTTCTCTCGTATAAACGGCCCTAATGAGAGTCTGACTTTCGTTTAAGAAACCAAGCTATTTTATCACTCACCATTGGAAGTAGTTGATTCACTCTGTAATGTCATTAAGAAAGAAAGGGAGACTGCTAAAATTACCACCAGAGCTAATCCTACGACCAGCGACATTTTGGGGTTGGATGAGACGGTCTTGTACAATCCACGGGATGACTTCTTTATCAAAAGCCAGTTCCTCTTTGTGTCGTTCATGATTGATTTTTGTAAAATAGTACTTGAAGAAATCGCAAAAGCTCGCACTAACGTAGGTTTTAACTCTCCGATTTTTGCTCACGCTGCTACTTTCATAGAAGCGTCTGCCGTCAACTACTTTCCAATTCTCGGAAAACTTTGGGAAAAATCCCTTCACTTAAAAATAGTTGTTACGTCATTATAAAAACAACTACAACTTCGAACTCAGGCTCTCTCTTCCTTTCCTGTCCAACGGTGGAGGTTGAATTAGATTCTGCTTTGTCAACTTATCATTATGCACTAATCTCAATAAACAGAAACCCATAAGGGTTGAAACGTGTAACGAACGTTCACAGCTTCCGAATATTCAGTGCGAACTGATTGGTTGAATGTTTCAGTGCTAAGTACCATATTTGGAAACCCCTCGCTCTTGGTGTTCCAAATATGGTACTTAGCAAATTGAATATTCAGAAGCTTGTTTCCCAGCACATCAGGGGCCGTTACACGTTTCAACCCTTATGGGTTTCTGCAATAAACAATAACACAGCATCAGGAAAAGCGGCATCTCGTTTATTGATGGACACACCGAGAGTTGTATCGTTACAGAGGAAATAAAACGATTTAGTATAATTACATAGATGATTAATGGACCATCATCAAATATTCGCCTTGATAGTGAGGCAGTGAGGACAAAAACAATAGCAACGCGTTGGAATGAATGCGAAAAATATTTACCTATCATCCACTTTCCTTTGTCTTTGTCCTCAGTGCCTCACTATCAAGCTGAATTTTAATCTATCGAAAAAGGCCTGTTGTCTGGGCTGAATGGTTGCATTTGAGGTGATCACCTAAGCGCGTCACTATATTATCGCATTTCTTTACGCGGTTATAATGTTTAAACTGTGGCAGAGACGGAAGCCGGGATAAGAGCAAACTTCTAACTTTCAACTTATAACTATACATGCCACGTTGGTTTTCAAGGAAACGGGTGGACCTGCACGGATGTGGATGAATGCAAGACGGGAAACCACAATTGCAGTAAGCGTGCCCTCTGTACAAATACGGTCGGGTCTTGCATTCTAAGCAATGGATGCTCGCTGGACCTTGAAACTTGGTCAAGAAGAAGTAAATTTATCCGTGTGGCTATCGCCGGAGTTTGAGCGTGACTGATGCCGGAGAAGTGTGATTTTATCGGCGAGATCTGTGGTAAGCTACAAAATTAGTTGCCAGCCTTTCCTTTATTTACGTACGAGTGACAACCAGGGAATTTGAGAAGTCGCTGAAATCGCATTCAATCAGGCAAATAACCACACAAAAACCAAGAAAGTCACCACGACAATAAATTACAGCTTTTTTATTGAGAACTTTTGCGGGTAAATATCTTTTTCAGGTTGTTATCGAGATTCCCATACAAATCCTTATAATTTTTTTTTACCCTCCGAGTCTGGGCTGCCTGTTGTAAAGTTATCCTATTGTTTTCTTCGCTTATTTCTCTGCTTATTTCTTGTAACTCTTATAAATATGAAGGCACAGATAACCAATTTTCACTTGTTATCATTGCAAGCACATTAAACAAAGATTTTGTGAACAAAGATGGTCAGATACTGCCAGTGTTTCTAGACTAAAAAAATACTAATGCGAGGCTGATTGTACTGCTGTAAGGATATATATTTTTTTGTTTAACCAATTTCGTCAGGCACGGCCTACAAATTAGTTGCTGGTTAGATCTCCCAAGGTCCGGCACTTGTACTTTGTTAAGCTGGCCCTTGCATAAAAAAATGGCTACAATGTGTTTAGGTATGCATCTTATCGCGACGGAATTCTTGAGGACTGAGACTGCAGTATGCCTGCATTACTTCTATTATCTTTTGCAAATGAAAATTCTAAAAACTAAAGCACTACTCCGAAAACATTTTCCTGTACATCAGAAAACTTTTCACGTGAAAATACAGCCTGTGATATACAGTTAGCTTCGAGCTGGAAGTTGCACATTTATAGGGAAAAATTTAGACTCTGTTTCACTTCTGACATGCACTGATGTTATATTTATAGTGACGTCTGTTTTTAATTCTTAATTGGTGGAAGTGACAGTTCTGAGTGTATATAGAGGATATTACATGGCCGCGCGAAGATAGGAAATTTCTCTTCGAGTGTTTCATGAATTATTAAGTAAATACCAATGAAATACTAAATCATTTCACGAAAGGCATCGAAAGGCGCGATTTTTATATGTAACCATAGCAACAGTGATCTTCTCACGTGTGAAGATATGACGTTTTCGCGCGAAAGCTCACTTGGTATTTCATTGGTGTTTATATAATAAATAGAGGATATTACATGGCCGCGCGGAGATAGGAAATTTCTCTTCGAGTGTTGAAACGAGTGAGCGCAGAAAAATTTGTTTTGTACACGGATTTTTACACGGAATTTGCCACTGTTTCAAAGCACTTTACGCCAAGGCTGTGAAAATCAAATGGGGAAGCAAGGAGAGCATTTTGGGGATATCATTATCGGAATGGGAGCCTTTCATACTATCTGCACGTTGCTGGGAATTATAGGAAATTTACATGCCTTCAGTTGCTTCATGTACATCTCAAACTGAATGCAGGTACCAGGTAAATGGTAGTGTACGTACTGTCTCGTCTGTGTCAGAAAAGGAGACATTGACTCCAACCAGCTACCACAATGAGTTAACGCCCTCTGCAAGCACTGCGACCAAGCTAACTACCAGACCACGATATGGCACCGAAGTATTCAGAGCTGCCCACAGGTACCCTCTCTGGTTGTGCATGGGTGGGGTCTTGAGAAAGGAAGGCTGAGAGTTAACTGATTGAGTGGAGAGCCAGCGCCCAACCTGTGCTAGAGTAATTATCCCGCCATTGTAAGAGACACTGTGAGATGCCAAATTGCACGTGCCTCGCAAATGGTTTTCAGTGCATGAACATGTGTAATCTGCAAGACTGTGACAACCGACGTGAGGACCCAACAGGGGCCATTGTCGACACTGACGACGACGATAATGATAAGACCAATCAAGAAGAAACTCGTTATCAACACGACTTACGTAAAGCAGAAACGATTTCCTAGTGAAAGGCATTACCGCTGGCTGGTCATCTCAAACTAGTAAAAAAAGAAATTTGTGTAATGGCTTGCCCCGTTACAGTTATTTGTTTACAAAGGCACAAGTCTCTTTATTTCATCTATCAAATGCTAAATAGGCCGAAGCTCTGCCTGTTTGAAAGCTGCAATACTACTAAAGCGGTTCTTGTCACACGGTTGGAAAGCAATTGGAAAAAGAGGATTAAAAAATAAGTCGTGAATTGTAAAAAGACTGTGGGGAAGCCTATCAAAAAAGTCACTTCGTTGCCATAGCAACCACAAAAGAAACGCCTTTACAAAGATGTGTCGTCTTCAAAACAACCTTTAGCATTTATTGATCTTATTTAAACCAGAACCTGTTCAAATTTTTCAGCATAAAACATTTAATGTTGCAATAGCGAGTGAAGAGAAGAGATGTTCTATGACATTGGTGACGTCATTTCTTCACGTAATTAACACAAGAAAGCTATACCATTGGCATGGCTATCATACAAAAAAAGTAGGGAAAGAAAAGTTTCCAAAGAGGTATGGTAGCCTTTGTCCCTAACTGCGGTAAGAAATTCGACATTTTGGGGTCCTGGCCCATGGACTAAGTGTGATTTTCGCCAAATCAGATCGGTTCGATGGGGCTTGTCGTATGACATACACTTCCTCACACTGTACCAAGGCGTGATAAAGTAACAATCACTACTGCTGAAATTGGCAAGGTTTTCGACGCCTTCAGTACAGTATTAGCCCAGCTTAAACACGGCATGTACTAAAATCAGGAAAACCCGAACACCGGAACACTCCGGAACATCCTGGAAGGACTGGAAGTAACCGAAAACCCTCAATTTGGCTAACCCTAGGCCTAGCTAGGCCTTAAGTTGGTTTTTAGGCCTAGGGTTAGCCAAGCTAGCTAGGCCTTATATTGGTTTTTAGGCCTAGGGTTAGCCAAATTGAGGGTTTTGGGTTACTTCCAGGGTGTTCCGGAGTGTTCCGGTGTTCCGGTGTTCCGGTGATCCTGGTTTTAGTACATGCCCTTAAACACAGGGTCAAACTTTGAAGAGTGCAAAGAATTCATTGCAAGACTTAACTGCTGACTTAATTGCAAGAACTGAAAGAGGACCGGAGAGTTCTTCGAGAAAAAGTAGAAAGTCTACAAGAAAATAATATGCTGTAGATGATGGAAAAATTCCACCTCAAAGTTATGTAAATTTAAAAATTATAATGGTTACAGTATTTTTACTGATTGTTCAATTGACATTTGATTTTCATTTTCACTGAGTATGTCATCAATCCTTTCTGTCGCAAGCCCTAAATACAGTAGCCAGTGTACAGCTGCCCACTCTCCACAAGAAAAATCAGAAAGACAGTGTTTAACCGTTCATAATCATTTTCAAGGCCACATGATTTTTCCTGGAATGTGCAGAAAATGTTCTGATTGGTTGATGGATTGTTTGTGGTTAGACAAAGTCTGAAGTTTGCGAATTCTTGAGAAGTGCCTCATGTTTTATTGGTGGTGTTGACAAATATTTCAAGTGTTGGCTACAGAAACCTCAATGGAAATTGCTTACATTTTGTGACTGATACATTTAAAATTTTGAAGTAAAGACACCCACGTAATGGAAGCAAACAGCATTTCATGACATTAGGAGAGTGGGTGGCCGTGCACAGGTTAAATATAAAGAAGAAATACAGTCTACATGTGCATGTACTTTGAAAATATATTGAACTCTTTAATCATTCGTTGTTGTCCTTCAGTAGCATATTGAGGTTAATGATTCCAAGTTCGAGTGAGCCCCAACACAACTGTGAAGTTTTTTACCCAATTATTCCATCAGAGATCAACCCTAGTATTGGAATTGGGCCCACACAATGACAGAGAAAAACTAGGGTTGATCTCTGATGGAATACTATGATTGGGTATAAAAACTTCACAGTAGTGTTGGGCATCACTCGAACTTGGAATCATTAACCTCAATATGCTAATGAGGGACAACAACTAATGATTATCTAAATATAATTAGGCTTGGGCCGAGCCGAATTTGTTCTTGCCTTGTAGCTCAGTCGGTAGAGCAGTGGTAATCTAATCCGAAGGTCGTGGGTTCAAATCTCACCCTGGTCAGAGTTTTTCTCTGTCCTTGTGTGGGCCCAATTCCAATACTAGGGTTTATCTCTGATGGAATAATAGGCCTTTTGAAACAAACGATCACATGGTACAAAATCCGCCATGCTGGAGGGCAAGCTCATTATTATCCCCCACTGGGACATTAAAACAAAGGCAACTGAAGTCAAACTTGTCTGGTTCAGGTCTTTTTGTTTTAATGTCCCAGTGGGGAATAATAATGAGCTTGCCCTCCAGCATGGCAGATTTTGTACCATGTGATCGTTAGTTGCAAAAGGCCTGTTGGGTATAAAAACTTCACAGTAGTGTTGGGCCTCACTCGAACTTGGAATCATTGAACTCTTTATTTAATGAGTCGGAGGAGGAAAAGATTTCTTGGGCACGTCAACTCAGCCATCAACCCATATATTCAGGTGATTTTCAACGAGAATGACAGAAGAGAGTTCAAAACTGTCCTATCTGCACGTAACAGGGGTAGTAAAAGCTTATCATAAAACACAGATCGAAGAACAAGGTCGAGTAGGCTTCAGGCCTCGGTTGTTCAAAAGGTGGATAGCGCTATCCAACGGATGTATCACTATCCAGCGGATGAACACTATAAAAACCAATTGAGTTATACCAGTGGATAGTGATTTATCCAGTGGATAGCGCTATCCACCTTTTGAACAACCGGGGCCAGGAAAAGATGTAATGATGGCTTGCGCAAGATTGCGCGAATGTGAACCCTACTTGCAAGCGAGTGAGGAAGACAAAACAGACTGGAAACGTTTCCATTGACAACAACGACAGAAAATCTTTAAACTTGGTTGCATGGTTTACCATCATATCATATCAATACTACAATGAAACTTGCGGCAAAATCGATAAAATTGTTGGTACCTTATTAATCATTTCCAATTTCTCTCAGAATTTGCCATACCGGTTCCCATGTCTAATCTCTCACCTATAGGCCATTCCGGAATTGCGCAGGGAACTGGGGCGAGTTTTAAATTTGAACCAATCGATAAATAATAATTGACACCACCTTATGAAAGATAACATTGAGATTGGCCATCTGTCCAAGTTTGATGCTTTTAGGTCGAACAGAGACCAAGTTACGGACTTTAGAACCTTTTTCAAAATCCATACAAACGTCCCTAATTTTGAGGTGTCCCCCCAAACCATGGTAAACCCTTTAAAAAATGTTATCAGATTTGGGACAACTAGAAAATCCTGTCATGGACATACTATTTGAAAGTAGGTGAGATGAAAATCATTTTGTTTGCCTATTTTTATGAATATTACAGAAATCGTTTACATGGTTTTGGGGGACGCAGCTCCAAGATTAGAGACCTTTGTACGGATTTTTAACAATGTTTTAAGGTCCGTAACTTGGTCTCTGTTCGACCTAAAATCATCAAACTTGGACAGATGGCCCATTTTAACGTTATCTTTCATGTGATGGTGTCAATTTATCGATTGGTTCAAATTTGAAACCTGTCCCAGTTCCCTGCGCAATTCCGGAATGGCCTATTCGATACTAACAATCCATTCCACGTATGTGACTCGCATGCGATTCAAGTTGAGATCCAAAAACGTGTTAATTAACGTGGGATGTCAACACTGACAAGCAGGTTTTGTGCGTTAAGACTAATGTCGTGCAATTACTGAATATAGACTACGGAAAGGTTGCAAATCGGATTCATTTCTGGAAAACGACTTGTACTGATTCCATCTTTAGTACTAATGGATTGAAAATTTATTCCCTCAGTTTAGATGAAACTTCATAATATTAAACGCTCTGGTGTTATGTGTTGTGGCTGTATCTTTGGTCCTGATCGTTTCATCTCTGAGATAAGTTGTTCACAGAATGAGCTCCATTGA
>OX421445.1:18820933-18828433 GCA_949126865.1 Montipora capitata
ACAACGCCTTTTATTCCGGAGTCATCACTTGTATTTTTCTAGTGCTGATCATTGTTATAACCTTACTCTGTAACCTGCACTCGTCGACCCCACTCACCTTTGCATACTTTACCATCTCCATGGTATCCTTTGGAACAACTGCAACGATACGAGCCCACCGTGTTTATGCACGTGGCTTTCTTGTGGCAATCGTGAACGCCCTCCTCGCATTCATCATAATCAACACAAAACATCCCATCGCCTCGGAAACCGCGATCGCACCTGTGGCAGTCATACGAGCCTGGACTGTTGACACAGCGCGAATCTAAACTGCACCTGTTAGTCCCATCTAGACATTCGTCGATATCTGACAAAAAAGAAATCGTAAAAATAAACTGTGAGTATTACACACGAATTCTCTCCGATGGCAGGAGTTAGCTAGATATTGCCCAGTTCAACCCTAGCTTTATCTCAATTGAAATTTGTGATACAAAGGAATTATTCAAGCGTAGACAAGACACGCCTAGCCAAAGGGTCGTCAAAATGAATCTTCTGCAACACGATCGATGCTTGAGGGATCTTTATTTAGTACTCCTTCGATTCACATGCAAATATGCCAATCAACACTTTTTCGTTTTTAACGCCAGTATTCATGGCGATGACATTAAAATCCGCTGATAACAAGAGGCAGTGTGGCCCTTTGACCCAATCTCGTGCGCATTGATTTAACTCTTCACCGCCGAGGGCTTCCCCATTGACGAGTAAAATCGTCTGGCGTTAGGCAGACTGAGAGTAAAATCTATAAGTGTCAATTTGCATTTATGGCGGTGAAAGGGTTAACAACTACTGATCGAACTTAGAGGAAGTCATAGTTGAATTGCAGAATTAATATAGTTATGAAAGTAGCAATAAGGACACGCTGGTTCCTCTTCCCTTTTGCCGAACTGAAGTTATTTTTGAAACAGCATCCCTTTCCTTGCACTTACCATTGCAAGTTTCTCCGACGTGAAATGACCAAATTCGAGGTTATGTGGAGTACGTGAGAACACGACGATAGTTCTTCGGTTTTATTCTCCTAACAGTCATGCCGTTCACAGTAACTTTATTTCTGGAATATTGGCACACACGACGACTTCTCCCAATCGCGAAATGATTGCAACGACGCTGCTTTATATTTTCAGATGACATCTTCCGGGACGTCGTCGTCGTCCACGCGTAGGCTCGCTAATGCGTAGTCACTTGACGTCGGTAGTTTCGTGGGCTTTCCGACTGCCACCGATCAATAGGAGCAAACGACTTAAGACCCCTCCCACTGACAGTGCCCGTTTTGAGGGTCTTTACAGCTATGGCTACATAGATCAGATGAAAGTTAGAGGAAAGGAAGGTTCAGACGTTGGACGTTATAGTGAATCACTTTTGATCTCTGCTCCAGCTATGAAGCCGGGTACTGATCAATTAAACAACGCCTTTAATTCGGGAGTCATCACTTGTATTTTTCTAGTGCTGCTCATTTTTATAACCTTACCCTGTGACTTGCACTCGTCGACCCCACTCACCTTTGCATACTTTACCATTTCCATGGTATCCTTTGGAACAACTGCAATGATACGAGCCCTCTGTGTTGATGCACGTGGCTTTCTTGTGGCAATCGTGAAGGTCATCTTCGCACTCATCATAATCAGTACAAAACATCCCGTCGCTTCGGTAACCGCGATTGCACCAGCAGTCATACGAGCCCGGACTGTTGACACAGCGTGAATTTAAACTGCACCTGTTGGGCCCATCTCGACATTCGTCGATATCTGACAAAGATAAATCGTAAAAATAAACTTTGTGAGTTGTACATAGAGGATATTATATGGCCGCGAGGAGATACGAAATTGCGCTTCTCGTGTTGAAAAGTATTTCACTCGTTCGCTGTGTTCATGCACTCGATGCATTCGTGAAATATTTATCAACTCTCGAAGAGAATCTCGAAGCGGTTATTTAATGTTCTGTTTATCATATTAACACCAATGAAAGACCAAACCATTTCAGAGATTTATTATGTAACCATAGCAACGGTGATCTTTTAACGCGTGAAGATATCACGTTATTTTCACACCTGAAGTTGTCATGTTTTCACTGCTCGAAAGCTCACCTCACCTCGGCGAATTCTCTCCGATGGCAAGAGTTACCTAGATATTTCCCAGTTCAAGCCTGGATTTATCTGAATTGCATTTTTCGAAGTTTCGAACTACGAAAAATTTTTACAAGACACGCCTAGCCAAAGGGTCGTCAGATCGGGAATCTGCTGCAACGTGATCGATGAATGAGGGGTCTTTCGTTACTGGGCCTTTGATTCACATGCAAACATACCAATCAACCTTTTACTCGTTTTCACCGCCAGTAATTGTATTCGTGGCGATGAGATTAAAATCTGCTAATAACAAAAACTAGTGAGGCCCTATAACCCAATCTTCTGCACATTAGTCCCTCTTCCCTTTTGTACCGAACTGAAGTTATTTTTCAAACAGCATCCCTTTCCTTGCACTTACCACTACACGTTTTTCCATCTCCTCTGTATCCTGTGTTGCAAAAGCAACTATGCAAGCCTTGATAGTTATGGCAGGTTGCATGGGCGTGACAGCCGTGGGTGCCTCTCTGGCACTCGTTAACATCAGTGCACAACCACCCATTGCCTTCAAATCCCTTGCGACACGTGCAATTGAATCCACCAACGCTGTTTGTGCAGGATGCATGAAGACTGCAATTATGGATTTCCAACTTGCATTCTTCCACATCTTTACAAGTCCACCCATTGCCTTCGAAACCATGGTGGCATTTGCAATGATACGACCCGATAACGTTTTTGCATTCAGCAAACTGACTGCAGCCATGGATGCCCACCTTGCATTCGTCCACATCTTTGCATATCGAGCCATCTCCTTGAAAACCATGATTGCAGGTGCAGTTATGAGACCCGACGGTATTTGTACAAGTAGCATGCTTATTGCAATTGTGGGTTCCTTTCTTGCATTCGTCCACATCCGTGCAAGTCCACCCGTTTCCTTGAAAACCACCGTGGCATGTACAGTTATAAGCACCAATTGCATTTGTGCAGTAGGCATACCCACTGCAGTTGTGGATTCCTTCCTTGCACTCGTCAACATCCATGCATGTCCTGCCGTCTCCTTGAAATCCACGATTGCAAGTGCAATTATGCGACCCTACGGTATTTGTACAGATGGCATGCTTACTGCAATTGTGGGTTCCCTTCTTGCATTCATCCACATCTGTGCAGGTCCACCCATTTCCTTGAAAACCACCGAGGCATGTACAGTTATAAGCACCAACACTGTTAGTACAATAGGCATGCTGACTGCAGTTGTGGATTCCCTCCTTGCACTCGTCCACATCTTTGCATACCCAGCCATCTCCTTCAAATCCACGATTGCAAGTGCAGTTATGAGACCCGATGGTATTTGTGCAAGTAGAATGCTTACTGCAATTGTGGGTTCCCTCCTTGCATTCGTCCACATCGGTGCATGTCCACCCGTTTCCGCGAAAACCACTGTGGCATGTACAGTTATAAGCACCAATTCTATTTGTACAGTAGCCATACCCACTGCAGTTGTGGATTCCCTCCTCGCACTCATCCACATCTTTGCATACCCAGCCATCTCCTTGAAATCCACGATTGCAAGTGCAGTTATGAGACCCGACCGTATTTGTACAGATGGCATGCTTACTGCAATTGTGTGTTCCCTTCTTGCATTCATCTATATCCGTGCAGGTCCACCCATTTCCTTGAAAACCACGATTGCAGGTGCAGCTATGAGACCCGATGGTATTTGCACAGGTGGCATGCTCACTGCAATTGTGGGTTCCCTCATTGCATTCATCCACATCTTTGCAAACCCATCCGTCGCCTTGAAATCCATTAAGGCAGGTGCAATTGTATGCGCCATTAATGTTGCTGCAAAATGCATGTTTACTGCACTGATGCGTTTTGGCCTTGCATTCGTCAATGTCTTCACATGTCCTCCCATCCCCTTGGAACCCAGACAAACATGTACACTCGTGGGCACCGATGGCATTGTCGCAGTAAGCATGCTGACTGCAGTTGTGAGAGTTATCTTTGCATTCATCGACATCGGTGCATATTTTACCATCGCCCTGAAATCCTTTTAGGCAGTTGCAGTTGAACGAGCCTATAGTGTTATTGCAGGATGCATTTACACTGCAATTATGGATCCTAAGACTGCATTCATCGATGTCTTTGCAACCTCGTCCTCTTCTCTTGTATCCTGGAAGACATCTGCACTTGTGAGAACCATTGGTATTAATACATACACTGTTGGACGGGCAAGAATTCAGTTCTTCTGAGAGACACTCGTTTAGATCTAAAACGAAATTACCTTACTATTAATAATTATTGATAAGCATGAACGATTTTAGTCTCGTCAAAAACATTTTTCACTCTGGTTTATAGCAAAACGTAAAGATGAAATATGGGGTTACATACACAGTGATAATGAATTTTCCCCATTTAAAACCACGTTCTATTAAAAAGGGTTTTCATTGAAGAGGTCAAGTCTGCACTACTACCCACTGACATGAAGATAAGAATTTTCCACTTGAATACAAAATTGCCCGAATTTGCAAACATTAACATTAAATCTTGGTGCCAGGAAATACCGTAAACGGCCACTTCTACGCTTTCCCGTGCTTTTAAAGTGCTACTGCGATCAAATTTTTATCCCTTGAGTTTTTTGGTTTATCACATAGAGTACCATGAAACATTAAAAACGCTGTTTACCGTTTGGAAATATCTGCATTGGTTCCGGAGATATTTAAGTTTGCAAAATGTGTTAAATATGCAAATGAGAAGGCTGATGACGTCATTCACCCAACCCAATAGAACATGAAGAATATAAATAGAGCTATCTCGGTCAATTTGCAACAGAGACCATTGAAACTTGGTGAGCTAATAGGCAACACACCTACGACAGTAAAGAAATTGGGTCCCATGGCAACTCACTCTTTTCCAGTCCCCTCCAACCTGATTTCAATATTTTGGTGATCTCAGGCTAGAAATACATTTACCAAGGCCACAAACTCGACCTAACATCTTTATATGCTGGCAGGATCATGCAGATGAGGCACCATTTGCAAACATCAAAACAGAACGCCAAAGGTGGTCTGCAAAGCTTTTAATATCAGGGAGGTCTGGAACCCAGTATGTTGCCATGGTAACAAAAATGGTATGCTCATATTGTGGAACACATCTACTAGAATCTTAGTGCAAAGAACCAAGTATTTCTGATACAAATTGGCTGAGATATCTTTCTCCATCATACTTGATCAAAATTTGGTTGGGTTTATGACGTCATCACTTGGCTAATTTGCATATTTAAAAAACTTGAATATCTCCAGAACAAAAAGAGATATTTGAAAATGGTAAACAGCATTCTTTTTCTCGTACAGACTACGTGTTTATGTGCCAAAATGGCTTAGATAGGGAAGATGCAAATTTCGTCACAGTAGCACTTTAAGCACCACCCCTCGTTAGAAGGGAGTTAATTGTTTACATTTTGCTCACAGAAGGCATCAACGTATGCCTATTTGGGTAAACCTATTTGGGTAAGCTAGTGAGCAGAGCGAAGAGTTGCGCAGACACGATAGGTTTGCAAGTGGGCAGTGATAAATCAAGGTCCTTAGAAGAGCCCTATAGTCCATGGGCCAGTCCATCTCAGATGTACCACTCAGAGTGACCAGCTGGGAGTGATTACAAAAAAGTTGTCTTGTATATTTTACGAGCTAAAGTATCACAAAAATGCGCTTCTGCATGAAAGCGAGGCTTGTTTTAGAAGATATATTTAGAATATTTAGCTGGACCAAAAATAATTTTTACACCGACATTCAAACCATGGCAAAACATGGCTCATTTTATGTTAGCCAGATTTCAATTTCCCTCTTAAAAAAGGGAAAGAAAAAGTGAAATTAATGGTTCCCTTAAAGTTTGCAATGCACTTTGGGGAAAGTTAAGATGATGGCCTTAATGGTAAGTGAGTACATAAACTTATTCATTGATTCTCATCGTTTTTTAAAATTGAAATCTGGTCAAAACTACAGCAAGTTATACACAATTAGTCACATAAGTAAACAATAAGCATTTTGATAGAGTGTTGGGGATAATTGAAACAACAATGTGTAAACTTAAAGTCATTCGAGATGTGCATGAATTCGGTGATAAGAGTTCGCAGTTGAACCGCTGTGATCATGAATCCTGTATTTTAACTTTTGAAATATTTTAAGCCTATAGTAATTTATTCTAAAACAAAAGAAAACATATTGAATACCTAAGGGGCGAAACGAAGAACTCTAGAAAGTAATGGCGAAGCGTAACAAACGAGAAAGGAAAGAAAACGAACGCGTAGTCCACCGTTGGGAGGAAACTGGAGACCTGGCCCCTTGAAAAGACCTTGAGTCGTGGGAAACACTCCTAAATGCTTCCGTTATCTGTAACCAAGAGGAGATCGTTGATGAAACTCTAACAGAACGAAGGATACCCGCAGATCTCATATCGCAGGAAATGTCGCAGTATCTTTACCTTAAAGGGGGATCTACAAAAGCTGTCTCAGTCTGTTGTCCTAGTCGACAAGCAAGGTGGTACAAGTAGCCGCAGATCTTCGATATGACAACCCGTTACCACGCAAATTAGAGTCTATGAGCGAATTTGTGTATTTTGTGGAAAGACCAAATATCGTAAAGGAACCAAAACTAGACAGGCACTTATTCAGTGTGTTGACCTGCGTAGTGATAGCACCATCAGGAAAGCAGCGATCCAAGGGTACTGGCTATTGTCAGTAGAGACCTTGTTGCCGCAGAAGCGTGCCACCATAAGTCTTGTTATCGTGACGTTCAAGGAGCTGTTAGCTGTGGTGATACTAAGAAAGAGGAAGATGAGTGAATATTCCAATGCAGAATCACAAGCCTATGAAAGGTTGTTTACCTATATCAAAACAGGTTTGTTGCAAAACCCGAGGGTTGTTAGGATGGTTGAGTTGTACACGCTATTTACATCTTTCTTTAAATTTCAAGGATTCACGGAAATCAAGGAATCTGCGAGAACCCATTTTGAAGAAAACTTGAAGGAGAATTTAGACACACACTGGATTTTGAAGACCTTTCTGGCAACAAACGCGTTTTTGTTATTCCGCGTAGTCTTCCCAGACTGGACTTAGTCAAGCTGGCCATGGCGAAGTGCAATTGTACTAGCCCTTTAAACAACACCGAGATTTGGAAGATCGCCCTCCACCATAGAGAAACTATCCAGTGACAGTCAAGACATAAAAGCTTCATGGCCTCCCCAACCTGACGAGCTAAATGAAAATGCCGTGACCATTTCAGATAATCTAAAAGAGTTTTTGTTCACTCTGCTGACCGGTAGCACTGGATTTCCAGGTTTGCAGTCCTGTTCTGAAAAGATTTCACGCTTTATTATCTCATTTGGACAGGACTTGGTATTTGGTGCGA
>OX421445.1:18843433-18845933 GCA_949126865.1 Montipora capitata
CAGTCTGAAAATAAATCGGTCTGTGAAAACGCCGTTACACGAACACAGTAGAGTTGTAGGCTTTAGGTCATGGGTTCCTGTTCAGAGTTATTACAACGAATGGCAAAGTAGATCATAGTTGTTTAGACTGATTCTAGTCTCTATACTAAGTTTTGATTTGAATAGCTTCTGGAAAAAACACTCTTTCCAAGATAGTTTTTTCGTTTGTCTCGACTAGCGGTTGGTTATAAAACATGACATGAATTTTAGTATGCTAAGAAATTGCAAAGTTAATTTTTTCCATATTCTCTTCCCCACACCAGATTTAAGTGAAAGTTCCAGATTAGAGTCCAGTCTAGGCTCGAGTCATTTTTTCCGGCTAACGGAAAATGTTATTCCCACATGTAGCATGGTTTCTGTGTAACTCCATTACTCATTCTGTCATTCTCCCAAGATTGCTTCATATTCATCTGCTTTGCATCGAAGTATGCGCGCCGCGTGGGAACCTTCATTCTTCACTAAATCTCTGACTGTGAAAGCCAAATCTATAGCATCCAAAAGAAGGAATGCAGTGCTAACACCTATGATAATCCCTCCTGCTTGTTTTGCTGTCGCTTTGCCCACAGCTGTTGTTCCCTGTCTGGTGATGCCGTTTCCTGCTTGTTTAGACACAGTTGTTGCACCAGTGTCAGTGCATTTCCTTGCCCCGACGTTTACACCGACACTCAATGCCTGTTTAGAAGTTCCTTCAATCAGCTTTCCTTTCGCTGCACCTGTCACACTTTCAAGGGCTCGAAAGGATAACCCTTTAACGCCCTGTAGTGCATTCACGATTGTGGGGAGAGCTTTAGCAAGCACATCAGTGCGAAGCAAGTCCTTAAGAAAGGCTAGAACCAGATGATCTTTTCCCAGCAATCTGATGGCAAGGTCAGCGAGAAACACCAGGCGAGCTTGGCTTTTTCCAGTTTTAAGCGCCCTAATACGCTGCTTAACGTTCTCTATTGCATAATTGACATTTTGCACGGCTTCGTCTGCTTCGTGGACGACAGATGATTTGATGGACTCTTCAACAGCAGTTGCACCCAAGTTTGACCATGATCCGGCCACTACCAATGCCCCACCAACTATCAACAATGGCGTAGCAATACCGGCGGTCATAAATGTCGCTACACCTCCTGCTATTGTTAGAACGCCGCCAGTGATGTTGGCACCAGTCCCAATAGCAGAAGCTATCTTACAATCCTGCCAAACCTTGTCAAGATAATCAGCAGCATCTCGGAGCTTTTTCACAGTATTTTCTATTCTGACGTTCATTTGATGGACATGATCTGCAACATCTTGAATCTCCCCAACTAACCGCAGCATTTCCTCCTGGTTCAAGCCATCCCACATCGCCATATCTGGGACGGTCACACAAAAAAAAAACTCCAAGTAATTAGAATGCCTGAGTGTCAAGTCACATGCTCTGATCTCGAAGATTGAAGCAGGGAGCTTAAAAGTATGACTTGTATGATATTTACCACAAGGAAATGCGGGGGCAAATATGAAATACTACGTTGACTGTGTTCTCCTAGCTGTCTACAAGTTTGAGCAACTATTTCCGGTCCTCAGGTGCCTTCACATATGCAAATGATCATGAAAGGCAGAGTTATTCCTTGGCTCTCAAAGGATTTGAAAATGTTCTTTAAAAGAGTAAACTGTTTTGTAATGTTAAAGCGAGCATTTTGCTTTCTTAGAGTAGTATAGGAGTTGAGGGTACGAGATCATTTTTTACTGGGTTGCCTATGGCAAACCCAGTCGAGGTCTGCGTTTAGTTTGTTGGTTTTATTTGTTTAATTTTTTAATTTTTAACTTTTTTGTTTCTTTTTTTTTTCCGTGTCGGTAAAAGTCTTGCCTGTCACTCCCCTGGTAAGTGCTGTCTCTGTGCATAGAGCCTTCTGCGCGTATTTTCTTAGGATCGAGAGGGTAGTGGAACTGCGTAGATTTCTCTGGTGGACACAGTAGAATCATTAACTTAGCCTGCAATGGCGTCGAAAGTCATGTAACGCGAATGGCGTTTTAGTGGATCCTTAAACAAAATATACCCTTATGGAGCTCAATAATGGAAAGTCAGTTGGATAAACTAGGCAGGAATCTCAAAATGACAAGTACTGGACTTCGACAACAATCTATCGCCCGTCGAGACGAAATCAAAGTGAGCTGTATTTACCTGAAGTACATGGTAATTTGACACGATTGAGTTTCTTGTCTTCACGCACGCAATGAAATAGGAAGAGGTTTTCGCCTCTAAGAGCAAATATGTTGTTTGTTTCAATAAATTTTTCGCTGGTAAAGGATTCTGTGGTATTTTCTGCCTTTGTGAATTATAATATCATGTTGTGTATTGAATTTTCGAGCTTAAGGTTGAAATGTGGTATGGGAGAAGTTTTTTAGTATTGCTCTGTAAGCAGGAAGGGTTCACAGGCCTGTTGGAAGCGTGCCGTTGAGTTTCAACAAAATGAGCCCCAGAATCAGTGAAAAC
>OX421445.1:18858433-18865933 GCA_949126865.1 Montipora capitata
ACTGTTGTATTACCAACAGTAATATTAACCAGTTTTTCTATCATTTATTGTTATTTTTTCTGAAACATACTCAATGATAGGAGCAACCAGATGTAATTCTTTCATTTCACCTTCAGTTAAATCATCACTTTGATTTTGAATACCCATCTATATTATAATACATATTTTTTTATGTCATTTAGTGCGCTTCATTGTGTCACCATAGTTCTTCAATAATAACAGAAATAACACAGTCTTGAAAAGTCTTATAAATGCACTTTTCTGGGATCCTGCTATTTCTACCATGCCTTCTAAATATCATATTTGTTCTTACTTGGTCACGATCCATCATAGCTATTGTAAGTTTATCTTTTCCCCGCTCGACAAGTTCTTCGGTTACAGCGCTATCGATAGTCGTTACGATAAGCGTTGTCGACAAAACTTGACTCTCTGTTGCTTTATCCCATTCTTTATCTGTAAACTTGATGTATGGTATTTGAATTGTTGACTGATTTTTTTAAAACAGTCATTATATATATATTAATAAGAAATTATTTTTTTAAAATAGCCAGAAACATTTTATATTGTTGGCTACAATGAGGTGAGGTGAGGTTTCACTACAATATATGTTATATTAATATTCTTTTAAATATTTTTCATAAATCCGTCAAATCCTTTATTGGTATCCAACTGTTGAAGTCATCGCTATACTCTTTCCACTTTACAAAAGCTTGTTTCTTCTTATAATCTCTCCGGGTGACTTTATCGATTCGGAATACATCCTGTTTGGCTTTTAATAATTCAGGTTCATAAAAACTGCCTTGTATCTCTTCATCGTTGAGATCCTTTAGTTTATAAATAATAGGATTAGCGTATTCAAGGCCGTAGCTAGAAATTTTTGACTGGGGGGCAATAAAGCGAGGTCTGAAGAAATGACTTTTCAGAAAATTTTGAAATGAATGCAGAGGTATTAAATGCTAATCAAAAGTAAACGTTAATCCTACCAAGGTAAGTCTAGTATTTCTCAAATTGGACTTCCTACTTCAAAGTTGATTATGGCTTAGAATTGACGATATAAATACTTACTCGGGGAACTCAGTTAAAACGAAGCCAGGTTCGTTCACTTTCGTCAGTTTTGTTTCATTTGGTAAATCACCTCAGGTTCCGGTATGTAATCCGTCTCACGATGAATAAGGCAGCGTTAACTTTACACGAACACGGTTTCACATCGACACGGTTTCATGATCTCGAAACCGCGTCAACATCGATGCGGTTTGGAAGTGTTTACACGAATCCGTTTTCACCAGAAAATCCAAGTCGTAATGGTATAAATCGACACGGTTTCGATAACAGTCTCGATCGGTGTCGTGTAAACGAAAGGTGTAACCGCAGCGAAATCGATGCGGTTAACAAAGGAAACCGCGTCCGTATAAACGGTGCCTAAGGAGCATCCCTTCAGATGCTTAGGTCTAAATGGCGACCAAAACACTTTATCATTATACCCGAGAAAGGTCTGGGGCGATACCTTGTATACCAATCCCTACTCATTCCGGGGTATTTATACCAAATACGTGAATAACTAAAGAAGTGGAAACGACGTATTGTATTAGAATATTGCTGCCCCCTTCTCCCCTGTTGCATAACGACAAGCGATGATCGGTTGTGAAAAGTTTCAAACTAACAAGGTCCTTTCAGCAAATTTCAGATTTTCTGCTCAATACTTCAGAAAACTAATTTTTTTTTCCAAAATTTTATTTGGGGGGTGCAACTGCCCCCCTTGCCCCTCCGCTAGCTACGGCCTTGGTGTATTTGATTTTATCGATTGTAAACACTTCTTCTGTCCAGTTTGGAGTGTATACTTTGTCGAAAGTCTTTCTTTTATATTTGCTTATCCTAACCTTGTCGCCTATTCCAAATTTTGATTTTGATGGTGATTGCTTTATATCACTATATAGATGAAAGTAAACGACTCCTTCATTCTTCTTTTACTAGCTTCTGTGGGTGTCATTTTTATTGAACTATGTTTAGTGTTATTATACTGTTTTAATATTTTTGGTAGTATGTCTAAATATTGTGTATTGCCTTGGACAGTGAACTGCTTCCACATTTTGTTTTTAATCGTATGATTGCACCGCTCGACCACTGAAGATTTCTCAGTTCTCATTTTATGTGGAGTACAGCGTTATCATATGTTCGTTCAGAAGTCTTTCATGTGTTTGTTGTAAAACTCACTTCCTTTATCTGTCCACAAATACTCTGGTTTTTTAACATCTTTAAAGATGCTTTGGAACGCTTCTCTAACGGTCAGGCTCTCCTTGTTTATTTTTCAATGGTACAATCCATCCATATTTACTAAAACATCTATCACCATAAGAAGATACTTGTAACCTTTATTCCATTTGCTGAATTGTTGCATTTCAACTAAGTCTGCAGCCCATATTTCATCAATGTGATTTACAACTACACGCCGTCGAGTAAACTTCCTTTTTATCGGTTTGTGCAGCTCATCTGCTAACTGTTGCTGCCAATTTACTATTTTTTTTTACTCGACGGCTTTTTCCGTTTTTTGGCTTTTTCACCCCCCAGTCCTAGTAATTTTTTTGCTTGCATAGTATTGAAAACCATGGTGTTGAAAAACATGGTGTTTGACTAAAGGGAATATCTCCTATTTGTTTTATCATAACATTATCTGCCTCATGCTTTTTGGACGTCAAATCATCACCGGCTTTGCTATGTGCTATATCATGTTCTTTACAAATAGCACCCAAGCGGTTTATAGGTTCACGAATCGATGGATCATTACTGTTAGCTACTGTTCAATCTCTCTTCTAGTTTTGTACCAGGTCCGCAGTAACTGTTTTTTTTTACCAGTCGGAGTTCTTAAATGCAATTCTGTGTCTTTGAACATCCAAAGAACCACAATTGAGGTCTTTTCTGTTTGTCGAATATTTTTTCTTTGGTCTGATCTTGGTTGACGCTTTGAATTGCTGGGTTTAGTTTGCCCAAAGCGTAGTTAATAGCCCTTTTTTGCAACTTTGGGTCTCGTAGCATTTGAATAACGGCCCATTTTGACTGATTTGTCGGCAAGATATGGGATGCCTTTTGTGAAAAGCAATTCGGCTCCAACATTGCCCAAATCTGACATAATCCTTGTTATTTTACATTCGGCACAAGTGCAAAAATGCATCCATCTTCCACTTTTTGTCTCTTTATTATGGATCGGTACATTCAGTCTGTTTTCCCTGTTTTACGCAATATGATCGTACCCCCAACTCCTATACTACTTCTTAGATACGGCAGTTTCAATACAGCTCAATAGTATCTATCATGAAATTGGGTTTGTAATTACATGCAAAAGCGATGTGTTTCTTCCGCAAGCACAATGGTCGAGTTTTTCCTATTTCAATCTCTAGTCTCTTTCCACAGAGAGAAGACAGATGAAAAAAATTGAAGCAACTGTGAAAATTCATATGCCCGGAATAAATTGGACTTATCTCATTTGAAGTGAGAATGTGCTGTAATTTCTTCCGAGTTACCTTCTAGACTTTCCAGCTCATTCTTGAATTAAGGACGTTCGCGCCAAAATCTTCCTACGGTGAGATTTTCTTCATTTCTCGCCTAGAGTTAGGTCATAAAGTATTTACTCCAAAAATGAAAAAAAAAAAATGGGGGTCACCGACTTTGTTTCGGAGAAAATGGCAGTGGAAAAATGCCTTAATTTCGAGAAATCGGTCATAATAGCGAGATGTAGGCTCATCTGCTCATCCATCGAAAATCATAAAAATAAACTGTTGGAGTGAAAGTTTCCGTGCATAGGTTTTTAGGAGTGAGATTTTTAGATAATTGTATGCCGCTAGGGATGTGGTAAACAGTAGAGTTCATCCTCGACGAGCGTTTTCCTAAGCTCTATCCGTTGCAACCACTACCGGAATTCGATGGCACGAGGAAAGAAAATGTTAAAAAAAGAGAACTTCTTACGGTGAGAATTTTTTCATTTCATCATATTTTGTAGATAGTAAGTAAAGTAAGTGATTCATGATTAAAAAAATTAGGGGTCACCGATGATCTGAACGAGTAAAATCGATGTGATTTTTGCAAAGCTCTTGGAAAAGTTCGTTTGTCACGCTTTTGCGTGACCTGTGGGGCAAGGACTGGAACCCAAGAGAGGATCGATCGTTGAAGAGATGAAAGGTTTTTGCCGAAAAAAAAAACCTTTCTCGAGCATGGCAACGAAGTTTTAAGCAGGGGTCATCTTCATTTGGTTGGTGTTTTGTATAATATCTCTCCATTGCCGTCATGCTCATCCTCTGGAGTGTGTTTTTTTGTGAAATTCAATCGCTGATTGTTTCCACGCAGGTCCGCACTATTCAAGCGGACGAGGACGGATATACTGCTCAATTTTCACGAAAGTAAAGGAAAAGAACTTTAAAAACATGCATTCACTTTGAACTTAAGTTCGTAGGGTAATAAAAACATTAAAAAGAAACAGCTCCATTAAATTTACGCAACGGTTCGTCCTCGAGTTTTCCAAACTTTCAGCCACTAGTCTACTCGATGCTACCTTTTCTAGAGCTTTTCCATCCTCCCGCTCACTTCTCTTTGAAGTTTCATGATGATTCGGGAATAAATGTGCCATTCTTTTGCCGGCCTGGAATTTTTTCCTCGGCGTTTTTGTCGCCATGGTATTTTAACTGATGCTTGAAAAATTTGTATGAAAGTCAAGTAGACTAGTGCACGACTGATGAAACCTCGCAAATATCAGTCGTGCAGTAGTCTACTTGACTTTCATAAATATTTTTAATCAATTTTGACTGATCACGATCTTCTCTGATCCAACGCTGTGCAAGACTTATCGTCCACGGTTTTTGCAAAGGTTTTAAAACTTGAACTTCACCAATGCTCGAAGTAATGCGTGACATATTACAGTCGCGTTACCTGCGCAGTAACGTTGCGCACAAACAATTAGCGCCAACGTCCTTAAGTAGATCGTGTTGTCTGGAACATTCTTGAATATTTAATTAGATTGTTTTTGTGATGCATCAGCATAATTTTCAAACGACTGAAACCGCGTGGTTCTGCAAGTAAATTCTTTTCCCGGCTTCACGACATATTTGAGGACACTTCAAAGCCAAAATCCTTCATTATGGCGATAATGCGAGCGGGGGTATCGAGTGTGACGTTGGTCGTAGTTTAAAGCTGAAGGTTGAAATTGTACAACTCTGGGAAGACTACGTTCATTTGCTATTAAAGTTCCTTGTGTTTATCCGACATCCCTGCCTTCCGTCACTTAGTAGACAAACATCCTCTAAACATCGAACTCGTAACACCTCCATTACATTATATCTGTGCCAGGCGCGTAGCGTCCTATACGCATATACGCACGTGCGTACTTGAAGTGACCAGAAAATTTTGAATTTTTTAGCAATTGTTTCTATTTTTTAACATTTTACTTGTACGCAACCAAGATTTCGTGATGAAAGCACCACTTTGATTAAATTTTTAAAAACTAAAACACAAGCTATACCATGTTCTAACTTAGTTTTGCATTGTACTTTTTTTGCTCCAACAATGCAGTGTTGTTTGGCCAGCGTGCAACAAAAAGGCAAGGTTGCAAAGGAGCGACGTTCCAAGAACGTTCTTGACAAAGGAGCGACGTTCCGAGAACATTCTTCACAATTCCAGTCACGCTAGCACAACCAAAACAATGTTTGTCTGCGCCAAGTTTGCTCAAAATAAGGGCAAGACGCTTTGTTCTTTGCTTGTATTTACATAACTATTTCGACAAGAAATAAAGAACGCAGTATTTTTCGCTCAGTTTACTTAGGTTTCTAGATCATATGTACTTGTGCGTACTTGAAAAAATGACCACGCTACGCGCCTGTGTGCACGTGCTGTACGTCTTCGAGCGAACCGAGTCAAATTAATTTTTCATACCCACAGAAAAGGTCTTGTCGACGAAAAACCAAAGGCCATTTAATTTACTTATTGTAGAATACATTCTTAGAGTTTCATTTGCAGTCAGAAAAAGAAAAACAGTCCAATCGACTAGTAGTATTTTCAGACTATGGATGAATTTCACATGTCGATAGCAACTTTAGTAATAACCAGATCAAAGCACTATTTTATAACCAAAGGAAAAACTCCTACCTGTAGCTTCACGAAATGATTTCAACACAAACCATATCATCGCAATGATTACCACGAAACCAAGGAAAACTCCCGGCATCCACATGTTTAAAGGTTAGAAAACTAGAAAAATTGACAAATAAAAACCGATGCGGATAATAACATTGAAAGGAATCTGCCGTTTCCAAGAAATTTCACCGTTCTTATAGGAATTTCCCAATCAACCAATCAAAATAAGGTTAAACGAAGTTTAACCAAGTAAACAACTAGGAGCGACTGCAGCCAATTGGTCAGTGGTTTTAGTATACGGGCGCATGCGTGGAATACCTCGTGCTTTGGGCTGTATCGCTTATTTATCAGTGTGGCGGGAAGTAGGAGCATTGTGTGTGGAGCGTTTAGCGGTTTTTGTTCCCTATATACAGTCTTCATTCCGTAGATGTGTTCAAAACTGCTTTCCTGTTAGTCAGGATTCCTTTTGGGTCCAGTTACGGGTTTGTTTTGGGGGAAACGCAACTTCGGGCGAACTTGCGATCGAGTTGGGATAGCCGCCATGTTCGATTCTTGTAGCTTTATTTTTGGGCAACGTCAGTTCACGCAGCTTCAGTAAGCGTTTTCTACCATCGAGATCTTATGCAGGGCCCCGCTTCTTATTGCATAAAGCCATTCACGACCACGCGGAATTTGTTTGGGCGCTGCGGTCGTACATCACGGCGTGACCTTTGGCCATCTCCGATCCCCGTACAAGTATCACCTGGCGGGAAGCTTGTCTTCGACCGACCTTGGACAGCGTATCCTTTGCACAGTTTCATATGGGACAGGTCATTTCATGCATTTGGACTTAAGAGCTAACTAGCTCAGTTGTTAGGTGGCGTAGCGTCAATTTTAGCGTCTCGCTCGTATTCTTCAGGCTTTTAGCGTTATGGCCGCGTCATAGGCTCTCTGATGCTTGGTTGTAGTTTGTTTCTAGTTTTGCTTTGGGCCATGAACTCGACTATAAGCATCTGTTATTTAGCTGGGCCACACGTACAACGTACACTTGTCTGGTAATATTATTGATACTACTATTACTATTATCAAGAGGCTTAGGCCGTTGGTATATTAAGTGACGTGCCTTGGAGTTTGCTTTATTTATGTATCGGCGTGGCGTTAGCGTGCATTTTTCTCTTTTCATTTGCTAGCATGTTGCGTGGACTTGTTTTGTAAAGTTTTATGTAATTATGTAGTTTAATATAATTACTTAGTTTACGAGGAGCAAGCTTTGTACTTCTGTGCATTGATGTTTAGCGTTGCGTTCCACCTTAGAGTTGCATTGCGTTGTATTTTCAGCGTTGTTTAGCGTTGCATTGCGTGGCGTTGTATTCTTAGCATTGCGTTGTATTCTCAGCGTGGTTTTGC
>OX421445.1:18875933-18885933 GCA_949126865.1 Montipora capitata
AAGCTGTAATCAATTTCCCTCCTTGCTTTAGTCCCTCGGGATAGTGTTAAACAATGGTGGTGAAGTGAACAAACTATCCCAAGGGGAATTCCCTTACGAAAATGATAAGGGTTCTTGTTGTTCCTTTTTGGAGAAAAATTTGTGGATTTGTACTTCTTATGATACTGAAACCAAACAGCTGGCAGAGTTGCTGCAGTACCTTTAAGGCTATCAATCTGAAAAATGAATGGAACTGTAGAACAATTTGGTAAGCGAGCAACTTTTACTTATGAATTATAAAATGCCAGTCATTTGTCAATTTAGAACTGGTTCCTCTAAGGGGTCAGATTTCTTTAGCCTACATCCACAAAACAAGATTCTGTTACCTTTAAGGGTTTAAGGGTTGGATTCTCATTGATTTAATGACTTTAATGATATTATGCAAATTTGTTCTACAATAATACTCAAATATCATAAAAGTATTTTTAAGCTAACTTTTTTGCAAAGTTTACTCCTTGAGTCACCAGCTTCAACTTTGATACTTTGTTCCAAAGGCCAAAGGAGTTGTATAGCAATGGTGGAGGTGATGATTGATCACTTTGTTTTGGTTCAAATGAAGAAAAAGAAAGTCAAAGTAATGATCGCACTTTAGTTAATTAACCCTTTCACCCCTAAACCGGCCATACTTAGTATTTTACTCTGTCTAAAGCCAGAGTATTTTGCTTTGTCTAACACCAGACGATTTTACTCGTCAATGGGGAACCCCATGAAGTCAACAGTCTTACAGTACTTCTCAACATAAAAAAAATGAATTCTGTGGACTTTAACATTCCCAAATAGAAATGCCGTATATTCCAAATATGGTTACATAAACTCTTCAAGATTTACCTGCTTCAGGAACTTCAAATGAATGAATATTTTGAATATTTTTCCTGAACTCCTGCAAACTATGTACAGTTTTTAATGGTTTGCCCTTTAAAAGTAACATTCAGAAATAATGCAAATACAACTGAGGCTGTTTTGCATTTTCTACAAGACAAGATAACAATATCCTTTTTTCAAACACAATCAATATTGAAGCAATAATATACATGCTTGTGGGGTCATGTGCTAACTATATTAAATAAGAAACACTACAGGAAATAAAAGCTTAAAAGTAACTATGTGACAAACATAGGATATCTACACATAAGGGATACGAAAAATAAATCAATTGCTATCCAAAGATCATATTGCAAATACACCAAAAGTTAACACTTGATTGACAAGTTCCTTGTGCAAAATGGTAGAGCATGTTTGAAGTCCAGCAGGACCAAGATGAGAAGTTATGATAAAAACTTTAAACATGTTTTTTACCAAAATTATTTTACTGTCATCAAACCCAATGAGACCTTATGCATGGGACACTGTTTCTAGCTGCAGCTCCAAATCACATAATATATTAATTAATAAATTTTGCCATCTAAGAAAAGAAGAAACATGTGGGATGTAACCAAAAAAAGTCCAAGGCAGTAAAGCTTCCTTTCCGCCTTTTCAGGAACAACTTTCCACTGTCAACCATGCTTGACTCAAAACAGAATTTCCTTGATCCAACAACACATGACAGTGCCCTAAAACCAAAATTACATCATTAATGCTTCCAGAAAACAATAGTCTAAAAAAAAATTTTGAAAAACAGTCACGAACCTGAATCTATAGATATCTATATACATCTGTACCTACACTTCTGTTCTCCCAAACATTATTTTAACTAACATGGATTTTGATTTTGATTTTAAACTCAAATTAATTGCAAATCCATAACTTGGTAACTACTTGAACGCAAGGATCGTTGAGTTGTGACTGCTAAAAAGTATAATAACTTACACATTCACCAGAAAAGGGAATATATATGACCTTAAAAGCAGCTATTTAAAATATTTGATACTAGGGTTACGTTCCCAATGACACAATCACATTCAAAATCAAATTCACATCTGATCGAATCATTGATCATTCATGTGGAGGTGCCGATCGTATAAAGGTGTAACGCAGAAACAAATAACCTTCACGTTGAACAATATTGCCATTTCCCTGCCACCTGGTACAAGCCAATTTGCACATGAACGGAAACCTTGGGAATCCTCCTTTCTGTACATTACAGTAACTTTTTGTACCCGGTTGCAACAAACTTTCCACATTAAAAATTGCGCAAAAAACTCACCTGTTTCGCAGCTCTTTTCCCACGAAATAAAATTTTCCAGGAGCAAATTTCCCGAGGATGCTAGTTGGATTGGACTTGCAAACGTTTTACACAACATAGACGTGCTCTAAGAACACATTCCACTTGAAACTGGCGTTAAAACTAGCCTTGATCGCTCTAAAAAGAACGGAAACCAACAAGCTACCGATTCTCAAACGGCAGCCATTTTTCTGTTCTTCTCGGGAGTACTTTTTTCATGAGAGCCAATGATAGTCCCGGAAACGTATCACGTGCCATTTTGCGCGACTCATGCGCAGAAATTTTTCGCCAGTGAAGAAAAGGGAGGGTTTTACGGTTAGGCGCATGCGCGCAGTTGGAATTAATGCGTCGGGTTCACTGGCGAAAAATGCCTGATTGGTCGAGACCTTGTCATGTGACGCCAATAGCTCAAATCAAACATGGCTGCCATCGGGTGTTTATTAGATCTCCGTCGTCGTCAGGCCAGTAAAATGGAAGAATGTTTTGACTGCATATTGCGTTTTTATGCCAGCGAGATTCTCTTTTTAGCAAACAGTGCTAGGAGGGAATTTTTAAAAAAAATTTCAAGATCAACGCGAGTCTAAGTTGCTGTGACAGTGTTTGAGTGCATGGAAATTCGTTTGTGGAGCTTACCGGCTAATGGAGTACCATCTTGATTTCAATTCATGCGTTTGTCTTTTAAAAAGTGGAGCAAAAAAGTTTCCAAATGGTTTCTCTTCCGACTAAATATTTACAAACTGTTTCCGCAGGGGCCTGCATAACATAACATGACATAGCACCTCATATTGGGTACATTCAGAAACCCATAAGGGTTGAAACGTGTAATGGCCCCTTGTGTGCTGGGAAACAAGCTTCTGAATATTCAATTTGCTAAGTACCATATTTGGAATTGAGAACAACAAGAGCGAGGGGTTTCCAAATATGGTACTTAGCACTGAAACATTCAAGCAATCAGTTCGCACTGAATATTCGGAAGCTGTGAACGCGTGTTACACGTTTCAACCCTTATGGGTTTCTGGTACATTAGAAGGAAACCTTTTAGTTGCAATTATATTTTGCTATAGTCGTTTCAAGCAAAATGCCATTTGTTTGCTTCCCTCCAAATTATAGAAATAAACATAGATTAGGTTAACTCTGAATAGCCAAAACAACAATATTCCAAGTTTAAAATTTGATTCAGAAATCCAGCTCACTAGCAGGTAGGATTGTACTGTAACAAAATATTACTATAGTTAATAATATGCTTTCATCACATTGTAGTGGGTTAATGTGACAACAAAAATAATTAATCAAGAATTGATTTTATCTTCCAGCAATAAAAGAGCAGGCTAGGAGGATATAAAATCAGGTATCTTCAAAGTTTATAAAACTTGTTGAAGGTGATTCAGTGCCACCCATCAAAACAAATTTCACGCTGGCCTACTAAATACTCCCAGTGCAATAAATTATTTAGCCTCTCTTTGTGGACTCTGTTCTGTAATAATTGTTCAAAGACATTGAGCAAAAGCATACAAAGCTACATTTGAAAGGGGCGTAATCCCATGTTAGAGTTTTCTGGATAAGACTTCACAGAAATAACTCCGTTACCTTTCCATATGTAAAAAATATTTCAACATTAGGTGCAATGATGGCACAGTCGGTTAGTGTGCGGCCTTCGTGCATCAATACATACAATACAATACAATACAATACATACTTAATTGACCGCTCCCCATAGGGGCTTTCCAGGGCCAATGAAACAACGAAACGACGGAACAGAATAACAACAACAACTGTTACGAATCCCAACTGGCCGGAGGCAAACCAGTTGGCTTTTTGCAAGTGCAGCTGGGAAGTTGAACCAGGGACTACCACGATCAAATTCAACGAGTGGTCAGAACGAGTCTTGAACCCGGATCTCCGGATCTCAAGGCAAGCGCCCTAACCACTGGTCCTAAGTTCGATCAGGTCCTAAGTTCGATCCCCGGATCTTACATCCTTGTTTCGACTTCTTTCCTTTCAGTGTAGCCTAAGTAGCTTTAAATACCTGTAAAAAGGAGCACTGATGGAGAGGGGGGAGTAAATTGAGCGCACCGTCGACCTCAGGCTTGTCAGTTAAATTACTGTTACGAGCTATCGACGTCAAATACGGTTGCTTTACTTTACTTTAATTAATTTTTAGCAATTGCTTTAAATAATACTACTCATTCTTACCATTTCCAAGGATGAATAAATCATTGAAAGTTGAATGCAGTAAGTGTAAGAAGTAAAAAAAGTGGGCATACGTTTTCAAACTGTTATCTATTTCCATCCTTGCTTTAGTCCCTGGATAGTATTAAACAATGGTGGTAAAGTAAACAAACTGCCGCAAGGGGGACTCCCTTACAAAAATGACAGGGGTTCTTGTTGTTCCTTTTTGGAGATAAAATTGTGGATTTGTACTGCTTATGATGCTGAGACCAAACAGCTGGCGGAGTTGCTGCAGTACATTTAAGGCTATCAATCTGAAAAATGACTGGAACTGTAGGACAATTTGGTACACGAGCAAATAACTTTTACTTATAAATTATAAAATGCCAGTTATTTGTCACTTAGAACTGGTTCCTCTAAGGGGTCAGATTTCTTTAGCCTACGTCCACAAAACAAGGTTCTGTTACCTTTAAGGGTTGTTTTTAAAACAAATTCCAATAAGTGGCCTGCCATTTTTATAGGGAAGACCCCTCCTGAGCAAACTGCATCCTCATGTTTGGATTCCCATTGATTTAAAGGGAAAGTACGGTCTAGAAAAAGTTTCTCTAAATTACGAAAACTCTTCCCCAGGAATTCGAAAATAATTGCAGTTTTGTCCAGTTCCCTGTTAAAATGTGACAAGAGCACTTTGAAGTTGCCTCTTTCGTGACTTGGAGAGCGCCATCTTGGATATGACGTGTTATGACGTAGCAATAGTCAACAAACGTGTTTGACCTTACCAAGTTCTTCGATCCCCGATCACTTTCTCATTCTTGTGTAACCTTTCTGCTCGAGAAATTCAAATGTAAGATGAATTATGGTAAGCAGTCTTGTGGTTCAATAGGTCATACTGAGTGCGACAGAAACTCAAGTCACTTACTTAAAGGAGTAATACGTTCATGTTTAGCACCACATAGGATTAGACGCGCCCCACAGTTCTGAACTAACTGAAGTCTATCAATCAAGTGTTTCGGAAGTCCGTATAAGAGAGAGCTACAGTTGTCCAATCTACACATTACGAAAGCATGCACGAACATTTTGGTGTTTATCAGCTGACAAAAACTTCCTAAAACGAGAGATATTACGGTTGTGAAAAAAGGCTGATTTACAGATGGGAGTAACTTAACGATCCATGTTCAGTTTATTGTCAACAATTACTCCTATGTTGCTGGCAAACTGAGAGGGTTCTATAGCTGATCCATTATCCGCTGTGAAAGAGAGGAGCTGAGAGACTGAACGATGCCGCGATCCAATGACCAAAAGCTCTGTCTTGTCACCATTAAGTTTAAGTTTGTTCAGGGACATCCAAAATATCATGTAAACATGCTTCAATTCTGGGCACAATAACAGACGAATCAGAGTCGAACGAAAAATAAACCTGAGAATCATCAGCGTAGAAATGGTAGTTCATATTATGTCTTCTTATAACCTCACCAAGAGGGGACGTATACAAAAGATATAAAATAGGGCCAAGAACAGAACCTTGGGGAATACCGTACATTAGATCAGACTTGGTGGAACTGGTTCCATTCACGCAGACAAATTGACTTCGACAAGCTAGGTAGTAGTTGAACCACGCGAGGACCCTTCCCTTGATACCAAATCACATCTTCAATCTGTGGAGTAGTAAACTGTGATCAACAGTGTCAAAAGCTTCTGATAAATCGAGGAGTAACAAAACGACAGTGGCACCATTGTCCACAGCTCGTAAGATGTCATCATGTACTATCAAAAGGGCGATCTGACTCTCAGTATTATATTGTTTCTTGTAGGCAGATTGTAGTTTCTCGCTCAGATTATTCACCTCTATCATAAGTCTTGTTTGCTCTATCATAAGTCTTTCGCGATTATTCTATCTCGTTCACGTCGTACAATGTGGGCGAATTATTCTGAAAATAAATTAAATTCTCTGTTGCATGCTCACGTTGTCGTCAAAACCTCAAATTTGGTGATTTCACGTCGTCGTCGTCGTGCAGAGAACCGCAAAAATATGAGCTAAAATCCGTGTCGCACGTGTAGCACAATTATTTGCGCTCTCTTAACCAATGATATCACTGTTTTGTGGCGTTTTCGTCGACGTCGTAGTCGTAGATCTTAAGTTCCCTAATGCACAAGTTGGGCGCAAACCGTCCTCTCAATTAATTTAGAAATGAACAGAAAATTAGACAGCGGACGAAAGTTCTTAAATTCCTCATGATCTAAATTAGACTTCTTTAAAAGTGGAGTAATCACAGCCGGCGCACTCAAGTGCATTAGGCATAAAAGTCTCCTCTAAAGAACGATTCACTATATCAGTAATTACTGGCAGCAAAGTTGGCAAACATTTCGTTAAGATAGAAGCAGGCAGAGGATCAACAGCACACAGGTTTTAACTTTGATTGATTTGATCAAATTAACCATGTATTTAGTAGAAACACGTTGGAAGGTCACAAGTTCCCAGGGACACAGGGTAGCGGAATTCTCTGAGAGTAAATTTGGAGTATTAGGACTGCAAGCAGGTAAACATTCCCGTATAAGTCACATCTTGTCGACAAAGAAAGACATGAAGCCTTCAGCTAGCGCCGAGTCAGAAGTTGCAGAAGGATTACTCACTTGAAATAACATTTGTTGGTTTTCCTGATTGGCCTCAATTATTGATGAGTAGTAGACCTCTTTCGCATATTCCGAATCAAGTCATTTACAACACGAAACTGTTCTGTGTAGAATTGGTGCTTGTAATTGGTCTTATCAGTACGCCATTGTCTTTCCAGCCTTCTTCTCTTTTTCTTAGCAGCCCTGATTTCATGGATGATGATAACGGATCGACGAACAACGGGAGCATGATGATCAATTATAGATTGAAGAGTGAAATTGAATAAATCAATAGCTGCTGATAAATCTTGATTAAGCGGCGAATTTATGGAAAGCCATAACTTTCTTATGTAAACTTTGTTCTTTTGGTCTTGAAGTTTTGTCTTGTGGTGTGGTTTTGTCATTATGTGGTGAGGTTTTGTCATTATGTGGTGAGATTTTGTCATTATGTGGTGAGGTTTTGTCATTATGTGACGAGCTTTGATAATTCCGTGTTGGGTTCCATCATGATGCGACAAGGTTTGATCGTTACGTGTTGTGTTTACATTTTATGTGGTGGGGCTCTTTTGTGACATCGAGTTTCTCCCTTTGTATGATTATAAACACACGTTATAAACGTTATAAACACGTTATAAACACGTCAACACATCATGATCTAAACACAATAAGTAACCAGCAAACCTCGTCACATAATGATAAAACCTCACCACATGATGACAAAACCGCACCACATCATGACAAAACCGCACCACAATAATGTTGCCACAGTACACCATGACAAAACTCGAAAACATCAAGACAAATCTTCAAGACCAAAAGAATAAAGATTACATAAGAAAGTTGTGGCCTTCCATACTCTTGAATAAATTACATACTTCAACTTAAATTTATTAGTTTCTGCGTACCGCGTAGCCAGCTACACAGAACTTCAGTATTCGAGTGGCAGGGTATTCTACAGTTTAGCCCATCCGTAGCTGATACTTAGAACAAAGTTGTGGGCTACTTAGTGAACAGATGAATATTAGGGGAACACGTATTCTGCGTAAACAGCCAAGAGGATTCAATTGAATAACATGCACTTGGTTGCGATTGTTGGTCGTGACCTTTTAATATTTGAGTAGTTTTTAGAAAAGCCATTTGTTATGAAGATCAGAGATTTCTTTTCCATAATGAAGGAATGGATTGGTCGCATTTGCCTTTGGCGGCGCTTCAAGCATAATTTCGTTAAGCGAGAAATCGCTTTTTCTGAAGCTCATTGACTTGTAGGCCCGGGGGAGGTACTGCCATATATGGACTATATAGGTATGTGCCGTTGTGAAGGGTATGGTTTTCAAGCAGTTTACTCTAGGATAGAGTATATAAATCATAGCCTTTCGGTCTAGAATAGGGTATCATTTTTCACGAAACCGACCAGTCGGTTGAAGATTTTATCAAGACTAACGAAACCAGAAATTCCCACTCAATAATATAAAAAAATCAAATCGGCAAAGTTTAAGTTTACCTAACTCAGCCTCAACAGTGTCATTAAATGGCTATCATGAAACACCTCTGGATATTATTAACTGTCAAGAATCGGAATTTAGGCGGAAATCGGTGGGAGTTTACTCTAGTATAGGGTAGCAAAATTCAGCTGAACTAGCCCTGGTATAGGCTAAGGGTTCCAGGGTCCCAGCGGCACATCCCCACTCAGAAATTCCTAAAGTCCCCCCCCCCCCCCCCCCCGGGCTTGCAGGTGATATGAGTCTTCGTCAAAATTCTCATTGTCATCATCTCCTCCGTGGTTTGTTTGATCTTCTTGATCTTCGTCATCATCTTGATCATCCCCACCATCGTCACTATCGCCTACGTTCATCCTCGTCGTCATCTTCTGCAAGGTATCTAGAACAGATATTTATTGTAAAGTTTGTCTTTTTTAAATAATTATAGTTAGCGCCTGCTAAGCTTGATGAATTTTAATACATGAAGTCACTTTTTTATTCCTCATTTCCCTGCACTAAAAACCTCGAGGGTTCACGGAGAGTTTACAGTTGGTGTAATTTATAGAAATAAAAATTGAGGCACATATATGTCATTGTTTACTACTGTCACATTCTGCATGTTTCTGTAGTCACGTATCTAAGAGTTTAATTGCAGTACTCGATAATTTGGACATTTAAATGTGCATTTTGTATCTTACTTCTACACTGTAGCTATAGTATATTAGAATAAAGTATGTAAATTATGTGGTTACTGTGGTTATAGTTACTCTCTCTTTTTTTATACCTCAGGTTTTTAAAGCTTTTCTTGGCATTACTCATTTTAATTGTTCTGTACTCTAGGGACAATGTGGCCATGTATGCTAATAATGTGGCTCTTTAAGTGCTCCAGGCCAGTATAACTTCAATTGATACTCCTCCTCTACAGTGTTTAATTGTACCACTTTTGGACACGACAGGGACAACACGATTGAGTTTGTGACATTCTGCTGGTCGTGTGATGGCTGAAACAGATGGCTGTATGTCTATGAGACCAGTGCACATGCGCCAGGCAGTACTTTTGGTACTGAAACGTGGGTGCTATGGTGCATGGACGAAGTGGATGTCGTCCTCGATGAGCTTCTACATAGAGCAGCCAAAAACATTACGTGAATACATAATGCAACATCACAATTTCCCCCATATACAAGATTCGACACAATCCCTTCACTTTAACTTTAACCTAACTATAACCTGGTTTTGACTTACTTACCCCTTTCACTACATGCATGTTTATTGATATCAGGGATACATATACTTGTAACTGAATGTTATTCAATTGTTATGTTGTATGTTTTGGAATGTATACCTCAGTTGCTTCCTTTAGTACTTTACCAATTTCCATTTGGGTTTTTTGGCAAGTTCAGTTTGGTAGTTACGCACTGAGTTCGGGTGAACAGAATATCCCATTACTTGAGATTACACATTATCATAAGGGACATTACCATTACTTACACATTACCATAAGGGAATTGTAGGAAGCTCCACCAAACTTTAAATTAAGGTC
>OX421445.1:18893433-18895933 GCA_949126865.1 Montipora capitata
AAGAGCTGACCTTTTAACCGGCATCGAAGCTGTCTGGATTAATATAACTTGCGATTCACAACAACTCATTATTGGATGCATCTACAGACCCCCTGACTACTCAAAATTCTATGAAATTCTTTACAGCATATTAGAGAGAATCTGGATGAAAAGAAAAAATATCCTGCTCGCGGGGGACTTTAATGTCCAAAAGAGACCCGGAACTGAACTCTGAGGGGAGACGTCTTCTCAGAGTACTTTCAAGTTTTGACCTTTATAATGTCATTGCACAACCCACTAGAATAACCAGCTCCTCAAGCACTCTGATTGACCTAGTTATCACCAGCAATACCTCAAAGATGGTAAACTCTGGTGTCTTTGACCTGGGTCTGTCGGATCACTGCCTAGTTTTCGCACTGGTTAAGTTTAAGCTGTTTAAGAGAAATAAAGCTCCACCTAAGATAATCACCACCAAGAACTATAAACATTGGATATAAAAGCACTTCAGCAAGGTATGGAAAACGCTCCATGGTCTGTCATGAATATCTTTGACGACGTTGAGTACGCCTTTAACACACTGTATAATAACATCATAAAAACCCACATACCTGAGAGGAAAGTTAAAATCAGATGAAACTCCTTGCCTTGGATCACCTCAGCTATCAGAAAATGCATGAACAAGCGATATAAATTATTGCAACAAGCTAAAACAACGCAAAGAGAGAGCCTATGGAGGGAGTACAGAATGAGGTAACCCGCCAGCTAAGAACAGCAGAAGCTCTGTATTGGAAGAATGAATTTGTTAAAACCCAAAATAGCGGGGACTTTTGGAACCTTGTCAAGAAAGTTCAGAGACAAGAATGTAAACAAAATACCATTGGCCCTATCAGAGATGATCTAGGTAACATTGTCTTAATAGACAGTGTGAAAGCAACTCTCATGAATGATTACTTCTCAACCACTGGAGAAAATCTAATGTCTAACATTCAAACAACACAGTATCACTCAGAGATGCAGCCTGTTTAAAGGATTTCCCCCACATGCTCTGACTTTACCCTGCACTACCCCATGATCTTCAAGGACATATCAACTATTAACCCAAGAAAGGCAACAGGTCCCGATAGAGTCTCTCCTAGAGACCTCAAATTATGTGGAGAAACATCCGTTATCAGAGGTCTCCTACCATTATTTAAATTTAGCCTTGAACAGTCAAGGATACCTTCCTCGTGGAAGATATCACGAATGCACACTGTTTTTAATAAAGGCGACTCTTAAGATAAAAGCAGCTATAGACCACTTCAAATGCTAAGCATTCCAAGCAAAATATTGGAGACAACTGTATACCGAAATATCGATAGCTTTACCAATGAATGTGGCCTTTCTTTGCAATGAAAAGCAATGGGGATTTGTCAAAGGAAAATCTACTGAAGGGCCACTGACGTACCTGACGGAGAGGTGGAAAATTGCGCACGATAATAGAAATGTAGTGGGTGTCGTGTTTATTGACTTTAAAATAGCATTTGACTGAGTCTCGCACTCAGTACTCGATCTAAAGCTTCAAGCCTTGGGCATGAGTGGCTCTGCCCTTGAGTGAATAAGAGACTACCTTAAAGACCGCAAACAATTTGCCATTGTTAACGGATGGAAATCGGAACTTAATGCTGTGAACTGTGGGATCCTCCCACAATGATTTCTCCTGGGTCCAAGGCTATAGGGATCATTCGTAGCAGTGTTGTATTATCTGCATACGTATCTATTTCCCCTTCATTAATCTGATCTGGTAGGTCGTTTACATAGAAAGAGAATATCCTGAGGATTTTTACTATTTTTGATTTAACTTTATTTTCTACTTATTTTAATTATATCCATACGCAGTAGACATACTCAGTCTTTTATGTAATTATTTGCGGACAAGCTTTATTTGTATTCTATACTTTGTATATTTAGGTCCACATCAGCCATTGGCTGACTTTTACCAACCTGCGTTAACAAATAAAGCTATGTATGTATGTATGAGTTCCTCATATAATTTTGGGGCCCCAAAATTATGTAAGGCACAAAATATGTCACTCCTTGCACACCTCTCCGCCTGTTTCCTACATGAAGGTGCGGTTTTACGTAATGTAAAATATTTTTTACTCTCTTATGTAGGTATATATACAGGTCCCTTGTGTTGTATTGTAAAACATCCCTGACGAAGTGTGCGTTAGTCACACGAAACGCGTAGGATAAAATAAATCGTTTTACAACTCTTTGAGTTCGCAGAGGTGCTGCTCACTAGTTCAATCTTAAAAATTTAAAAAAAAATTAAATATTAAATATCAAAAAATTCGCTCGAAAATGTTGAATGGTGTTGAAGCCATTTGAACACTTTGTTCAACAGTTGTAAAACACACGCATGCTCACATCAGGCCGCAAAAGTCAATATGGCATAGTTTATCTGGACGAGAGAGTGTGGTATCTAGTTCTTAGTTCCTCGCAATCAAATTTCACAAAAGTGTTGGTTCTTTTGTTGGCGCAA
>OX421445.1:18900933-18908433 GCA_949126865.1 Montipora capitata
TTATTAGGTTTGAGGGGGCTGGGGTAATGCGTAGATTTCTCTGGTGCACACAGGAGAACATTTAATTATTAACCTGTAATGGCGCCGAAAGTCATTGTAACGCGAATGGCGTTTTAGTGCATCTTTAAACAAAATATACCTTTATGGAGCTCAAGAATGGAACGTCAATTGGATAAACAACTTCCAGGCGGTGAAAAATAAATATCTGGAATCTTAAAAGCGACGAGTAATGGACTTCGACAACAATCTACCGCCCGTCGAGCCGAAATCAATGTGAGCTTTATTTCTAATATTTTACAAAGTGTGTTGTTAAGTAGAACACTGAAACCAAATAGAAATTTGTCTGGTATTTTATGGGTTCGAGAAAGACAGAGAACGAATCGAACACCTGGATCTGTCAAGGTTATATTATGCAACCTCATCAAATTTTCCTGCGTCCCGTTGACCTCAGCCAGACCTCAAAAAAGCAGACCGCGAAAAATCGACAACGTAGTCTCTGTTTTTTTCTCGAAAAGCCTCAGGGATCTTGGCGCTACTCCTGTGTAAACAATTTCTTCATGTTTTTCCCTGGTCATGCGAGCCATTGCGTGACGAATTTCCTGCGCTTATTAGTCAGCGCCTGGCGTTGAAAGAACACAAACTTGACTTTCAACAGTGGTCTTCAACGTTTCGTTTTTTTTTTTGGAAGCAATCTCCCTAATTTTTGATGGACCCATGACTTACTAAACAACGTTTCGGGTGTGCATTTATCGAATTTGCTCACTAAAATGATTAAAAAAGGTATTTTGAAGGTGGTTGTAGGTGGTTTCATAGGTGGTTGCAGGTGGTTTTAGGTAGTTGTAGATGGTTTTAGGTGGTTTTAGGTCATTCCTTGTTTTAGTACTTACAATTATTTTAAGGAATAAGCTTGCTTTTACCACACGACGTCTCAATACCATCCGCACTCGCAATAGTTTTATCCATCACTATGTCAATAAGGCAATAATGTAAATATTTCCTTTTCAGTATTTTCAGTTTTTTAAGCTTTCCTGATTTTATTGTAAATCATACGTAATTCAGCTTATGGCTGCCATGTTTTTGATCAATAAACTATCTTTCTATGTACATATGTATAGTAAATGGATGTTGACGTAATACTGGAAAAAATGTGATAAAACATGGCAGTTACAACAAATTTGAATTCAAATACTAAGAGTAACGGAAAAGTAACGGAAGTGACTCTAAATAATAAACTGAAATCTAATACGTTTCTTCGCGGATATTAAGACCGTTGGGATCAATTGTCCTGCCTTTTGAAATTAAAAAAGGTCCCTGGCCTTACAGATCGAGTCTCTGCTAGAAAATATTTTTTGATAGGAATTAATTGCGTGTCCTTAAAGATGTTGTGGGGAAGATTGTCCACGGTTGCTTGCTTCAAAACTCCTAATTTAAAACTAAGTTGCATTGTACATAATAATTAGAGAGCTAACTATTTTTGAAATATTTACAAAATACCATTTACAAAGCTAGGTCATATTAAAAAGTTAGGCGATTAAAATAGGAGCTTATGACACTGGTCCAACAAACACTGTACAGTCGTACGCTCTGCATTAACAGCACCATAGACCGATAGACCAAAGGTCAAATTAATTAGCTTATTCCGCACATGTGTAGTAAATCGGCAATCTTCCTGGAAAGTAACACCAAGAATGGAGAGCACACTGGTTTGCAAAATACCTGACAAGAGAGGAAAAACCTGTGTACAACCTTTCTTCTTAAAATCAATTTCTTTGCATTTACTCGGATTGCAGGATATACCGTTATTGCTGGACCACTCGATAAACGGCAGGTACAAAACGCAGGTCACTGGTCACAGGTCACAGGTCATTATTTAACCTATACAGAAAGTATCCTAAGCATTCATAAAAGCTAACCCTAGGCCTAATTAGGCCTAAAGAAAAGTATCCTAAACATTCACAAAAGCTAATTTTAGGCCTAAGGTTAGCTTTTATGAATGTTTAGGATACTTTCTTTATAGGTAAAACAATGACCTGTGACCTGCCGCTCGATAAATTGTTTAATGCTCCTACAACTGTATATTGCTTTGCGCTCGCTGAAGAATGTTCTTATTTAATTCACTCGGTACCGCTTATCGCTAACCGCTCGCATTATTTACGAAGCCTGACGAAGTACTGCGCAAGAAGCGAATTTAAAACAACCAGGTATCACGCGTGTAAACTTCTTTCTTTACTACAAACGCATCTCCACGCTTCATAGAAAAGCGCTCGACATGGCAAGGTAGTCTGCAGTTTTTCTGATCGAAATCCATTTAATTTCACAGAATACTCACCCCCGAGGATCTTCAAAACATTCGTTACTTCCCTTACTTTATAATTTTGTTAAAATTTGTCTCGAGCGATACCAGAGTCAGAAGGTAAACAATTATAAGGATTTGTATGGGAATCTTGATAACAAACTGAAAAAGATATTTACCCGCAAAAGTTCTCAATAAAAAAGCCGTACTTTATTTTCAAAATCCTTCGAGGCTCGCTTACAACGAATTTTGACACGGCTGGTCAACCGTTCTCTTGAGCCTCGATACGGTGAGAGCAAATAAGTGAACGGTTGACCAGCCGTGTCAAAATTCGTTGTAAGCGAGCCTCGAAGGATTTTGAAAATTTGAATATTTTTCACTGTTTCTCAGCAATGGATGCTCGCTGGACCTTGAAACTTCGTCAAGGAGAAGTAAATTTATCTGTGTGGCCATCGCCAGTGTTTGAGCGTGACTGATGCCGGAGAAGTGTGATTTTATCGGCGAGATGTGAGGTAAGCTAGAAATTACTTTCCAGCCTTTCCTTTATTTAGGTACGAGTGACAACCCGGGAATTTGAGAGGTCACTTAAATCGCATTCAATCAGGCAAATAACCCCACAAAAAGCGAGAAATTCACCACAAAAATAAAGTACGGCTTTTTTATTGAGAACTTTTGCGGGTAAATATCTTTTTCAGTTCGTTATCGAGATTCCCATAGAAATCCTTATAATTGTTTACCTTCCGACTCTGGGCCGCCTGTGGCGATACGTGCCTATTTATGGAAGTAGACGCTCCAAATTCCCGGAATGTAACCTGGAAGCAACAGCAATGTAAAGTGGGTGGGTCAGATTCTTTATTCAGTCCTAAACAAAAGACATCATCTCGAGGCTCTGGGGAAGAACTATTCACTCTATTCACCACTTGCACAATCCCATAATCAGTCCAGCAGGATTGTTATCAAATTTTGATAACCATGTTACGTCACAACATGGCGGCCATTGCAGAAATCGGAGGATTTTGTATACACTTCACTTTATCCTTTTTTTGTTCGGAACTAGTTGGGTTATCTACCCAAAATTCTATTCGATATGGACAACAAAGGAACATTCTTCGCCTTTTCAAAGATGGCGGTGGCAGAACGGGTTGAACGGTTGGAAATTTTAACTGTAAAGTGGGACAGTGCATGAAATTGGATCCCAAAGTCAGGTACGTTTTCCACTTTGCCGTTAGATTAACGGCACTTTCCAGCATTTGCAAAAAAAATGTCGATATCTTCAAGTCTTTTACTTGACTTTTCACGTGTTTTTGCTGTTGTGCACGATCTATTAAAAATGTGCAAGGGGGTATTTTGATTTGCGATGTGCTGTTAATAATGGCGCCCATGTTTGATTGATTTACTCCTAGGCGTTGCGATGGCGGATGCTGACGCCCACAGGTAAAAAAAATAGCAAACTTGTGTAGATTTTGTGGCTCTACAGCGTCGAAAAAGACTGAAAGGCCTAAAAGTAAATTCAAGGATGATTTTGAACAATATTTTGGTATTAATTCTGAAAAGTGCAGTGGAAGGCTTAACGCTTTAGTGACACAAGAACAATGCCTGTCAAAAAAGTGAAGGCCGTTGATCCCCTGCAAAGTGTAGCAAAACACAACTTTATTAGTCCAATTATGTTTGGAGCCAACCTGGTTATGCATTCAATTGCACGCAGCAGAATGGCAGTGGATACTTATGGAAAACTTCATCCGGGGGGTCAGTATAATATTATGAAATCCTGGTTAAATGGTTCCCTGCTATGCCAGAAGGAGACATTCTGACTGCCATAGATAATGATCAGGTTTTGTCAAAGAAGTGGACTGGGTGCAAAGATAAGCATCTTGACATGTGTGTGTTATACAGAGGATGGTACCAATGATGCAGTTTTGCAAAGAGGTGAGAAGCTTGCACCAAGGTAATGCAAATGCCACAATTTATAATTTATGAATCCTACCACCTACATTTTGTGATTTTGAATATTTTTTGCAAGTCTCTTCTCTGTCTAAATTGTCTATGGGGACTATTTTAATCATTACCAAATTCCCAAATTGTTGGGACTGAAGAGTGACTGAAATGCATGAAGAAACCATTCTTTAGCTATTAGCTGTGTTAATAAACATCAAACAATGGTTTTTATTTTACTTTTTGTTTATCAACATTAACAGTTTGTACAATTATGCAGTAGCTTAATTAAACCTGCCAACTGTTTTTTTAGAAAAAGGCTTGAGATTTATTTAGCAGGATGTTTTTCTTCAATGTGTAGTTCCATAAAATGTCCATACCTCCCCCACAAAAGGTGCGTTTTGACACCCCTTCACCCATCTGGAAATTCTAATGAGGTTTCTTTTTAGTGTTTTGGTCTTTCTGCACCCTTCCTCTCCCTGGAATTTGAAATCCTTTGTGTGTGTGTGTATATGGAGATTTTTTTTAGTAGCGAGTCTATGGATTTTCAACTTTGCATGTAAATTGAACAAAATATATTTTGATGAAGGATTGTGGACCAGATTTTCTTCACATTGACAGCTTTTTAATGGGGACTGCTTTTCATAATTATAAAATTCCTTTTATAGGGAAGATATCTGTTTACAAACATTGACGTCAAATTTCTTTTGATTTTTAAATTTGCCAACCACCGAACAAAAGAACCCTTTGTTTCAGCATCCAGTAAGGCTGCAGTTGGCACATTAATATTAATAGGTGATGTCATTGATATCCTCACTATATTGCAAGCTGAGCTAGAGTCAATTGCCTGAAAGAGGAGGGGTGGGCTGACTGTTTTCATAATCAACTAACACATATGACAGCATATGTACTTACATACTTTTATTTTAATATTTGAGTGGTTTAATTTAAATTGAACATTTTTATTAATGTTGTTACTTGATCATACTTATTTTAAAATTCATTAACAGTAAATGGGCCAAAAGATTGGAAGAAGCAAAGACTGACACTTCAAAGAAACAGCATCTCCTAGATGATTTCTCTGCCACATCTGATGATGTCATGCTATTGCATAAAGAGGCAAGTAAAGAAAGATTGTCATTGACAAAATATAATAAATATTATACAACTTAAAATACTTTGTACATGTAAGAAACACCAACACCGTATCACAGGGCTGGTAACTAAGAGTGTACCTCATTTGGCTAAATCACTGAATAGTTCTCATTCTGGATGTTTAATTGTTTAAATTGTTGTTTTGGTCATTTTATGATTTGGAGTTTTGGTGTATTAATTCATTGAATGTGGTTTCGTGCATCTTCGTTATTTCGTTTTCATTAAGGACTCTCATTTCTATTTACACTTTTTTTAAAATTTGGTTGAATGATGTGTTTCTGTCTTAAGTTTAGTACGTTGTAGAGAAATTAATACTAAAGCCCATTTGAAAGTACCATACATTTTTCTTACTTTATACTAGAACAAAAATATGATCCTTGAAATTTTGCTAGAAGTTGTGCAAAGACGTGCTACAAACACGATCGTACGGTAATATGTTTTTGGTATTTAAGCCGTGCACACACACAGAGAGAGTCATTTCAGCGGCTTTGGCAATATTAATGTTGTAACGTGTAAATAAAACGTAATTTTCCCCTTGGACCATCGCTTCCTGTGCATTCGGTAATTCAAGAGCCGTTTCAAAAACGAAATTATTTACTTTTCTTGTTTCGTTTTTATTTTATACAGAATGCCCCCGCTTCGCCTCCCTAGAAAAAGAAGCCGACTGATGACTGATGAAAATATCATGCCCAGTATCGAAGAATAAACAGTGCATTTTAGCTTAACTGCTGTCGTCTCCTTTACTGTGTTATTTCACTCCGAACAGTTGTTAGATTAGGTATTCAAAATATTGCCTCGAAATAACTTTGCCCAAACATTCCTTATTCTATGCATTTCACTGTCATATAAGCATTGAAATTCCTTCCTCTTTGCCCCGCGTTGCACCCTATCGTCCGTCATATTAAATTTTCACGCAGTTGCTGATCAATAATGTCATGTGGACGAGAATTTGAGCAGTGATTGGCTAATGGTTTGTTTTGGTAGTGGTTATCAAAATTGATAACAATCCTGGACTGATAATACACCTCTATGGCGCCCCAAAACGTTTGCATAACCATTGTTTGCAATTTCTCCTGGGTCATGAAAATGTCCCAAGAGAAGTCGAAAACAAGGCCTATGCAGATTTTTGGGGGGTAAAAGAGGTGTATTATGGGATTTGTGCAAGTAGTGAATAAGGCTTTGTACGAGTTTATTCCCCACAGCCTCGAGATTGAGTCTTTTGTTTAGGACTAAATTGTTGGCTATTTCGCCATCTCGTACCCAGAGTCCTCGGGCTTCTTGGTCAGCGGGTGAGCGCCCGGAGAGACTCCGGGAGACTCTGTTAAACTCTATTTTTGATTGGCCGCTTGCGTAACAATGGCAGTCCGACTTCCCCAGTCCGACAGGAAGTCGGTAAGTAATTCGGAAACCCCAGAATTTGGAGGGAGATTCAAAATCTAAAACTAGTTTCAGTGCTGTTTGTTTTTTCTACCTCAGAAAGGTATAAATCACAAAATAATTAAACAACGAGGTTTGAATTATGTCTTATACCGCACGGGAATTTTCCCACGCTGCTAAAAAGTGATTTCTGTTGCTGTTGCAAAAGTACCATGGGAAAACATTACATCAGTCTCTTTGAGGAGAAATTCGTGGAATAAGGTCTTGTCGTAGCCATTCAGAATTACGGAAACATCAAATTGTAGTAGAAGAGGACATTTGTGTCGTTTCCACAAAAATATGTCGATCGTGTTGCTTGCATGATGGCATTCTGAACGATGGAATGCACGCTGAAACACTAAAAATACACTTACCGAAAGCGTCAGAGGTTTCATCTTCACTTGCTCTTACAGCAAACCAATGATCATTTCTCCAGTTTCTTTGACGGTGTATAAGGCTAGAATTTTTGTTTCTCGAACACTTCTACTGTTTACGGTTTTCTCTTTTCTGTTTCCGTTCAAACTCAAGCATGCGCCATAAGACCGGAACCCACGTTTTCTGGGAAAATGGAGTCGACTATCCCTCGACTATCCCAGAGTCTACGGTCTCCGGACGCTCACCCGCTGGCCAAAAAGCCCGAGGACTCTGGGTACGAGATTGGCTATTTCGAGGAATGACGAAGAATGAGGAGTGACACAATCCGG
>OX421445.1:18913433-18925933 GCA_949126865.1 Montipora capitata
CAATGGGTTAAAATCAAAAATCTATAAGTCTCAGTGGCCCTTACAGGAGTGAAAGGTGGGGACATTTTTGAGTGAACCTAGCTGTTGTTAACCCTTTCACTCCTGTGGGGTTCCCCATTGATGAGTAAAAACGTCTGGTGTTAGACAGAGTAAAATCTCAATAGCCCTTACAGGACTGAAAGGGTTAAGGGCTGAAGCAATGGTAATTTTTCTTGTTGTTTTTCCTCCTGCAAAAGGATAAAGGCCAATAGGTTATACAAAGACACAAATTTTCTCTCGTCTGTTTTCAGCTTTTCACCTGGCCAACTCATTTTCTGGTCTTTTTCGGCATACTCACTTTATAAGAATTTAATTTAAAAGTTATGAAGCATGACGTGCGTGCTGTTTTATTTCATTGGTCAAGTTTGTTATTGTCGTGCATACATTCTGCAGCTGAGGAAGTGTGCAGTTAAGTTCTTGTGTAACAGTTTGTATAATCACTCTGAAGAAGGCCGATTTGTGTGGCTGAAATATGGGTGTAATCTAAGTAAAATTTACTTAGATTACACCCATATTTCAGCCACACAAATCGGCCTTCTTCAGAGTGATTATACAAACTGACAGTTTCTATTGTTGTGTCATTTCTTCATTTATTTATGGTCTATACTTAATGCTGTTTTCAAAAATTTTGTGGGTGCTGCCATCTTGAATAATTGTGACGTTACGGTTTCCCTATTGTTATTAGACAAAAGCTCTTTGTGTCAAAACAATAGGGCAACCGTAACATGATGATGGCGGTGCCCTTGCAATTTGAAAGTGGAAATAAGCGATTTTAAAATTTCTTTTTCCTGATATAAACACTTTTTTAAAAACAAATTTTGAACAAATTTGTTTCTAAACATAATTTCCCATATGTGACCTTATTTAGGAAAAGGGGGATTAAGGTGAATAACAAAAAAACGCGTTTTCTATCGTTTTAAACGCAAACGCGTTAAGACACCGTTTAAACGCATTTAAACAACGTTTAACGCGAAAAAAACGCGTGCGTAAGATTTCATGTCAGAAAAGCTTTACACAAACAACGCGTTTAAACGCTGTTAATTTACCTCAAGTGAGCGCATAATTACATGGCTGCATGCTATAATATTATTATTGGGTGTCATCTGGTGTTACTGTGATTTATTTAAAACAATGCAGCTTGACAAACCATCGAAATCTTGATTGTTTTAGTCGTTGCAAGTACTCGGAAAAGAGAAGAAATGCGAATTAGTCCAACCTAAATTGGCGGCGTTCTCATGAGGAACAAAACAAAACACTTACTTAGCGACTATATACTCTAACGGTAAATTAAATCATGAGCATAAACAATAGAAATTTGTTTCAAATGAAGTGAGGAATGTACAAATGAATTTACAAGATGGTGTTAAGCACAAGTTGGCTTTGATGTGTACCCTGTGATTAGCGAGGGTCATCAGTAGGTTTCTCTTGTCATGTGCGATCCTGTTTTAGAAATGTAAAACAGAAAGTTGATTGTTGAATGCCGTTCATGTTGGTCTTAGTAGAGTCGCAAACACTTATAAATCAATCAAATAAAATTCTGCATTGGGGTTACCAGCTGAGGCATTCTTCACATGCAAAACTTACTACCATTTTTCCTTTACTCATGTTTGATCAAGGCAGTTGACATAGCGGCTGTCTTCCGACTCTGAGCGACGACCAAGGCCCAAGCAAGCGAACGAAGATAAAACAACTCGTACCATCATTACAGGGCTCAACTAAAGCTGCATATAAAGTGTTACGTTCAAGCCATTAGAAAAGAAATTGATCGATGACTCGCTATTTACCGCTCAAAAGAAATAAACTGATCTACAGATTTGTCGCGATCAGTCACGCAATCTTTCGAAATTTTACACTTTTTGGTCATTTAGTACTTGTCAAAACGAGACATCACTTTATTTAATTTCCTGTTTGTTTATGATTTGCGATAATGAAAAGGGGTTGAATAGGCAGATAGCGAAGCGCCAAGACACAAGCACGATAATTTGCAACAATATGATAAGCCCTTTCAAACCTCTGAAATAACAAAAAAGCAAAGCTCTGAAAGAAATGGATCATACTTCTCTGAACCCATCCAACCTTCCCGAAACATTTCGCGGGTGATTTGCAGTTGGCAGAGGAAACCTATATTTCATGAGCGAACGAGAGAATTATACAACCCAGAAGTATTTGCTCAAGTCAATGCAATGTTTACTTTGTCACATTTCCATGAAATGTTTATGTGATTCGCTCATTCTTTGAATTACGTCCTTCTGAAGGTGGTTAAATGTTGACCGCCTGTTTTCTGTAATTTTCTATTTTCTCGAGGCATTATCAATAATGGTACAAACAATCCAATTTTTTCGTCGCTATGGGGCGAAAACCTTTTTCAGTTGTTGCGGGGCGAGCGTCACGACATCGTGACCAGTCTACTCGAGTGATAACATGACACATGCCGAATGCTAGCGAGGCGTCATCACTTCGATTCTGCTTCATTCTGGCGACGTGCTCTTTTGTCGCCAAAAATTCCGAAGAGGAAACACGAAGGAGGAAAATGTGAAGGTTTTAAAGAGTTTAAAAATATTAAAACAAGCTTGAGACAAATGATTGACCAGCCTCTTGGTGAAACCTGATGCGCTAATGGAAACATTTTGAAGCGTCGTTCAGTGGTTCGCGTTTCTTTGAGCAATATCGTTGGCTCTTGTCTGCAGAATCCGTAGGCTCAAAGCGACTGCTTGCTCCATTCTTACTAGGAAGACTCGAAAACCGAATCTTCATTCCTGCTTGTGCTAATTGTCTGGTTTCCGTTGTTGACAGCTCGAGATTCGTGCACTGCAAGTGGGCTAAAGTCGGTGTGCATGAGGCGCTCACAGAAAAAAGAATAGTAAATAATTAAAGACGGAATGTGATTCTTACTGCAAGACAATTTTTACCCACCTGCTCAGTAAAAAGGAAAGGCAAAAGGTAAGTTTGCTGATGAATTGATCATTTCGACACAGTGGGTTGGAAGACATGCACCCTAATCTTCGCATTTCATATAATAGAACAGGTAATTTATTCATTCAAATACAACTAAATTAGCGTACTTTTCAGCATACGAAATTAAGTAATTGAAGCGCAACAGAGCCGTTTGTTTAAACGCGTTAAAAATCTGTTTAAACGCATACAAAATGCGTTCCCACGCGTTTCGACGAACGCGATTAAACGCGTTAAAACGTTGTTTTCGAAATTCACCTTAATCCCCCTTTTCCCAAATAGGGTCACATATATCCACTGGTGAAGCACTTTCCCCCATAGAGTATTTACTAAGGGAACGCGTCCAAATATCGGTAGGGAACTCGATAGAAACAGGGAGTACATGTTTTCTACTTCTTTTAAAAAACAACGCGGCGAGAAAAAGGAAAACAACTTGTTAACTCTAATTAACGCCCAAGTCGCCAGTGGAGGGTAGGTGCCCAAGAAGCCCAGGGACTGCAACCGCAGTCACATCCCCAAGGCGCTAGAACACCCGACTGGCCTGCCCAACCCGCAACCAAGCCACGAGCCCCCCGTGCCATGCCGAAGGGATCTCCGGTTTGGAAGAACCTGGAGCATTCCAACCCAGGGCAAGGGGGCTCGGGGCAACTAGGCCTAAGCCCCCGAGAGCCCCAACCTGAGGGCACCCACCCCACTGGTAACCAGAGTAATCCACTACCTGTTACTCCACCAACTGGTAGGAAACATGGACAATGGAACTAACTGGAGTTCTGATATAGATCTGGTATGCCTAAGATAAGGTGATCTGGAACTCCCCGTGCCGCTGCAGTTATCACCGCCCCAATATGGAAGCTATGACTGGAGTAGGAGCTGGAGTACCCTACGCCATGTAGGATTGACTACAAAGAGGATGATAGCTGCTGCCGGGTAAGAGGATGACCATCACTAAACATGAACAGGGGCCCTGGAGCAGACCCACGCAGAGACAAGTAACTGCCCAAAGCTGTTTTGGGGCATACAGAGCCCGAGCCACGCCCGAAGTAGATATCACAACCCACATGGAAGGGGTCTGTCTTTGAGCACTTGATACAGACTTTGAAACAAGAGGGATTCACCAAGGAGTCCGCTTGCAGGTCGCTAACAGTCATATGGGTGTTAGGATCGAATGCCGAATTGACTGTGAACTCGCCAGCGCACAAAAAACCAAAAAATGCCAAGCAGCACTCAGCCCACAACATCACATGGTCTCTAGTAGACAGGTCCAAAGAGTGCTGAATGACCTTCAGATGATCAACTGTGATAGGTAGGCACCTGGGTGACGCTGGACCTTGAACCCACTTAATGCCCCTTAGCAGATGCTGCAAAGGAAGACAGTTGACTAAAGGATGGGGAAGGCCATGGTCAATGTGAAGGGAGCACACTGCTGATAAATAGACCTTGATGGAGGAATGGTTCAGGTTGTCTGCCAATAAATCCGACGAGACTTGGAAGTCCAGGAGAGGTGCCCATGTGGGCATGCAGAAAAAACTGAGGCCATCCCAAGTTTGGAACAGCTCCCGCCACCAGGTTAAATCCCGCCGAAATTCCTGGTTAAGCCTAATGTGGTGACCATCACGGCAAAAGGCACGAAGCAAGTTGATCATCCGGCGAAGGAATGTCCTACCCTGTGGGGCGACCTTGCAGGTGTGATGGAGGTGGCCAATCAGGGATTCCAGCTCGTGACGTTTACAAAAACGTTTTGCCGACCACTCATCTAACAGTGAAACAATCCTATCTCTCTTATCAGTCGGGAGGCGAGCCTGAAGTTTCTCTGAGTCAAGTTCAATCCCAAGGATTGTAAGACGAGTCGCAGGCCCCTCCAACTTCTCTGGATGAAGGGGAAGGCCAAGTTTTTTACACAGACGAACACAGGTTTGAAGGTTGTTGTGGCACACAGGGGAAGCTGGTGGGCCCAAAGTGAGGAAATCGTCCAAGTAATGACGGAGAAATGTAACATCATAATTGTGAACCAGAATCCATTCAACCAGGTCCGCAATGGCGGTGAAGATAAATGGTGCTGAACGCAGCCCAAAAGGGAGCACTAAATCCACAAAATATTGCCCATGCCACTTCATGCCAAGAAGGGGGCGATCGTCCAGGTGGATAGCCACATTCCGATATGCACTGGCCATGTCAAACTTGGCCATTAACGTTCCTTGACCCAGAGACATTATGCCATCAATGGAAGAATCCACCGAAACATACTGAACTGTAAATGGGGGCTTAGGGATGCCGTCATCAACACTTTGCCCCTCTGATGATGATAGGTCTAAAATGAGACGCCACTTCCCAGGCTGATTATTTTTGGGGATCACCCCGAAACGACTTATGTGCAATGATGAAAGCGGGGAGACTGGAAAAGGACCTGCCACCCTGCCAGAAGAGACTTAAGCTTTCAAGTAGGAGTCAATCATGTTCAAAGATGTTCGAAGATGCAGATTTGAGCGACACCAAGGATGGGTCGAATCCTATCCGAAGTCCATCCCGTATGCCAGAACTCACAAATGCCACAGCTGACTTGTTGGGATGATGGCACAACTCTGCTTGAAATTGATCCAACTGTAATGGAGAAACGGAGATAACGGGGCAAAAGAGACAGCTGCAAAGCTGGGTTTAACTGAAACTGGAACTGAGACTGAAACTGAGACTGGAACTGAAACTGGAACAGGACAAAACAACTTTGCCAGCTGAGGCAATCCATTCGGCTGGCTAGGCAATGCAATCACATCATTTAAACTATGTACAAACAGAACACTGAGCGTACCTCGCCCAACAGTACTGTCCCCTTCTCCCTCCAGGGGAGGGGGAGCAGGAACGAAATCCAGCTGAGCGGGGAAAGGGGCAGTAGCCTTGGTATGCTCTCCCTCGCAATTGCTGCAGTTGTGGCGGAACCTGCACCTCCCAAATGGCCACCGGCATTGCCCTTCATTCCAGGAATGGCAGAATGGTGTACGTCGGTGGGAGTCTGGGCTGTCTGAGGAAGACTGAGGAAACTCAGAAAGAGAAGATGGCCTTGGTTGCAGTGAGGATGATGTTGGCGAACGCAAATGAAAATTATACAGATCCAAATTCATTTTGGACCAATCATTAAGGCCCGAGGCAGCAGCATCCCTTCTGAAGGCCAGATCGTATTCAAGCCAAGCCAGACCTGGATATTGACGGGCTGTTTGAATAATGAGCAGCTTATACTTTGTCAAGTCTAACCAATGCAGGGGTTTAGAGGCACACAGGACCAGCTAGAAAATCGTGAAGGCCTCAGTCCAAGTAAGAATATTCTTAATTTCAACCTGCCTGCATTTTGCGTTGGACACAAGGAGTTCTGTGGTTCCTGTTCCACGGCGCGAAGATTAACTGTAAGCAGAAACCCATAAGGGTTGAAACATGTAACGCGCATTTACAGCTTCTGAATATTTAGTGCGAACTGATTGGTTGAATGTTTCAGTGTTAAATACCATATTTGGAAACCCCTTGCTCTTGTTGTTCCAAATATGGTACTTAGAAGCTTGTTTCCCAGAACACAAGGGGCCGTTACACGTTTCAACCCTTATGGGTTTCTGCTGTAAGTTGATCCGCCAACTCCACGAACTGGCCCTCGATGATCTTCTTGGCCAATTTAGCCGGGATTGGTGCATGACCCGGACCAACGATGAAAGCCTTCTCAGACTTAAGCACTGATCCAGAATTACCAAAGCTTGGCAGGCTACTGGATACACTGGGACTAGCGAATGGAGAGGTGATGGGGGCCATGAAGCGGGCCGAGCTCGAGTCAGTGATGGCCAACACAGGAGAAAAACAGGAGAAAAAGTAGGAACAAAGGCAGGCAAAGTAAACGTACCTGATGACGCCCCAAAAGCCACAGACGAGACGTTGACATCACAAGAAACAGCAGTCAATCCGGAGGAGCAACGCCAACAGAAGTGCCAGGGACGGAGGAAGGTAATGGCGAGGGGGCGCTCCCTTGAATTGAAGAGATGATGGTAGGAAGGGTGCTTCCAAGCGCGCAAACAACAGCCTCCGCGATTCAATCGACGGCCAAAGGCGCCACAGGGCCAGAGGGAGCCGTTGAAACCACCAGTGGCGCGGGGGACAATAGAGGTATGTCCTCCGAACGAAGTCAAGCGGACAAGCTATTGTTGGTTGAACGAGGTGGGTTCGGCATGATGTATAATCAAACACAAACCAGTGACGAGCGAGTTAGAGGCGAACCAAAAAACCCGACAGCGGCCGAAGAAACCATGGTCAAGGAATGAGGAAAGTCTTCTTTATCCACAACTGGGAACCACTACACTAAGTCCGCCAAAAAACGCCACTCTAACGTATCGGCAAGCACACTAGCGGTCCAGGTATGAAAGAGCGACTTGTGAGCAAGTGAAAAACACACCAACAAACACGACAGAGGGCCAGGAAACCACGGGCGATGAATGACTAAATCCTTTTTTGATCACGCTAACGTATCGGCGAGCACACTATCGGTCCAGTGGCCTGTTTCTCAAAAGTCCCGAAACGTTTCGGGCCTATTTCAGGTTCCACAATTCCCTTTATATCTTCGCAACGCCGAGCTTCTAAGACATCAAACTTCGCAATCCTCTTTGTTTTTCTTACATCAAAAACATGTTAAAGGATTAGCTTTTCAAACTAAGCAGATTGCAGTTTGACGACTGGCTTTTCGGGCCCGAAAAGTTATCGGGACTTTCGAGAAACAGGCCCCAGGTACGAAAGAGCGACGACTGTGTGAAAGACAAACCAACAAAACACGACAGTGGGCGAAGAAACCACGGTCGATGACTGGTGAAATTTTTTGTCCACAACTAGAACCGCTACACTAAGCCCGCCAAAAACGCCATGCTAACGTATCAGCTAGCACACTATTGGTCCAGGTACGAAAGAGCGACGAGCGAGTAGAGACAAACCAACAAACACGACAGAGGGCGAGGAAACCACGGTCGATGACTGACGAAATCCTTTTTTGAAAATTTCTTTGTTGACTACTTCTGGGAACCGCTATACTAAGCCCGCCAAAAAAATGCCACGCTATCTGAGCAGCGAGCAGACTATCGGACCAGGTACAAGAGAAGGTTAGACAAACCACAACACGGCGGTGAAGACGAGACGGAATGAAAACGCCTTGGTCGACGATCGAAGAACTTCTATTTCAACCTGGACAGCGACCGAGAAGAACAAGAAGCGAGAAGAAGAACGCCGGGAAACACTGAACTACTAATTCGACTCACCACGCCACGTCAATAGAGCAACAAACATGCTGCAAACACATGGGACAACAACGCATGCACTGACCAGGAATATTGCTGGACAATGTCAGCCCCAGGGCTCCCACAACCTTAAGACTGCTGCAAACGCTACAGAACGCATAAAACGCTAACAAACGCCTGCAAAAACGATGCTGACCAGACTAGCTCCCAGTCGTAAACTATGTAACTATATCAAATGCTACAGAATGCAGCAAAATGCTCAACAAACACTAACAGACGGCCAAGACACAAACAACCACCTGCAAAACACTACTGACCAGACCAGCTCCTAGTCGTTAACTATGTTAAATTCCATTTCACTATAATTATTTGTCAAAATGTAAAGTCTCTTTGCTTGTGCCATCACTATGTCAACAGCTCTAGCTAGTTCTGTGTCTCCATAAAGTTATAGAAACGTGATTTTTAAACAATCAGCACACATATTTTCTTAGGACTGTTTTCTAAAGGTCATTGTAGATCATTGTAGGTCATTGTAGGTCACTGTAGCTCATTGTAGGTCATTCCTTGTTCTAGTAACTATGGATCAATAATTATAATAATAGATAAATTACTTTGGCATAATAGATAATTATTGCTTGGAGAAAACATCTGCACAGCATTTTTGTGCTTGTGAGATTTTAACTGTTTAAACAAGGGTCTGAGTTTTCATTGCACCTGGGGGTCTGAGTTCTGAGTTTTTGTGACACCCCTATAATTATAATACCTTTTAATAGAAGTCAGGATATAAAGCTGTAATGATTTTCATCTTTTTGTATGTACATGTAGAGTACAAATAGTTTGTACTTAAATTAGTGTTACAGTAATGTTCCATAGAGCATTCTTATATTCCAAAGAAGAAGGGATGCATACTATCCAGGTTATTCTGCAGGATATTCAATGTTTATCAGCGTGAATCAGGGTTAGGGTGCCATCTTGCCTTGATCTCGTGTAGTGTAAGGTAAAAAGGTGAAAATAAGAAAGCTGCATGCTATAAATAAAAATAGGTTTTGTTAAAGTGATCTACAGGAATGATCCATTCTTTAATTACAGATTGGCTATCCTACATTGTATATGTACTACCTGTTTTGCTAGTCGAGAAATAAACAAGCTTATTGCTTTTCTCTCTCAGTCAAAAAGTGACAGACTTGTAACAAAAATTAATTTAATATCAAAAGGCAATGCAATGGATTCCAACGAAACAAAAAGCAAACAAGATTGTAACTCCAGCTGGCTCTCAAATTACACTGTAGTTTATTCATAAACAATTTATCATGACATTATTGTGACCAGAATGGATATTGCAGCCCTTACATGACTGTGTATAGCCAACAGTCAGAATGTACAACCATTCAAAGTAAAGAATTATTGTCTTTCAATCCAGATGATTAACATTAAACTAAAACAAGGAAATTAAAGCCTACCGGGTTTCCGGAAAGCTAAGACCTAAGACCCGAAAAACTAAGACCAGGAAAACTAAGACCCTGCAGGTTTTTTTAAGGAGAAATCTTCAAATTTCAGCCAATTGATTCTTTAACTGGATTAAAGTTTTCTGCATTACCGGTACTTCAAGTTGTAAAAGTGAATTCCACATCCTACCGTAATATACGTGTCTCCTTGCTTTTACTTTCTTCTGAGCTGACATTCTGTTTTCACCGAAACTAAAAACTAGTAAACGGTGTACCATGTTGGCGGGTAAACTGGAGCTAGCATGGCCCTTTTCGTTTCTCTTAGAGCTCTGAGGCTAGATTCTAGGACTTCCAGTCTTCATTTATGCAGACATAAATGTTTGAAAAGAATGTACATATATGATAGAGTTTTTGCGTTTTTGATTTCCGTTCGAGAGTTCTTTGTTGTAATCAGCCAATTAAAAGATTCCAATTAATTCAAAAGTCCCATTACCCCAGACCCCTTTGTTTCTCATGCCAAGGGTTCTCCGGCTAAGAGAATGCTAGCAATAAAGGCTATGGGGACAAAAATTTGCTTCAGGGCAAAGTCAGTTCCGACAGACCACTGGAAACAATGGCGCTGAGTCACTCAGCATTAAAGTGAAACACTAAATTGCTTCATAATTGAATAAATAATTGCTTTAAAATTCAACTTCTGTATGAGCGCTAACCATGTGTTTGTTTGTTTGTTTGATGAATTTATGTTGTCTTGACTACCCGGTATATAGCATACAGTGAATAAAGAGAATAAATGATTCCATGATTTGAAAAACAAAGATTTAAGCTACAAATCAAGGAATCAAAAACAAAAATGTAACTTTATTCATAGTAAAATATTAACATAAGTAAGAATCTCTTGTTTTTAAAGACACTCACTGTTAACTCCTTTAGAAAGAATGCTCTTCTGAAAACTGGGCGATCTAAGGTTTGGTAACAGATCTTTTTACAGTGCTAGAAATTAAAAAAAAAATCCAGATTGTCCCTATTTCAAAAGCCAGGCAACCAAACCTGTGAATTTGGTTGCACTGATGAAGCCTTGGTTGCCTGTTAGAAAAACCTTATACACATTTAATTTTTAAGTGCACTACTCAAAAAAACATCCATTTTTGTCTTCTTGGTTCACTAATAATTATATGTTAACTTTGCCTGTACTTTCTACTGCACAAAATAAGCGTGGCTTGAACTGTACTGGCACTTTACTCTTACATGTAGTTTATTAACTAGAATAGTGATACCAATATGAGATGTTTTACATTTTTTGAGGTTTCAGACATCTTGACTCAAGTGCCGAATTTGAATGCTCATAAAGATTTAAAAAATTAAGCCGGATTAAAGAACATAATTAAAAAAAGAACACAACTCAACTACTTTATTCATTGGGCATAGTTTTGTGTGAATGAAATAGGGTGCAGTTTATGATTAATTAATTTTATTTCCTACTTTTGGGTTTTTCCTCGCGCAACCAGCCTCATGATTTTACATTCTTTTGAAACATTTATTACTGCATAAATGAAGACTGGAGGTCCTAGAATCTAGCCTCAGAGCCCTAAGAGAAACGAAAAGGGCTATGCTCACTCCAGTTTACCCGCCAACGCAATACAATACAATACAATACAATACATACTTAATTGACCGCTCCCCATAGGGGCGCAGCTTTCAGGGCCAATGAAACACAATTAACGAAACGACAGAACACAACAACAACAACAACAACAACTGTTAAGAATACCAACTGGCTGGAGGCAAACCAGTTGGCTATTTAGTCAAGTGCAGCTGGGAAGTTGAACCAGGGACTACCAGGATCAAATTCAACGAGTGGTCAGAGTGGGTCTGGGATATCCGGATCTCAAGGCAAGCGCCCTAACCACTAGGCCACACTCTATTGGCCACTAGGGCACACTAGCCTCAGAGCTCTAAGAGAAACAAAAAGGGCTATGCTCGCTCCAGTTTACCTGCCAACATGGTACACCGTTTACTAGTTTTTAGTTTCTGTGAAAACAGAATGTCGGCTCAGAAGAAAGTAAAAGCAAGGAGACACGTATATTACGGTAAGATGTGGAATTCACTTTTATTACAACTTGAAGTAATGCGGAAAACTTTAATCCAGGTAAAGAAGCTGAAATTTGATGATTTCCCCTAAAAAAACCCAGGGTCTTAGTTTTCCGGGTCTTAGATTTCCGGGTCGTAGGTCTTAGGTCTTAAGTCGTAGCTTTCCGGACACCCAAAGCCTACCATCATTTTGCAAATACATAAGGTAAAAAAACCTATCAAATTCTGACACCTTAAATGCCTGGATAAGACTTGATACAAAACCCTTGAAGTGCAAGTTGTAGAGGTCAGCTGTCAATTGAAGAATGCACTTGCAACTTCAAAGTGCATGTGCTAAACTAAGGGTGCGTTCGATTGACCGTATTCCGGAATAGGAATATGTGGAATATAAGTTAGAAATCCTTCGTTTTTACGGAGATTCACATTAAAATTGTAAAGTATCTGCTAAAATGCTATTTTAAACATATTTTTATTGTCCTTGCTGTTTTGAAACGCGCCAAAAATACCGTTTTAATCCTCACTCTACATATTCTTATTCTGGAATAGGGTCAATCGAATGCACCCTAAAAGTATTGACAGGAAAAAGTGTCAGTGGGCAATCATTGTTGTCTTGACTAGTAAAAATTACATCCAAATTAAGTGATCCAACTTCTATTTCTTTTGTGGCATGGCAGAACTGCAGCACTGGTATTAGTCGTACAGTATGTTATAATTACATGTATTTGAC
>OX421445.1:18930933-18974196 GCA_949126865.1 Montipora capitata
GCACAGCCCTGCAAGAGCGTTGCGCTGTTCGTACGGGTAAATGTCACTCGAAAAACCAATATCGCACTCATTGTTTCGTGATTCATGCGATTTTGGGTTTTAGCGTGAATTTTACTGTGGAATTCACTAGTTAGGCAATGCATTTTTCTATAGAAGAAAGAAAAGAAAGTGATTAATAATTAAGCAGGAACCAGAAACACCAAAATGCAGACAATTCGAAACCTTTTATTTTCACTAACCCTACAGGCAGTAACAATAAATAACCATGGAGCTCGGCTTTTAGGCTTGGCTTCTTCAAGAAAGGAAAGGGAGATTTTGTGAAGTATTATTGCTCTATTTCTCTTCTTATGGGATCATGTATCTCACCTCATCAGTTGTCATCAGCATGGCTTTTTAGCTGGTAGATCTTTTGTGACTCAGCTCACCAGTGTCTTACTTTAGTAATAATTGTTGTGGCTAATGGCCGTCGCAAGTACAGCAGCGACGCAGCCCAATAAGGTCGAACTGAAAGCGTACTATGGCGCCTCTGGCTGCCGCTATACGGTCCATGTGTGACCTTGGAGCACAGCTTACAGCCAGCTGGAATGAGCTGTATGCTGGTTTTTGCTGAGGGGGGAAAACCGGAGGACCTGGAGAAAAACCCTAGGAGCAGAGCAGAGCAGAGAACCAACACATGTCAAACTCAACCCACTTATGGCGTCGAGTCTGGGAACTGAACCTGGGTCACATTGGTGGGAGGCAAGCGCTCTCACCACTGCGCCATCCCTGCTCCCCTCTATTACATTGGTGGTCAACTTGATGCCGGTAAGCAAATGGACAGCAGATATCTTGAGAGAGTAAGGAATTCCATAAAGTGGATCAAAGTTACTTGGAAGGTAACAAAAGAACACCTGTACACATGTACAGCATCCCTCTATCATCAACGAAATGCCTTTGGAATCTTGTGACACAGAGAAAGACTTTGTTGTATGGGTGTCAAGGAATCTTACTCAACAAACAAGTGACTGAACATTGTGTGAATACCAACAAACCCCTTGGCTTTGTGTGCCGAGCCTCTAGGTGCATGACCAAAGCTTCCAAACATGTCACACCCTGTATCTATCTATTGTCCGGTGTCATCTTGACTACGGAACCCAAGTAGGGTTGCCACAGCCCATTGGCTTACTAGGGCAAGTTGAAAATGTGCAACTTTTTCATTATGCATAGCACAGTTGGAAGAGTATGACACAATGTGCCGTGTAGGGTATTCAAAAAAAATAGTTTGTTGTTAAATGCAAACAGTCTTCATGTTCAAATTTGTCATTACTTTTATGGACTTTTTCTGTATTGCCATCTAAGACAATATCTATCATTCTGTAATCTTGTTACATTTGCAATTTTCGGTAGAGGAAGTTCAAGGATGCTCAAGAGGATTGTGACTCTGGCAAGTATATTTTTTACAGTCATGCATGTGTTTAATTGAAGTCTCATGCTATTGTGGAATCCAAGGGTTTGGCCTAGAATGATAATAATTATTATTGCCCTAAAAGTTGAGTGGGACTTTGGAGACCAAACTAATGTTATTTCAATTTCCACCAAGTTTTAGGTAATAAATCGCTATTAAGTTTCCCAGTTTTACAGATGTAACAATTAAAAGAAACGATTAAAAACTGGTTAATGAAAATGTGTAGTTCTGGAAAAGAATGTATTCAGCCAACCCTAAGTGTGTGCCTTGAAGGTGTCTGCAGTCAGTTTTATGCTTAGCCAGCATGATTACCCCCTATTCCACTTTATAGCACCTCTGTGACACCGATAACTCCTCACATGAAATACTGCTGGCAGCTGACATATGTGAATTTTATTTTCACCTGGTTTACCTTTACTTGATCATACTTTACTTAATTGCTATAACACTTAAAAAAAATTGGAACCAAATAGTAAACTCTAATAACACCATACACTCCTTTCATATGTATTAGTATTTGACTCACAGGGAGTCCTAGCTTAAGCCAATAATTTTGTTTAAAGAATTTATGTCAAGTGATGATGGTCTTCTGTAACCTAGTACATTTGTATCTTTTATTAGCTACCGGTAATTGGTCTCAGTTATTATAATATAATTATACAGTGTACATAAAAATTATTATTAAAATTAAAGTACATGTAAATGAAACTGCCAGCATCCTAGAGCTTTATGCCAGTGGTGATATTTACAGTGTGTCTACAGAACCTTATTAAAAGTGCTTTCCCCTGAGACCTGAGCCTTGAAGTCTATTAGGTGAAGACTGATATTTATTACTGGGTTGCCTATGGCAAACCCAGTCGAGGTCTGCGTTTAGTTTGTTTGTTTTATTTATTTTATTTATTTATTTATTTATTTTATTTTTTTTTCCGTGTCGGTAAAAGTCTTGCCTGTCACTGCCCTGGTAAGTGGTGTCTTCGTGCATAGAGCCTTCTGCGCGTATTTTCTTAGGATCGAGAGGGTAGTGGAACTGCATAGATTTCTCTGGTGGACACAGTAGAATCATTAACTTAGCCTGCAATGGCGTCGAAAGTCATGTAACGCGAATGGCGTTTTAGTGGATCCTTAAACAAAATATACCCTTATGGAGCTCAATAATGGAAAGTCAGTTGGATAAACTAGGCAGGAATCTCAAAAGCGACGAGTACTGGACTTCGACAACAATCTACCGCCCGTCGAGACGAAATCAAAGTGAGCTGTATTTACCTGAAGTACATGGTAATTTGACACGATTGAGTTTCTTGTTTTCACGCACACAATGAAATAGGAAGAGGTTTTCGCCTCTAAGAGCAAATATGTTGTTTGTTTCAATAAATTTTTCGCTGGAAAAGAATTCTGTGGTATTTTCTGCCTTTGTGAATTATAATATCATGTTGTGTATTGAATTTTTGAGCTTAAGGTTGAAATGTGATATGGGAGAAGTTTTTTAGTATTGCTCTGTAAGCAGGAAGGGTTCACAGGCCTGTTGGAAGCGTGCTTGAGTTTCAACAAAATGAGCCCCAAAATCAGTGAAAACTTGTGACGCAGATGAATAATAAAGTAGCTGCTATTTCCAAAATGATGGAATTACCTGGTGATAAATAACGTTGTACGCGTCTTGGAGAGTAAATTTTGACTTTGCATAAACAAGAGTTGGGCGATTGTGATCTTTGTTTTGACTTCGCTCATTTCATTGTCAAACTTTATAGCACTTGACAGAAAAAGAAGCTTACAAAAACCCGGTATCTTGCCATCATTTGACACAGATGCTTCACTGTTTGGCGAGTAAACATGCCGCGGTAACTTAATCACGGCGCGCCCGCTGAATTCCGGCCATGTCACTTTCGATTTTGCAATTTACTTGAACGTAGCAAAAATCTCCCAAAATGTTTGTCGCTGATCGTAACTTTTTATATTCTATACTCACGGTTCAAAATTAATGTTGTTTTCATGTTGTAAATATTTTATTCTCGATCGACCGTCCCGGAAAGTTCCTTCTGCTCTTTCTAAAAACTGTGTATCAATAGTTATTTGCTTTTTCATCAATATTTGTTTTGCATAAAGCAAGCTAACAAAATCTGTACCTTGCTGAGTTCGCATTTGTTAGCGTTAATAGTATTTTCGGTCAGATGCTTCTGTTTGTATGAGGGGTTTATTGTTTTGGTCTCCCATCCTAACACTAACCCCGCTGAACAGGGCTTAACCTCAGTGAAGTTTAGTATTACAAAGCTGTCAGATGCTCACAGGGCACACTTGTGGTGAAAAGAAGTTGTGAGGGAACTTGAAAATTATCGACATGTCACCCCAGAAGGCAGTGTTTCTCGCTTCTCTTTTATTTGTTATTCTTCAGAGACTGGAATGCTGTATTTCAATACCACACAATTCAGTGCCTTCTGATTTTCTGTAGCACGTACCACAGGAAACCCAGTGTATGCTTCACGGAAGCATCTCGTTGAATTGGAAATTATAAATCTTTGCATGCAGTATTAATGCTACCACTCTTTCACTGCTGACACTGCATGTTCTCTCTTTCCAGCGTTATTACTGGATCCACATGACACGAAAGCCAGGTATAGGCTGGCTCAGTCCTTGGATGGTCAAGGAAAGACTGCTGAGGCATTCAAAGAGATCACAAGTTTGTTGCAAAAAAATCCGCAGGTAATACTGGTGCTTAAAACTTGGTTATTTCAAAATAGGTTACTTCCTAGTGTTAAAATCTCTGGATATTTGTACTTAAGATAACATCGTTTTAGTGAAGGAGGCTGAGAGTACATTAATTACATGTACCTTAATTACATATACCATTATTGAATTTTAGTGAGTCTGATAATATGGTTTTGGTTAAAAATGCCTCTCTGTCAGTTTTTTTATGCTGCCTTTTTATTTACTTTAAAGGAGCTCTTTGGTGTTGTCTCTAAGTTCCAAAAGTGGTCTTGCATAGTAAGACCATGATAAATGGCTGTCTATCTTGCTAATAATATTCTAATAACAAGTAAGGAGTAAAAACACTGTGAGGTTCCTGAGATTAATTATTTTCAGAGGACTTGTGCTGAAAAGAAATATTATAAATATTATTTTACATGTACAGTAATATGAAATATATGTGTGAGTGGCAAGAACAAATATACTTTCTGCCTTTCAGTTATGGTAAGATAAATATCAAGTTGAACATAGCTTTACATAATTATCATGCAATACATTGATATATATTTTTATTGAAATTTGCCCACTACTTAAGACTTCAGATAATACAGGTAAGAAGAATTACTTGTCAAAGATGAGCTAGCGAAGTTGTGCTGTGGTAAAACTTTTCATACAGTGTAATTAAGTTTAGAACACCGAAGAGATAAAATAATGCAGACCTTCACAGTGAGGTACTTTTCCAAAATTATATGTTGACTCTCTGCACCCACTGATCACACTAACCTTGCTTAGGTCATTGTTCAGATTTTTTGTGTGTGGGTGGTGGTTTGCCTGACAGACTCCTTCTCTTGTGCTTGATCAGGATGCAGGCATTGCTCAACTGGAATCATCATTAAAAACGAAAGTTGAGGTAAAGAAACATTTACTGTCTTGTCCTTTTTTAATTACAGATATTGAAGCCAAAATAGACTGCGCGCAGTCCCTTGTGACGTTAGTCAAACCCCGACAAGCGAGCGGTTCAACTAACTCAGAAGGGACTGCAAGCAGTCTAAAGCCAAAAGAAGTTATAAAATAATACCATAGTTTTGTCCTCTTATTATTCTCATTTTTAAAAATTAATTTAATTATTACTGTTGAGCAAAAGGTGAAAGCATCAACAAATAGTGTACATGTAATTATTTATGGTAGGCATTAAGAATTACATGTGGTGTGTTCATACCAGTATTTAAAGTACGTCCCTTCTCATCCTTGTTTCATGATTTAGCCAGTTTTTCATCTCAAGTCTTTGTAGTGTTATGCCAGAAGACAAGTCCATAATGATGGAACTTTTTGATTTCAAAATGTTCTTGTTATTCAACTTGCTTCTTTCATTCTCTCATATTTTTGTAATTTTTTTAAAGCCAAAATTTAAGATACAAGAAGCTGTACCAGCTACTCTTTCCATTAGGAGATTTTTCAAGTACTGTAGCAGTCAAAATGTTAAGTTCTTACCTGCAATAAAAGGACATCTTTAGTGTAACCGTGAAGTTCAAGTGAAACATTTTCCCCGAAAGGATCAAAAGCTTGATCCATAGGCTTTGATAGTGAAGACCAGGCAAAGATAGAAATACCATGTTGGGAGATCCAGAAATTTCCATTCTTCAGCTTTCTCATCCCTTTTTGTTAGATGATTTGGTGGGAATTGGGGATCTCGACAATAATAATTTAGACACAACCATCTTAGCTTGGCTGGACGTTCATAGATCCCTCACCGTGGGATGGTACTAAATCTGATCGGATGTCAGCAACAACAAAAAAGTTTTCCCAACCATTCATTGATCTCTCCTGACATCCTACAGATGTACATCTTGTCTTCCTGTAGCCTCTGTTCACTTTGCCAAACTTGGACTGCAACAGAACAAACTGCAATGCATTATCTCCCCCTTGTGTCTTCACAATGTCTCGCAAGTCTGTTTGGTCACCAAAGAATTTTTTAGGTCTTATCTCTGACTCATTGAGAACCATTCTCAGCATTTTGGTGTACAGGGTGCATGCATGTGCCTTTTAATTTCTTTTCAAGGGCGTTCTCATGTATTGCTCGATTCTCAGTAATACAGTCAATGGCACTTCGTCTCAATAAGGGCTTTCCTTGTATTGATGGTTTTCCTCGGTGCTTTCCATGTATGAGCTACAGTTATCAATAATTATTACTGGGTTGCCGTAGGTAAACCCAGTCAAGATCTGTGTTTGATTTCGTGGTTTTTTCGTTGTTTTTTTCCGTGTCGGGAAAAGTCTTGCCTATCAGTCCCCTGCTAAGTGGTGTCTTTGTGTATAGAGTCTTTTGTTCGTATTTTGTTAGCTTTGAGGGGACTGGGGTAATGTGTAGATTTCCCTGGTGAACACAGCAGAACATTTAATTATTAAACCTGCAATGGCGTTGAAAGTGATTGTAACGCGAATGGCGTTTTAGTGGAAAAAATATACCTTTATGAGATGAAGAATGGAACGTCAATTGGAGTAATGAAACAGGCGGGGAAAATAAATATCTGGAATCTTAACAGCGACGAGGAATGGTCTTCGACAACAGTTGCAGTCGGATATGAGAAAGTGTGCGTTGTTTCTAATCTTATTTTATAAACTGTGCTGGTATGTAGAACATTGACAGTAAGTGGGAAATTCAGTACATGTATGGGTGTAAAAGGAATCGAACGTCTTGAATGTATCACAGTGTTTAGCGAAGTGGCATCTTATTTGTCGGGCAATTTGCATTTAATTTGTAGTCAAGCTGTATAGTTTTCAGGTTAAAAAATAATTGAAAATGTGATAGTGAAGAATTATTGGAAAGAAAGCTTGTTGTCTATTTTGTGCTTCGGAAAAGGTTCTTTAGGAAATAGTTAAATCTTGAACTGAGAAATTTATCATTTGGATATCGTATGGTTTGTGAGACGGATTGTTTCTTGTTTGCACGCACGCAATTGGAATAGAAAGGGTTTTGTTTGTCTCCAATAGCAAATATGTTGTTAGTTTCAATAAATTTCACGCTGGAAAGGTTTTTGTGAGATGTTTCAACCGTTGTGATTCATTGTGTTGTGTAATATTCGAGCTTAACTAATTTGCATAAGTGAGTTGAAATTTAATACGCATTAAATTAAGATGACAGGAATTTGCAGGCGTGATCGTTCTGGCAAATGATTACAGCTGGCGAGCGGTTTTTAATTAAGGTCAGAAACAGATTTCAGTATAGTCACTCTTGCGTAAAATAAAGTTATTATTAAGTTGAGAAAGCAACAATAGGGTCGATTATACGAAAGAAAATAAGCCGCGGCTTACTCTGGACGCGGCGTACATAATACGCGAAAGGAACTATTTATACGAGTATAAACTCCCAGGCCTGGTATACACGGCCCTTATATTTCTTTAACTTTCTTAAAGAGAGATATTTCGCGCAAATTTTATTTCAAGCTATTCAGTTGAAATATTATTTCTCGCCATTGGCTTCGTTTGCGTGATCATTTACTGGTCTTGACATTTAGGAGGTAGTTGTTTGGTTCTAAACGAGTAGGAATAAAACAACCAAGAATGTGCGAATTTTAGTGGGTGTGCGATAGCAACACAAGACAGGAGTCGAGAGATTCTAACGATAGACAGATATCAACTAACCCCTCCTGAAGTAAACGAAGGAAAGTAGGTATTTGTTGTTTATGTGAATTTATACCACTAAGAGGATCGAAGTTGTCATGTTTTGATTGGGCAGCTTCAGAGACGTCCTTCTGAGGAAACAAGTTGTTAAAATAGCTAATTGTGATTGGAGAATTTCGATCCTACGTATAATAAGTATAATACTGTCTTATTGACAGGCAAAACCATATGATTGAGCGTGATCATACCAAATATCACTTTTTTGCGCGATCAAGTTGTGGTGAAGTGTGTAGCCCATGACAGTATGTCGTTTGTGAGCATATTGCTTTTTGTTGTATTAAGCTTCTTCCTCGGAACGCTCAAACAACTGACTTATGCACACGCCGTTTGCGGTAGACCCACACTCAAAGATGCTGTTGAGCGATTGTTTTGGCCGGGGTTGGTCCGCAAACTGAAAGAAAGTTTATATGTTGAGAACAAATGTGTACTAAATAAGCAAATATGTGAAAATGATGATATGAACTGCACTGATGTGAACTGCACTGAAACCAAATGCCAAAGGAGAGAAGCACAGAACTGTGAAAGTTTCCTGAAGAAGAAAGTTCCTGATCTAAAAGTTAGAGCTAAAAGCTAGCGGTATCGAGTCGCAGAGATGTACGCCTAGCCGGTGCATTTAGTTAAATTTCTGAAAAAGGTGAATTTTCTGTCTATTTGTATTATCATGGCTTTTTGTTTTCTGCTGTTAATGAATCCCTTTGTATTTGGAGCTGTAACGCTATTTCATGTGCAATTACTTGTATCGTTTGCAATGATCCTCACTAGTGCTGTTGTTAGCATTTTTTACCATACTTGGTGTAGCGTTTTGTGCTTGAATGAAGCTATTCTGAATGCTTGCAATGACTGTGGCCAATTTGAGAAAGACTCATCGGTATCTGTTGTTGTGAATGTCGAGAATAAAGAATCAATAAAAGACTGGCAACTTCAATGTTCTTGTGCTAAGTTGGTTTATTGTGAATGTTTAAAAGGGTGCCGCCATGTTGTTCTCAGGGATGGAGAAGTAAGCAGTGTTTCAGCGAAACAGCTAAAAGGAGCCTTGCAGGAGAACATATTTGAGAATGAGGCTCAGCCATGTGTTATTGTGGTTATTGATAATAAAGAATCAGTAGATGACTTGCAATTTCGATCTCGCTATGCTAAGTTTGTTTATTGTAAATCTGTAAGAAGGCGTCACCAAAGGGATCGAGAACGAAGCAGAATTCCAGTGAAGCAGTTATCACGAGCCTTGCATAAGAGCAGACATTTCAGGAAATTTGTTCGAAAATATATTAAAAAGAACGTACCGAAATCTTCAGCCATGCATTTATTTACCAAGTTGGGTGTACATTATCGTAAGTTTGACTATATGTTTGTAAGACCAAGGTCTGCTGTCAAGAAGAGGAGTATGAAAAGGAAATGGTGTACAGCATATCAAAGGAAAAAACCTAAAAGTTGTGGTCGAAGAGTGAAAGTTAAGTGTAACTACACTTCAGTAAGATCTGTTTATAAGGACGTTGACCATAGAATGAATCATACAGAGTTCAAGCTGTGTAATGATATAGAGAAAAATCCTGGGCCCATTGATCATACCAGAACTATTCAAGCGCCTTATAGTCAAGGCAATGTGGAAGTGTTTGGCGAAAATGCAGGTACTCAGTGTGTAGCAATGTCTCTTACTTCACTGATTTATAATTACAGGAGAAGTATTAGCTCATCAATGGATTTGGTTAACATCATGAACATTGGTAATGAATTGTATTCTGGATTATCTAGACTGTCCAGACAAACTTTCCTGTTATTGAATGAAGGGGTAGTTTCTAAAGAAACTGTGGTGCTGCGTCGGTGGGGAAGTAGTATACAAAAATTTGGTTTTATCAACGGAGTTGATAATGTAAATTGGCCACCGTACAGAGATTCTAAAAGCCGACGTTTCGAGCGTTAGCCCTTCGTCAGAGCGAATCGAGGGATTATGGGTTACGTGTAGTTTATATAGTAGAGTAGGAGCTACGCTATTGGTGGTAACATGGCAACGTGAAAAATAGGAATATATTAGTTAAATGAAAAGCGTTCGTTAATACCGTGAGGATTAAGGGTGCCGATTTGAAAGATGAATTTTTGTTCCAGATTCTTGCGGCTTTCCGTCGTACCTAGATGTAAGGAAAGGCCGCAGATAGTCATGTGTTTTTTGGAGTGGTTAGTGGTTAGGTTTCCTGTTATTGACTGAGTTGCCGGAAGTGCTGAATGTGTTTAATACAGATTATCAGCTTCAGTACAGTTCAAGTTATAGTGGTACTGTAAATGGCAGAGCCATTATACATGATTTAAGTTTCTGTATACCTTTGGTTGATGCTTTGCTGACATTAGTAAGACAAAACTACCAATCGTTTCTTTTGACAATTGAGTGTAGTACTGTTTACTGGGTTGCCTATGGCAAACCCAGTCGGAATCTGTGTTTAATTTCGTGGGTTTTTTAATTTTTTTCCGTGTTGGTAAAAGTCTTGCCTGTCACTTCCCTGCTAAGCGGTGGCTTTGTGCATAGAGCCTTCTGCGCGTATTTTCTTAGGATCGAGAGGGTAGTGGGAAATGCGTAGATTTCTCTGGTGGACACAGTAGAACGATTAACTTAACCGGCAATGGCGTCGAAAGTCATGTAACGCGAATGGCGTTTTAGTGGATCTTTGAACAAAATATACCCTTATGAAGCTCATGAATGGCAGGTCAATTGGATATACAGGCGGTGGAATCTTAAAAGCGACGAGTAATGGACTTCGACAACAATCTATCGCCCGTCGAGCCGAAATCAAAGTGAGCTGTATTTACCTGAAGTATATGGTAATTTGACACGATTGAGTTTCTTGCCTTCACGCACGCAATGAAATAGGAAGAGGTTCTCGCCTCTAAGAGCAAATATGTTGTTTGTTTCAATAAATTTTTCGCTGGAAAAGGATTCTGTGGTATTTTCTGCCTTTGTGAATTATAATATCATGTTGTGTATTGAAATTTCCGAGCTTAAATGTGATATGGGAGAAGTTTTTTAGTATTGCTCTGTAAGCAGGAAGGGTTCACAGGCCTGTTGGAAGCATGCTTGACTTTCAACAAAATGAGCCCCAAAATCAGTGAAAAATTGTGACGCAGATGAATAATAAAGTAGCTGCCATTTCCAAAATGATGAAATTACCTGGTGATAAATAACGTCGAACGCGTCTTGGAGAGTAAATTTTGACTTTGCATAAACAAGAGTTGAGCGATTGTGATCTTTGTTTTGACTTCGCTCATTTCATTGTCAAACTTTATAACACTTGACAGAAAAGGAAACTTACAAAAACCGGGTATCTTGCCATCATTTGACACAGATGCTTCACTGTTTGGCGAGTAAACATGCCGCGGTAACTTAATCACGGCGCCCGCTGAATTCCGGCCATGTCACTTTCGATTTGGCGATTTATTTGAACGTAGCAAAAATCTCCCAAAATGTTTGTCGCTGATCGTAACTTTTTATATTCTATATTCACGGTTCAAAATTAATGTTGTTTTCATGTCGTAAATATGTTATTCTCGATCGACCGTCCTGGAGACTTCCTTCTGCTCTTTCTAAAAACTGTGTATCAATAGTTATTTACTTTTGCATCAATATTTGTTTTTGCATAAAGCAAGCTAACAAGATCTGTACCTTGCTGAGTTCGCATTTGTTAGCTTTAATAGTCGCACCCGTGTTATTTTATGGGGTCCTTATTCTCTAGGCAGACTCTGTAAAAAATGATCGGGCTCGGTTGCTCAGGAACCCAATATGATCCAAGACTTCTACCATGGCACTACAATGATAGACAATACCAAAACAATATCGTGCACTGTTAGAGCTACATATTACGCAAGGACAGATCTGTTTCGTCGTACGAACGTGTGAGGACCTGTGGGCCAAAGGGCCTCTTCTGGTATGACTTCTTAATGACCTTGAAAAAAATTGTTTGGAACGGTGCACGTACCACAGGCAACCCAGTGTACCCTCACGGAGGGTCTAGTTTTAATTGTTTCTCGAGTTTTGGCCTTAGTGAATTCAATGGGATCCCTTTTGTTGAATACCTTTGTTTTAGTGATATTGACATGTAGCCCCATCTTTAATAACAGCTTTTTGACCAATCTTTTGAGAAGTTTCTGTGCCTTTGCCAGCCCCTCTAATGAAAGGTCAGTATTGTCTGTGAAGTCTATCCAATTGACTACTACAATGTATTAGTGGGGAACTGCTATTTTTCTGTTGCTCAATAGCAAACTGAGCTTTTGTTCTCTCTCACCTGCTACAGGGATGTAGTGCAGGGATGGCGCAGTGGTGAGAGCACTCGCCTCCCACCAATGTGGCCCGGGTTCGATTCCCAGACTCGGCGTCATATGTGGGTTGAGTTTGTTGGTTCTCTACTCTGCACCGAGGGGTTTTCTCCGGGTACTCCGGTTTCCCCTCTCCTCAAAAACCAACATTTGACTTGATTTGTGTTAATTGTTAATTTCAATTTACAGTGTCCCCAATTAGTGCTTCAGCGCTAGAACGACTAGACACTTAAATAAAGTTCCTTTCCTTTTCCTTTTTTTTACTACCTGGTTCGTAGGATCTAAAACTGGTGCACATAAGTATGGAGCCAGAATATACTTCTGCAGAATGTTCCACCATATTTTCAAAGACTTCTTTTTCACTGACCATATTCAGGTACCACTCTGGCTTAGGTTCCCTCTTAAAATTCATGATTACACTGACAATCTTTGTTAAAATACCATATGCATGAAGTACATGTATCATCTTCATTTTCTCTATGATGCACAGAATCAAAGCCTTTGCTAAATTCAAGAAAGGTGATGTGGGCCTCTAAATTGTTACTTATTTGAGCCCTTTGAGGAAGATTCTTGTTTGAGGATATGGACCGTTATTAAAATCTGAAACCTGTTTTGATATGGTTCCAAGTGTCGAGTGTCTAAAGTTGGTTGCACTCTGTTTAGTATCTTCTTTTTATTAAATGGTCCTTGAGATCATATAGGATAGCACGGTACCCCTGTAGTTACATGAGTGGGGGCTGCTAGGGTAATGAAATTGTCAGTGAGAGACAACGTATCCGGTTTCTGGCAATCATTAATCAGTACCACCCATTTTTGAGTGACCATGCACTAATTTTTGGAATCATGAGGGAGAAAGTGCAACAACATCCATGCAAGGTGATTGCTTGTAGGAGCTACAAGAACTTTGATCAAAACAAGCGGAAGCTCCTTGGCATGTGACACTTTTGACGATCTGGAGGATCAAATTCACTATTGGAGTATTCGCGAATATTACTGATGAGAATATGTCTCGAAAGGAGATGAGGGTTAGGGCAAAGGATGTAGCTTATATGACAACGAGCTGGAAGAAGGGCATTAGAGCAAAAAGAAGAGCTCTAGCGCATTTCCATAAGGATAAGTCAGAATCCAACTGGGAAAAGTTGCGAAGGTGTCGAAATGAATCTGCAAGACAGAGACGAATTGCAATCAAATCATTTTGAAAGGATAAATCAAATTACCTCAAGGACAACCCTGCAGATTTTTGTAGAACATTTATGCCCTTCTTTAGCACTAAGGCAACTTCCAATAGCTCTGATCTCAATCTCAGAGTTGGCGAATAAATTGTAAAGGATCAGGACAAGGTAGTGGAAACACTAGTTGATTAATTCTCAAAAATGATTATTGCAGACGGAATTGGAGGAGAAAAAGTTGAAACAGTATGAAGTCGTTAATCTTAACTCTGTTCAAAAAAGTCAAGTTCGAGAGGTTTTGCAGTCATTGAAAGTGAAGAAAGCGTCGGTTTGTGATTCTATACCACCATTTGCTTTCAAGGCTGGAGCAGAGGAAATTGCCAATTCACTTACCATCCTATTCAACTGATGCATATATGATGGCAAATGGCCACAGTTGTGGGGGAAAATGGGTTCCAGTTCCAGTAGGTTCCAGTAGGTTTCCCCAAGAGTATTTTTTTTAATTTATAACTTTAACGAATGCTGTGAATAAAAGCAAGTTTAAATGCAAAGCATTGTGTTGATCGATGTCTGTCACTTTGTTTTTCTCACTCAGTGACTCCAAATGAGTAAATATTGCGCGTGTTGATGCTCGTGGTGCTCATTTTGAGCAAACTCACATGAGGGTGTAACAAATACTAACTAATACCCCGATTCGGTTGAAACCGCAGAATTAGTTTCACGGTAGAATGGTCAATAACGGTTTGAAATTAAGTTGAATTCAATGAACTTTTGAAAAGGTTATTTTCGGCATAGCTTTGCTTTTACAAATTACGCCCTCATGTGCGTTTGCTCAAAATGAGCACCACGAGCATCAACACGCGCAATAGTTACTCGTTTGGAGTCACTTAGTGAGAAAAACAAAGTCTCTTGGTGAAACCTATTAAGACTGCTATCAACCATTAGTAAATTTTCAGCTCCGACTATTGCATTTCTAGCTTTTTGATTGGCTAAAAAACTCCGACTATGAGCCAAAAGTCGAAGTTTTACGTCATATGGAAAATAGTGCGCCAAGATGCTCTTTCCGGGCGCTTTGTAAAATTGTGGAAATAAAAATCGGCGGCAAAACCAGTTTGAGAATTTACTAAAACAATTATTCCATTCGCCCTTGTTGGATATGAAGTGATTATAACCAACTCGCGCTACGCGCTCGTTGGTTATTTTATCACTTCATATCCAACTCGGGCTCATGGAAAGATAACTATTTAGCATGCATCAATCGAATAATGTCCATAGGCGAGTGTACGACACCCATCTGCTAAAATGAAGCGTTTGTTATCGTAGCGTGAAAGATTTGTTTTGGTTAAGGTCAGTGAATAAATCTGATGGCTTTCGCTTCGAATTTGATTCAAGTCCTACTGGCTGTTTCCTGTCTCTGCACAATCTCCAGCGCGCAATTAACTTTATGAGGGTAGTTTCACAACTGTGTGTTTTCCAGTATGCTGTAAAAGGCCTGCTCTACACGATGATCAAACTTCCCCACAAGTTGTTTTGCCAGAACCTGCTCAAAGACCTTATCCACTACTGAAAGAATAGTGACCGGTCTGTAATTCTCTTTAGATTGCTATCAACTCTTAGCATGCATCAATCGAATAATGTCCATAGGCGAGTGTATGACACCCATCCGCTAAAATGAAGCGTTTGTCATCGTAGGGCGAAAGACTTGTTTTGGTTAAAGTCGGTGAATAAATTTGATGGTTTTCGCTTCGAATTTGATTCATTCGCACTATTTGAACTTGTTTCTTAAAGAGACAATTCTTGTAATCTTGGTGTCGGATTTTTCTCTTTGTCACATTCTTTGAAATGGCTTTCGTTGTTTTCTTTTCCACTTGCTTTCTATATTTTGTGAACAGGATAGAGTACATTTTAGGTCGAAGGCCAACAAATTCCTCGATGGGTATGCCATGGGTCTCGTCTTTCATCTTCGCCAGCACCTTTTTGTTCCTTACACTGTATGTAAATCGGGCGATTCCAGGTACAACGTACTCTGAGCAAAACCAAGCACCCGATGAATCTTTTTTAGCTTCATTCCAAGGTCTAAGTACAGCTTCAGGTTGCAGTAATGAAGAATGTAGCGCGTTTTGTCGCAGAGATTTGGGACCAGTTTAGGTACGGGCACACCACCTAGGTTCAAGTCTTGTCCCAACTGCTGACAGTAGGGAGACAGCATGTTTGACGTCACTTTCATCTTCTCTGGCGCTAAAGGATAATCCGAGTGCAGTACGTGGAGTTCTGTTGGGTATTCTAGATCTACTTCAAGAATGTACACATCTTCACCATCATTGGGTATGGCCATCACATTCAGCTCCTCAATTTCATGCTCTGTCAACCAGAAAAAGTCGTGCGTTGGTAAAGGTTGACTCATGGCCCATCCATACAAATTGTTGGCGTCCAAGTACATGATATAGTTATTGTCCTGAGTTGAATCATAACCAGGTCATATGGGTTGTTTGACTTGCCGTAACGATTCCTGATCATGGAAATACCGCCGCGGATGCCCTCTTCGACAAACAAGTACATGTCCGGATTGGTTAATAATTCTAATTCCACATTCGTCACCTTAAGGCAGGCAGACCAAGCCAGACCAGGAGAGGTGTAGTGATGAGCAGGGTCTAATCCGTAGTAATTCAAGCAAATGCTTCCATAGGCAGCCCAAGCTCGCGTCACTACAGACAGCTGTTGAGAATTTAAACGTGTTATAAGACTTTGTATGGGAAATAAAATACCGTTGATTATGAAGCCTAAAAAATGCTCAATTTAACGTTCATTCAATAAAAGGAATAAAAATGACTCACCTCTGGTGTATTCTTGTGCCTTTTGGAGTTTATTTTACAGTTTCGGGAAGTCCGTGTTTTTAATGTTCTAAGACGAAGTCAAGGCTGCACGCTAAGATTTCAACCGTTGTCAGCTCAGAGGCGGTTTGCGACTCGAAAATCCATCCCAGCCAAGATTTTTTCACGCAAAGCTAAAGCCACATCATTTGCAAGCCTCCGTGATTGTTTCATCGTCTAAAATCCCCACGCACTTGGCTGGAAATGAGCATTTTCTGCTTCAATTCCACGATAGCTGATGAATTTAACAGCTGCTGATAACCGTACAGGACACGGAGCTTGGGTCCGAGGTCAAATTATGTTCCACCCGATGAGGTACAGTCTTTTTATGTACAACACTTACCCCATCCCTACAGCGGCTTCTCTTTGGACGCCCAGTTTCAACAACAACATTTGGAAGCGAGTGCCTTGGTTGAACCGTCGAACGAAGAACTGATTCAAAGGGATTTTGAGGCGCTGGAAGCCCACGATGATCAAGTGCGGGAAAATGTAAGCAAAGTTCTGTATTTACTAAGTGTCGCGTTGACTAAGCCACAAGAAACCAAATCTAACGAAAGCAAAGGCAAAAAATCGCTCAAAGTAAAATGGAATCAAATCACCAGGAACATAAACAATGCGAATACAAAGGTAGTCGAAGCCCAAATCAAACTGGACGAAATGGAAATTGAAGACCTCACAGACACGAGAAGTCAGCTTTCTGAATTCGAAAAATCTCTCGATCAGTTTACAACAGACTCTCTTTCTCCGGATTTAGAAGATGCAGACAGCGATAAATGGAACAACGCCATATCGTATTACTTCGACAAGATCAAAACAACTCAAGACACTTTAGCTCAACTGATAACCGAACGCCGTCGCAATCTAGCTTGTGAAATCAAGGAGCGTGAAATCGAACGTGAACATAAACGAAGCAAAGAAATCTAAGTACAAAACAGCCAGCATCGCGAAGAAATAAATAAGGTACTGCACAAATTCAAAACACCTTCGGAAGAAAACGAGCCAAAAACAGTGAAACTGCCTTCACTTAGCATTCCTACCTATATTTACTTTTATTTTATTTATTCAACTTTAATTATACAGATCTTTACATACTACAAATTGAAGATAAATTAACAATTAAAATAAAATAAAAAATGTAAAAATACAAGATCTGAATAATTAGGTCAGTTTACACAGAATACAAAGATTCCTTATAAAAGTAAACTGCCTCAATGTAACACAAATAGCATAAAATATGACAATATGGTATAAATTAATTATAAAAATCGATCCTTATTTACATTAAATTTATTAAGATAAAATTTATTAATACTGTTCGTAAATGATGAAAGAAGTTCATTTGTTCTGATGTCTAGTGGTAGGCAATTCCACAGGTCTACAATACGATTAAACAAAGAAAACTTAGACAGTTTTAAAAAGGCTTTTCACCGGCGTAGCTTCACTATTTCTGATGTTATATTTGGGTGTCTTAAAATTTACATATGACGAAACTAAAATCTCTATAACCTTTCAGACATTTAAAGAAAAAACTAAGATCCAGTATCTCTCTTCTATACTCTAGAGGTAAAAGTTTTAAATTGACAAGTCTCTCAGGATAACATAAGTCCGTTTTCACAATGAATTTAGTTGCACGTCTTTGTGCACGCTCAAGTGCAGTGATCTTTTCTTTAGTGAAAGGTGACCAGACCTGTGAAGCATACTCCAACTGTGATCGAACAAGTGATTTGTATAAAATTATTAATGTTTTCTGATCACATTCCTTGGTACAAGCCCAGCATTTTGTTAGCTTTACTGATGATGACTTCAATGTGATTATTCCAAGATAACTTGGTAGAAACATGTACACCAAGGTCTTTTTCAGTTGTAACTGACATAATCTGTGAGCCATTAAGTGATGGCGATCCTACAAAATGAAAGTCGTATTGGCAGCAATTTGAAGCTACAATCCACAACTCGAAAAAGCTAGATGACCAATTACGGATGCAATATTTACTGAAATTACTGACCACCAAAAAGGCCAAAGATGCTATTGAAGGAATTGATGCAGTGGCTGAAGCATACCCCAGACGCTGTTGCAGCCCTAAAGAATCGCTTTGATAGACCCCAAGTCATCCACCGTGCATTCGTAAGAGCAATACTTAATAAGCCAATGAAAGATGGTTTGAGTGGAGAATTGAGAAAGCTACACGACACACTTCAGCATCGTTTACGATCCTTGAAGGCAATGGAACAACTGGATTTTTAAAGATTTATGACTGCCTTAGCAGGGCTCCAAATTAACGAAAAAATCCAGTCGCATTTTGCGATAAGATAGGAAAATGTAGTCGCAATTTCGCAAATTTTAGTCGCAAAATCGCCGCGCTGCATTGTGTTGTCAGCGGTTTAGCAAAAAAATATGAGCCCGCAATACTTGTGTGTAAAGAAACTGCTGAAAATGGCGAATAATCGAAGGAATGGAGCTGTACACGTAACATCGCAGCTAAATTACTATACAATTACGCTACCTTCAGAGAAAATTCACAGCGAGAAACAAAATAATTTTGTCATTTATTTATTTATTTATTTATTTATTTATTTTAGCAAAAGTAGCAGCAAAGTGGCAACTGCTAATCCTTTTGTTTCGAATGAACGAAGGTGACAACAAGTCGCAAATTTGCGACTTCTCCAGATATTTTAGTCGTAAGGGGAAACATTTAGTCGCAAATGCGACCGTATTGGTCGCAATTTCAAGCCCTGCTTAGGAGAGTGTAAACTTGATAACCTAACTAATAGTAGAATGGCAGAAATCTACTCAGACCGAAAAGGTTATCGATGGCTATGAGAAGTTCCTTGATCTCCGAGCGACCGCTACTGAACTCACACCTCAGGAAACAGGCCGAAGGAAACCTCACATTCCCTTCAGAAAGTCACCAAAATTCACTCCTCCTTAAAATGGCATTCAAAACGTGTCAGTGTATACTGCAAACACCCAAGTGAAATGTGTGGCCTGTACTGGACACAAACACAACCTAGCGTATTGCCATGCCTTCAAAGTGAAATCACTTCCTGACAAGCGGAACTTCGTAGTGGAACAAGGACTTTGCTTTAACTGCCTGAAGGCAAAGCATACAAGTAAGAAATGCCCATCACCTAACTGTTGTCTCAAATGCGGCAAACCGCATCACACCTTCCTTCACTAGGATGATTCCACTGATCCTGTCACTCAGGACACTCTGGAGAAAACAAAACAGGATGCTCTCATGGTTTCAATACCTAATCCTACTAACTCTAAGGAATCAGAAAACACTGCAGGTGGTAGTGGCATTACCTCTGTAAGTTATGTAACTGCACCACAAGCCATTGCTTCAAATTCTGTTCTCATGATGACGGCAGAAGTGATTCTTAGTGGACCCAATGGTCATCAAATGGTTGCAGGAGCTCTACTGGACCCAGCGTCTACTGCCTCCTTTGTCACTGAAAGATTAGTCCAACACTTGAAGTTGTGTAAGTAAAGGCAAGAAATTACTATCAATGGAATTGGAGAAACCCCATGCTCCACCCAGAGTAATGCTGTTGGTAACATTGACTTAACTTAAACTCAGAACTCCTCAACATTGACTAATTTTCAAGCCATTGTTCTACCTTCATTGACTAAATGCCTATCAATCACAACTCTTCCAAGGGGATACTGGCCACACCTTACTTCTCTCAAGCTAGCAGACCCAGAGTTCAATGTTTCTAAGTCCATTGACGTTCATCTTGGCGTTGATGTTTACCATGACATTCTGAAACCAGGTCTTATCCTCGGACCCAAAGGAACTCCAGCAGCCCAAGAGACCATGTTGGGCTGGGTTTTATTTGGAAATACTAAGACTGGTCAGTCTCCAACTGACGTTACAACCTTACATGCATCGGCTTCTTCTCCAAGCTGCGAAGAAACTCTTCATAAATTTTGGACTTTAGAGGAATCACCCAAACCCAAGTTACCTCTATCGCCATAATTAATAGAGGGGAATGGTTTGGAAAGTTGGAAAGTCCACGACCATACACCATCTTTTGTTTTGGGCTCATACACTATGCATGAATTACGTAATCAACACGTTTCTATTGGTTATTTCCTCAGTGCGAAGTAAACAACTATTATGTTTTGTGCACGGTCAAGGCCAAAAAGTAGAACAAAAACGTACAACAAAGAAATTTCATAACCATTCACCTTTGGAATTGCAAGTGCTGCATTCTTAGTGACACTCTCTACTGTGCCTTGTAAAGGAAAATGAATCAGAGCTCCCCCTTGCTGCAAAGGCTGTTAAAGAGTCCCTCTGTGTTGACAATGGCCTTCCCTCAGTGGAATCAAAGCAAGAAGCCATCTCACTTCATCATCAGCTTCAGGACCTCTTTAACAGAGGAGGATTCAAACTTCACAAATGGGACTCAAACTCGCCCGAAGTTTTGAACTCAATCTCCCCAGAGATTAGAAGCACAAAGAACATTTCTGTCCTTAGAAATTCTAACAGCTTTGTCAAAACTCTTGGAATGGAGTACAATTCCAATCAAGATTACTTCCGATTCTCGTCTACTGAATTATCCACTGAAGAATCACTGATTACCAAGCGTGAATTATTGTCTGATTCAGCAAAAATCTTCGACCCCCTTGGTCTCATCTTGTGTGCCACCATTGTAGCAAAGATAATCTTCCAGCGTCTCTGGGAAAGAAGCACGACATGGGATGAACCCCTCGCACCAGACATTCGGAAAGAGTGGCTAAATTGGAGAACACAGTTCCCTGAAATCTCAAACATCCGCATTCCATGCTGTTACACCCCAGTCAGCAGTACGATTGTCGTCCGTCAATTAATCAGTTTTTCGGATGCCAGCGAGAAGGCGGACTGTGGTGTTGTGTACTTAAAGAGCCTTGACACGGCCGGCGGAGTCTACACTTCCCTTGTTATGGCAAAAACATGTGTCGCACCAATCAAGAAGGTTACTTTACCTCGACTTGAACTTTATGGAGCTCATTTGCTCTCACAACTCATGAAGCATCTCCAAGAAATCTTGGCCATCCCAACCTGCAATCTTTATGCCTTCACTGACAGTACCATTGTTCTCTATTGGATCTATGGTAGAAGTCAGCGTTTCAAGACCTTCGAAGCAAACAGAATCAGAGAAATTCAAGAAAATGTTCCCCCTGAAAAATGGGCTCATGTCATCAGCGAAGAAAACCCAGGTGATGTTGGATCCAGGAGAAGTCATTCACCACAATTTCTGGTGGAATGGTCCCAGTTGGTTGAAAGAAGATCCTTCAAACTGGCATTCCTTCATTGGAGACTCTTTACTCCTCAGGCATTGATGAAGCAAGCTTGCAGCTCAAAGAGCGAAAGGAAGTCACACTTCAAGCAACCACTGCACCTAATAAAAGCCAAACCTGTGATTAACATTGAAAGATACTCTAACTTCATGCATCTCCTCAGTCCTGAGAATTACTGCTTGGGTATTTCGTGTTGTTACTTGCTCTCATCTTTTCAGCCCCACACCTTTGTCAGTTACTGATCGTAGAGAGTGAACACAAACGTCTATATAATGCTGGTCCAAAGCTCACTCTAGGATCTCTGCAAGATCTCTACCAGATCTCTACCATATTGTTGGTGCACGCAGAGCTGTACGCAAGTGCATATGCCAATGCGTGACATGTCAACGCACCTCTCCAAAGGTCATCACACAACTCATGGGTCAAGTACCAACTGCACGTCTTCTTCCAAGCTTTGCTAATGAAAGGGTTCAGTTGACTATGCCAAACCTCTGACTCCGAAGATCGGAACAGCACGAAGACCAACCTATTGCAAGGCCTATGTAGCCATCTTTGTATTTCTAGCAACCGAATCCTGTCATATGAATTAGTGTCGAATCTGACAGCTGAAGCATTTCTTGCTGCCCTTCGCCATTTCATTTCAAGAAGAGGGAAACGGGTTCAAATCTGGAGCGACAATGCATCCTGCTTCCATCGTGCAAACAAAGAATTAAAGGAACTTGAATAATGTCTCCAGCAATAAAACATGCAAGAACCTATCATGAATTTCTGCTCCACATAGGGCAACCAGGGGAAATTCAGCCCATCAACAGGTCCTCACCATGGTTCCATCTGGGAAAATGGGGTCAAAGCTTGCAAAGCTTGCATCATCTGAAACGCATAGTTGGTGAAAGAAAACTCACCTTCGAAGAGATGGCAACTGTTCTGTGCCAAATCAAGGCTTGCCCCAACTCCAGATCTCTCTACACAGCGCTTGACTCAAATGATGATGATGGAATTGCTCCACTCACCACTGGTCACTTTCTAACTGGCAGACCACTCAAAGCACTGCCTGACCAAGTTTCAACTGCACCCATTTCAACGTTGAAGCGATGGCAACTTTGTCAAGCCTTGACACAGCATTTTTGGAAACGGTGGTCTACCTAATATCTCAATGCCCTTCAACGGTTCAATAAGTGGAGGCGACCCAAACGAAGTCTTTGTGTTAATGACATTGTGCTCATAAAGGACAATCGCACTTCACCATGTCAGTGACCCTTTGGGCAGAGTGGTCACTGTCAAAACCAACACCGGAACATTCGTCTGACCAATTGTGAAGTTATGCCTGCTAATCCCAGCAGGGGATACCCATTTAAGGAACTATGCGCAATTTAACGACTTAAAGTTGTTAGTTCATGTTAGTTTGATCTCGATTCACGTACAACTTTTTTGCAAACTATAAGACTCTTAACTAGTTTGAGAATACACAAAAAACAAGGACTTAAAGTTAAGCTTCCTCGTACGTTATTAAACGAGCCTATCCAGTGAGGTACACGGGGAACAAATCTCCTTCGAATCAAAAGACGTTGACTGCAATCTTGTTTTGTTTCTCAAACATTGGAATCTTACTGATAGGTATAGGGCACTCAATACCATCCAAGTTCAGTCCGTTGACATAAGGTTGGTAATGATGACTTCGCTCGGGGTTAGATCTGCAAGGAACGGGATGTAAGGCCGCCAACACACTCCACATGAAGCACTTGTCCTCGTTCTTGATGTTAATGATGGCTTTCTCATCCCTCAACTTCTTTGGTAAAGGTAGATAGTTGGAACCTTTCAGTGATTTGGTTTATACTGAGCCACATTCAAATCAAGATGCAAATCCAACCACTTCCTTCCTTATGGTAGCTTGTGAAAGCACTTAAAATCTTCTGGTTCACTTCGTTAAGCTGCTCTTCAATTTCATGCATGTTCACGGTTGTCATGCAAAGACTTCCAAAATGGGGTTCTGAAATCTCGTCAGACCCGTCCGCTTTTGGTTTGATTAACTTGACTTGAACGACAACGAACCAGCTGAGCCTCTTCTTAGCTTTTAGTTCTTGGCTCAAGCGATTGACCAGTGACTTTTTCTTACCGTGTAATAACATCCTGATGTCGTGTTTCTCTTGAATTTGAAGGTTTTCAGGGAGTCTTTCATTGCGGTCGTCAAGGCGCAAGGATTTTCAGACAGGGACCGCGCAAGGGGTGGGGCTGAGGGGGCTTTTTTTGGCTGATGAAATCACTATTTTTTTTTTTACTTTAGTAAAACCGGTTCTGTCTGCTCAAAATTATAGAATGTTTGCAGTACCTTGCTCAACAAGCAATGCCGATGCAAGGAGACATCGATGAAGAATCTAACTTTACTCAGCTGCTCAAACTAAGAGGGAAGGATCAACCTGTCTTCTTAAAATGGTTAGAGAGGAAGGAAGATAAGTACACTTCACACGAGATTCAAAACGAAATTATTTCTATCATGGGAAATAATGTCATCCGCAATTTAGTAGCAGATATCCGTGGTGGATTTTTCGCACTTATCGCTGACGAAATACACGGATATAAGTAACGAAGAACAGTTAACAATATGTATCGGATGGATTGATTAACACCTGGAGGTCTCTGAAGATTTTTTTGGTTTTTTTAAGATACCTGATACAGGTGCGGAAACGCAAGTGTCGGTGATTAAAAATTTGTTACTAAAGCTACAATTATCATTAGCTTACTGTAGAGGACAGTGTTACGACGGCGCAAGTAACATGCTTGGACATAAAGCTAAGAGAATCCAGGACGTTCAGCCCAAGGCTCATGCCACTCACTGTCATGGACATTCATAAAGTTTGAGTGTAAAGGACACAGTAAAAAACTGTAAGTTGCTCATACAATGGACACAGCAAAAGAAGTCGTAACCCTCATAAAATTTTCTCCAAAACGGAACGTCTATTGGGAGACATAAAGGCAAACCATGATGAACAACCTGCAACCGGAGGTGTCATAAGCCTTTGTCCTACAAGATGGACAGTGCAAGCAAGTTTCTTTTATCGCATCATAGATAATTACTCAGCTCTTCTTCAGGAGTGGATTGTTTGTCTTGACCAAAAGGTACAGGCAGATGTACGTGGTAGGATTATTGGATGTCAAGCCCAAATGAATACCTTTGTCTTCTTCTTTGGGCTACATTTGGGTGAGCGGCTGTTCTCGCATACAGATAACCTATCCAAAACATTACAAAAGACAAAGATGTCCGCTGTTAGTGGACAACGAGTTGCCAATCTTACCAAACAGGTCCTGCAGAAGATGCGGAATAACGAATGCTTCAAAGCATTCTATGACACAGTTGTAACCAAGAGTAAAAAGCATCCTTCCATCTCGGAACCAGCCTTACCTAGGCAAAAACGAGCACCTAGTTTTTGCGTAATGCAGATAAATTAATCTTTACATGATTACTCTCGATTGGTTGAAACTAGATGCTGTGGTGACGTAAATGGGCACGCTCGGGCGTTTTGACACAGCTCTTTATGTTGTCCCGGACATAGTATCCAATCATGGTGTGGGATACTTTGGTTTGGTGCAATCAATTGTGAAGGTCACGTCGGATTTGTCTTGTAGCGACAGTCAAAACAAAGTTTATTACAACTCGAGATTCACGTATAGTAAGATAAAGGAGCATTAGGCACTGTGAAATTTATTAAGTTGAACTATAGTTTTAAGTCACGCTTGATGAAAGATCTATGCAAATGAAGTGCTTTGCACCATTGACATAATTATGTGCGCAATCAATTGTGGCGGGTTTCATCCGGACACTTTAGCCAATCATAATGCAGGGGTCAGTATGCAATCAACTGTGACGTTCACGTTCGGATTATTAAATATTCACGACTTGTCTGAGCCCGTTCATACGTTCCTTTCGAGACTCTACAAGCCCATGACATCGTCACACCCTCAAAACAGCCCTTTCTTGTTGTACAACCTTTCCAGATTACCTATTCGTACCTATAACGTCACGCTTATGGTGGCTCCACGATCCACCGTGATCCACCAGCCGTAGAACCGCTATTCCGTAAACTACTGCTGTAAGCGTTGATTGGGCGGCGAACCGTTGCCAATCAATGCATAAACGAAAAATATAATACGTAATAACGCTAAAATTACTAATTCTAACCTATTTGTATGAAAAATGAAAAACTATATGTAAATATGTACCTTTACAGATAAATATATACCTCTTACTAACCTCGTTTTGTCGGTCCGTACTGTAAGTTACGGATCCTCGTTTTTTCCCGTTGATTTATGGCCCAAGCGCGAAGCGCTAGATGATGTTTTGTCGAAATTTTAAATTTAGCGGGCTGTACAGCGGGCCGTACTGTAGAACACGGCCCGCTAATTTAGCCAATTACAGCGCGCGTACTATCTGAGAGAGATAATGAAAATATATATGATTAAAAAAAAGCCCTCCCTTCATTAGGTTACTTCAAAATCTTAAATGAGTTTGCAATATTCAGCGTACTAGTGATGACTGACCTTTGCATTTGTAGTGCTACTGCATCGCTTTTTTCTCCAACTAGCTGCCTTAGTGCCTTACTAACATTTTCTCGAGTAGCCTCCGAAAACATCCATAACGATGTTGTACTGTGTCACACGATGCTTGCGGTATTTCTGCTGCAGCTCCCAACGCAGTTGCCCGAACTTAGAGGTCTTCTCAGCAGCCTTCTCTTCTATATCCTCAACCCAGGGGCACCTCATCTTTATCAGTGACACTGTCTTACTCTGCTCTTCCACAATAGTCGCGTCGACTCTGATAGCCTTCACATGCGTGCTGTCTGTGTAAAGAGGGATGTCCCAGTAAGCATCCGCCCTCTCATTCTCATTAGTCATCATCATCATCATCGTCATCATCATTATTATTATTGTTATTATTATTAATATAATTATTATAATTATTATTAGTATTGCTAGCATTAAAACAGTGAAAACAAGTGACAATCGGCTTGACTTAAGTGAGCATATAAATGACGCATGCGAGAAAGCGAGTCAAAGGATAGGGGTGTTAATGAGACTAAAGAATCTAGTATCCGCAACCGCAAAAGTACAACTCTTCAAGGCTGCAGTTCTTCGTTATCTTGCATACTGTCATCTTATTTGGCATTTTGCCGAGCGATTGATAGGAGAAAACTGGAACGTGTCCAAGAGAGAGGAATACGTGCTGTCTTTAACTAAAGGATAGTAAATCCACATATGAGCAGCTACTGAAGCAGGCTAAATTGACCACTCTGTATGAAAGGAAGCTCCAAGACATAGTATGCTTGATGTTCAAAGAAAGGAACAACCTCTGCCCTCAGAGTATCGTAGATCTATTTCCATTGAAAAGATCCACTTATGACCTTAAAGATGCAAATTTTGATACTCCCAGATTTAATACTGTCACCCTTGGGCAGCATTCATTGAGATATCTGGGGCCCAAACTATGGAACCAACTTCCTGCTAACCTAAGAAGCGTATCATCTCTGCGCTTATTTAATTATCAATCTTTCGTCCAAGATGGAGCAACAATGTAAGAACTGCATCTTATGTAGCAACTGACCGTGAATGGTGGATTTTATTTATGATTGTAAAATTCATTAATAATTCATGACGGTGCAAACCAATCCCAGCACAGTATTCAGATCACATGTACACAACTGTAAACCCCAATACAAATCAACTGAATTATTAAACAGTAGAATTAACTTTTGATACAAACTCCTGCTCAGCTAATTAGTATTCATTAACTTTTGATACAGATCTCTACTGATTAAAATAACAATACTTTGCATTCAATTTAACGTATTCATTTCACAAGCAGGATAAAATATTCGCGTCCGATCTGTATGGACGTTTACAATGGCTCGCCATTGTAAACGCCCATACAGATCTCCCGCTCATATTTTATCTACTACTTGTCATTGATTGTGTCAAACTACTCTCACGTTTGAAAAGTGCTTTTTAATGATTTCTTGAAGTGTTCACTTGTTATACATTTTTGTAATCGATTTCTAGGATTTACAGATGTAAATAATGTACTCTGTAATTATATTGTAATAATATTCAATAATAACTTTGTAACTTTAGTGACCCCAGTTAGTAGAGGAATCATCCTCGGCTATTAATCTTTGACACTGAAATAAAGTTATTGATTGATTGATTGTTATTGGCAAGACTCGAGATGATTTTATTGAGACCTGTATTTAAAGCTTTTCTTTCAGTGAGGGTACTTTCTCTTCCACCTCAGTTGTGAATGACCCATCCCTGATGTTTTAGTCCTTGAGGACCATTGAAATTTCATCTTTTGGGCACTAATTGCCGACACAAAAATCAAATCAACTCAAATATTGAGAAGTAGAGATAACCTCAAAAGAGATACTAGTATACGCTTTTTTATTGCATGACACTTATTAGAGAAGTTTGTCCAAGTAAATTTCCTTGGTGTTATAACTTGAGGTTCCCAGATGTTGCATGAGTATTTGACAAACGTCACCCCTAATTTCATTCTTAAAGGCATGCTCTGAAAATTGAAAGTCTAATACAGATATCCAGAGCAATAACTGGACCCTTCATCACACACTGGCCTGTTGTTTGGGACCCTTTACGTGGAACATCTTTGTATGATTTGCAGAAACTTCTTATCTGTGCAGCACGTACTACTAGTGACACTTCTTACTCGAAAAAATATAAGGACACTCTGAGGGATTTGAATTGTGAACTCAAATCTACTTTCCGCAACAGTTTCTCACCTTCTCTCTCAATGTTTTTGTCCGTTGCGTTACATTGAGCAATGTTTCGTGCAACCTTGTCTCGCCATGGCGTTGATCCTATCTTTATTTATGCACATATACACATCTAAAATAAATTGCATGCAATCTACTGTTTTATTCTAATTATCTGTAGTTATTACAACTTAGACGTATTTATTTATACACAGACATAGTTTGTATGCTTTGATTTGGAAAAAAAAAAAAAAAACTGCGTGGGAATGAACGATTCCATACGTCCACGTAACCAAACTATGTACCTACCTACGTAAATGCATATGGTTTGGGTTTTGATTTAGGTAGCCAAACGGAAAGCAGTGGAAAAGCAACGTCAAGGACAGGCATGTTTTAAGAAGAGTAATTTTGATGCAGCTATCAACAAGTTTTCTGAAGGAAAACTATTGCTGCCCCAGCTACGCATCTATGCAGAGGAAAGGAGGCAGTTTAACTGGTGGCTAGCAGAATGCCATCTAAGAAAGGTACACCATGTCGAAGGTTAGCTTTGGTAGCAGGGGCTAAACAGAAGGTTGGAAAATAAACTGTGCTGGCGAAGTGCAACTTGTTTAGTTGTAATAGAGGGAATTAAAGCAGTTGTCCTCGGCACTTTATGCTAATGTGACTTTCAAGACAACCATACCGATAGTATCAACAAGAAATTATTCACTTGATGAATGAAGTAAATGTATATATTTGAAATGCAGGTTATAGACGAAAGGTAGAGGTGATCCTCGCACTTAACAGTGAAAATGCAGAAAAAATGATTCTCAGGTGTCTGTTAAGAGACAATTGCTTAAATTTTCCAGATAAGTGCCGAATTATTGTAAACCTTAGTTGGTTTGTTAATTGTTGGAAAGAATGAGTAGCCTTGTAAAGAGAGCAAGAAGTCTCAATAGTGAACTTACAAGCTTCAGCATTGGACAGTTGGAGTGTCGACGACTTCAAAGTTTACGGAAGAGACCGTGTATCCGTTAATCAATGTTGTAGTCACTATGATACAATTATTCGATCTGAAATGAACAAAATTACAAAACCTCTGAGATATTCGAATACGCTGAAATCTCTAAAGAAATGAGAAAAGAATCAAAATAAGACTAAATTAAACTCAACTTACTTCTGTGGCGGGTTTCCATAAACTGCAAACTCTTGAAACTGAACAAATTGATGCTTAAAACTACTGAAACTGGTTCGCGGCCTACTCACATCCTTTCAAAAACGCGCTGTTAACTGAACTGAAATTTAAGCTTTTTTCAGGGAAATGAATTATTTCAAAGTGTCAATCAAAGCTTTGTGCGTTTCCCGTAATCAATTGATTAATCAGTTCCGGTTTTTTTTTAAAATTCAATTTAATTTAATAATCTCCATAACTGTAACACGATTGTATAGACTAAAATGACATAAAATAGAAACGGCCAAAAGTAGTTAAAACTATACTGGCCCTATGCTATTAAGGTAATTCCCCAGAAATAGAACTTGTCATAAATTTCCGATGAAACGTCGCACAAGGAGATGATAAAAATGTAATAAAAAGGGGGCTCACCGTGCTCGTTTCCACGGTACGACGCTGACGAATACGGCTATTTGGTCTACTTTGACACCTGACGAGCACCCCCAAATTTAGCTTGATTTTATAAGTGTAATCCAATGTATAACGCAGAGCGTGGTGTCATTCTATGGTTTTTTGAAGTACGTACCAGAAAAACTTATTTGAATGTCTTTGTGAGTACTTAACACTCCAAAATAGATTTGACTTTAGTGTGGGCTGTTCGACTCGGAATAGCTCCTTACAATTTTATGAAATTGCCAAAAAACTGGCCGTAGATTTTTGCTGATTTTTCCACTACTCCATGAAGACATCTTTCTCAGCAAATATATCAAATAAGAAATGGGGGTCAATAGCAATACTGCTGGTAGTACAGGTAGAGGCAAAATTTGAAAACAGCTGTTGGATAGTGTGACCTGGAGGAGGCGTGCTCTTGCTCGGCCATAGTAGTGGTAGGTGGTAGGTGGTAGTGGTAGTGGTAGTGGTAGTAGTAGTAGTAGTAGCATGGTCTACATGATTTTGTAGTTTTCGTAACGCCCGTAGCCTCAAATACTAGCGGATTCAAGCCTTCAGATCGTATTAAATCAAGATTTTCATGAGCAGTTCTGCAATTCGTAGGTGTATTAATGTTTATGTCCCCATTATAAGACATTTTCGTTTACTGAGATGAATCTGTTGAAGGGTCTCTTCAAGTTTATCGAGAAAATCTCGATTTGAATAACTAGGAGGTTTATAGATCACTCCAACAATTAAATCCTTTGTTTCAATCCAAATATCCTCTACGTTTTCAATCATTAAGTCGAGTCGTCTTTGAAAAGTAACGTCCTGCTTTATATATAATGCTACACCACCACCTTTTAAGAAGCACAGTCGTTGTAGTGCTTGTTTTTCTTCTCACTGTCCCTCAGAATGATCTCTGGAAGCTCTGCGGTTGCAAGTCGAACCCAGATTTGCACTCGTTTAGAACTAAATGGAGGATTAGAAAACCCAAGGTTTCCACCGGCCTTTTTTGAAGTTGGTATGATGCAATTTAATTTATACATGTTTGCTAATACCTTTCATCTTTTTTCACTTGTAGAACAATTTAGATGCTGCCTTTAAAGACTGCGAGGAAGGTAAGAACCACAATTATTGGCTTTTGACAACTAGATGGCTAAAGGCTGGCAAACGGTGTTAAATCTCCTTGGAATCGAGAACGTTCTTTGAGTCACGCTAGTATAATTTCACTCTTTAAATTTAGATTAAATATTTTTCATCAGCCCCTCTTGTGTCTGAGTGCATGGTCACCGTATGCTTTAATCTATTTCAACACGATTGTCAGTTCATTTTTAGCTCATCGATGACGTAGTCATGCCGTGAATATTAAAGGCGGTTGGATGGCACTCACTCATTCACTCAATCCATTCCAATTAATCTATTCATTAAATTTTTGCTGTATCTCCCGTGCTAAGTTTAACTTTTGTCCCAGAGTGTTTATCTGCGTATCTTTAGAAGGTTTTAGGGGGTAGTAGAAAGGTGCTGTTTTTGCTCGATAGTTCTAGGGGAGAATTTCGTTTAATAGCGTCATTTTGAGGTATTTTTGTGGGTAGCCGCTGCGCATGCTAACCACAATGTGAAGAGCTAAATGTTGTATGTCCGTGAGTCCGTGGTTGATTTTGGTCGGGGTCCCATTTGCCAGCATTACTTTTTTCACAGCTGATATTCACCAAAAAAAGCTGATGTAAACATTTGGCGATGGATGCGCCATTTTATCTTCGAAGCTATAGACCCATTTCAGTAATTCCCAATCTGGAGGACAAAACAATGGTTGTTCTGTCCCCTAAGAGAAACAAACCTTTCAAATGCAAAACAATCTCATTGTTTTGTCCTCCAGATTAGGAATTAACTGAAAGGGGGTTAGAGTTTTAAGGTTATTCACGCTAATAAAGGTTTGTTAAATTCTTTCTGTTATTTCTGCCATACTTAATTGCCATTTTTAATCGTGGGTAAGCGAAGCGTATAAACGACTATCGTTAGGGGTCAGAATATGCAAATTTGTCACTCACTCAGATGTAAACTAATCGATAAGGCAACCACCAGTATTGATTTTTTCGAGGTACAGTAAACACCCGCATATAAGAACACTTTTTTCAGGTTTAAGGCTGATCTTGTTCTTATTTGAGGGGTGCTTAGTGAGAAATCAGCTTGAGAGTGTTCTTGAAATGTTCTTAAAATTGGTATCAGAAATACTCCAAATTATATATTACTAGAGGTTTAATTAACATACAATGCGGTTTTGTAATATATTTTATAGTTTGTAATGGTCCTGAACACCATAGTACTTTGATATAAGTTACTTTACTGCGCACCGGTGGCTCAATACCCGCGCACCGGTGGCTCAGTTGGTTTAGCACCGGGGTGCCATGCGGGAGGTCGTGAGTTCGACTCCGGCCGTACCAACACTCAGGGTCTTAAAATAACTGAGGAGAAAGTGCTGCCTTTGTAAATACGTCCACAAATGGTTAAGACTTTCAAGTCTTCTCGGATAAGGACTATAAACCATAGGCCCCGTCTCACAAATATCTTCCATGTTCATTATTTCCATGTTCATTTGTTCCCTGTGGGACGTTAAAGAACCCCGAAACTATTCGGGAAGAGTAGGGGATGAAGTTCCCGGTGTTGTGGCTGTCCTGTGTGTGTGCATGGGTGGATGGGTATAGCAGGTCCATATCAGCTAAATAGCTGCCAAAACTTCAACCCTCTCAAACAAATAAATAACAAACAAACAAACAAACAATTGTTTCCTTATCCTAATACCCTTTCCCTTTGTATTAAGGTGATTCCCTAGTAATAGAACCCGCCATAGATTTCCGATGAAACTTGGTATGCTGTTGTTACAGGGCAAGGAGATGTTAAAAACGTAATAAAAAGAGGGGGTCACCGTGCTTGTTTTCACGCCACAATACTGACAAATACGGTTATTTAGGTGACGTTTGGTAATCTCCGTGCGCAACAAATAAGCTCGATTATTTTTCAATGCAGCGTGTTATATCACATAGAGTTTGACTTTCTTTGATTGTTTATTCATCTACGTCCCAGAAAAAATGTCTTCAAATACTCTGCATTTTTTTATCCTTTAAATGAAACATGATTTGCACATGCGCTGTTGGGTCTGATATGCCTCCTTCTGCAGTATTTATTTCATTTGCCAAAAAAGTGGCCATAGATTTCTGCTAATTTTTTTCTCAGTGATTGAGGATACTGTTATCATTGAAATTATGAAATAAAAAATGGGGGTCACCGTGCTCGTTATTGTGTTACGGCTGCTGATAACGCGCGCATTCCAGGCATTTTCTTGTAATTCCGAGCGAGGACTGGGGCGAATATAACAATGGCGTCTTTCGAATGCGCCTGGAAGGAGTTTGGAAGGTGGAAAAAACCTTGAAAAAGTGTCATTTTTGGTCTGTTTCGTCGGGAATTGAGACGCATGCGACCAATATAGAACTTAAATGAAGGTGAGTCATACTTTCATTGATTTGGTTTTAAAGTTTAGTTGATATTTTCAGCACACTGTTTTGTTTCGTATTCAATATCCGCAGTATGCTTCCAGAGCCATGAACTGAAATTTTATTGCTCATTATTTGACCAAAATAGATTATCCTCACAACAGTGCTGTACTCTGTATGTGCAAAGAAAGGTCCTTCCTGTGAATAGAGCATTTGAGGCTTAATCAAATACAGAAACTTGGAAATCAGTTCGTAGGCTTAAATGCATTCCATCGATCTTGTACAACGGCAGTCTTTTCCTCTATTGTACCATTCAGTCGTTTGTATACAAAAAGGAATATTAAATAGCGAATGCTTGTGACAGCTTTTAATCGCTGCTGTCTGGTTATTACGTTTACGTTTACGTTATAAACGGCTTATTAATATTCGTACCAGTTGTAGCTGTGGTTACATCTTTTTGCAAGTTACAAATCAGTGAAAAAATTTACAATGTTGAACAGAATCCTCCTATTAGCTGTCACACGTACTTTTCCGTTAAACTTTTCTTTCAGCACAAGTTCCAGCCCATCTGCTCCCCCTCTCTGAAATGCCAACTGCAAGTGCTGGAATCCCAGCCCAGACTCTGCAATTTTGGTAGCCATTCCAGCGGAAATGACCTTCTTGTCGAGCAAAGGATGGAGTGTTCGCTGAAGTACATTTCTCTGGGCAAGGCAGACATTATGCTCCTTGACCCATGATACGGAGAAGCTGTGTTTTCTCAGCAGCTTTGAATTGAGGAACTTGTTCACAAGTTGATACAGGGCCTGGACATCTGAAATTGCATTATGGGCTTCATAGCTGCAGTGTAGAAGGTCTCTCACTAAATTCTCTTGACTGTATGATTTGCGCTGAGGCAAGAGCTCTTTGAAGGCTGGTAAAGTGTCGGAAAATCCAGAAACAATGGCTGAAAATTCTTTATCTACCCCAGTGGACTCCAGCGCTTTTAAGAGATGCTTCCCATCAAAAGATTTACAATTGTGAGCTATCAACAGACATGGTGCCTTGGGCCTTAGCCATGATATCATCTGAGATAATCCCTCAGCCAGTGGAACTGCTCGGACTGGACGAGAATTATAAAAGAGAATTCCATGGTGAAAGGTGAGCTTATTCACTGATGAAGCACTGGGTGATATAGGTCTGGTTGGAAGGATGTAAACCTCAAATGCATCTGCCCCATCAGTTGCTGCAATTTGCAGAATTTCGGTATCATTACCTGTCAAAAATGAGGAACTTCATTATATTTTTCATTGTAATAATAACAGTGAGCCTGCTCACTAGTTAAATAACACAAACTACATGTTAATGTAGTCTAAGCTTTGTGTTGGTGCCTATGGGATTCAAACCTTGCTCTTTCTTAGCACTACAGTGCTCTACCAACTGAGGTACAGTATGAAGACCCATACATTGGGAGTAGGCCAATTTAGTGAGTTCATGAAAGGAATCAAACATGAAATGAATATGATGCGAACTGTGGAAATACCAATGAAATGCATATGTGCTGCTAGCGCTAATGCAGTGGCCATGGGTTTGAATCCCATTTAAGTGCTAAAAATAGTTTCTTAGGCTTAATTTGCAATTGCTTAAATTGCAATCATAACTACAGTGGTCACATATTAATTTCATTTGTATCTCTGCAGTTCACATCATATTCATTCTATATTATATTATATATATAACAATCATTGTCTTGAAATGAATCAGTGATATTACCTCGGGATGATGTCTCCAGATCAAACACTATCTTAATGTAATCTTGTTCGGGCACCATACTGGACACACAGAGTTTGGGGGGTGATGGAATCTCAACTGCTTCTGTTTCTGGCAAATATCCCATGCCACTCTGATACTGAGAACCTTCCCTGGTTTCTGCCTGCTTTGTTTTTGACAACCTGTGGATTGTCAATGATTTTATTATTTTTAAAATTCTTATTTACAGAGAACATTCATCATCAAAACACACTTTCCAGATCAGATACTGTAGTTCAACCGTAACATCAAGCTTTCAGCTTTGCCATAAATCATTAGTTTCAATGCCATATGTTTTTATTTACCTCTTCTCTTTGTGCCCTCTTCTTTGTATTTTGAATTTCTTTGTTTGCTGCCTTGCTCTTTGAAGTGACATTTTAGCATCCATTCTTTTCGAGTGTTTAAGCCCATGTGTTCCAGGAGAAAGGTGAATTTCCTGAAGGGCCTGTGTATAAAAAGAAGAATGCCTTATTGCTACTTGCCTGCTGTACCATGTCTGCCTTTTCTAAGTAGGTTAAATGCTGCCAAAAGTGCCAGTACAATACAAATTAAATCTTTTTAACCAGACACTTAAAAATGTAAAATATTTATTCATTGATTTGGTATATGATAACTAATTTTATCACTTTTTACAAGTCGGTTATCACAATAAGACAAAAAGTAGACACATGGGTACTGAGTAACATCAATGTTAAAATAGATTGCAAAAGTCAAATTTTGAAAAAAAGAATTAGGAAACCAGAAATTTCTAAATTAAACCTTGGTGAATCATACTTGTCCACAGCACTTACCTGAGTCACATATGCATGGCCAATGTTTTTTTGGCTCACTGCACAGGCCACGCGATAGTCATTGCTCTCACTGCCACCATAATGCCTGACCTTTGGGGCTTTGCTGCCGATCGTATTATTCAGTGCTTCATTGGCTTGGCTGGATCCAAGTGGAGCTAGCTTTTCTGCATTCTGACAGTAAACCTCTATGATTTCTTGCAGGTCCTTCTTCAAATCGTCCCCCTCGAGGTCTTTACCATGTGGTAAAGTGCTGTGATGGTAATTGACTGGGTCTTGGAGATATTTACACCAAGAGGTGGAGCAAGTGGAATGATCCCCAAATGCGTGTGGAATTATTGCTTTTAGGCTTTTTCTGATCCCATCAGAGTCATTTTTGTTTTGTGTTATGGCGTAGCTGAAGCATTTTTGTAAATAATCAATCACTTTACCAGACAAATTTTTATGTGTTTTCTGTAGATTGTACATTGAGCTTCCAAAAGCTCTCTTTGCATGAACAATGTCTGACCATTTGTCCACATTGTGATTCACACTTTCTCTCACTTTTTTGATGGTGGAGGAATCATCATCTCCCACAAGAATAGCCACTTGAGCTTTGTGAGACTCTCCGCATGCCTTCACAAGTTCAGTGCATACATCTGCTTCCATGGCCTTAGACGACCCGTCCCAGTTACATCTACAGTCATGTGCCCTGGCTGTTCTTCCAGCTCTAGTCGCTGCTTCACCTTCACAAGTTGCACACCTCTTTGATCTTGTCGCAAATGCAATAACTTTTCCAGTTTTTATTCCAATCATAGAACCAGCTCCTGATACATAAAAGGTCTTACTTTAAAGGTATGTTACTCAGGTTTGGATGTAGTTTCCTGTAAATTTTGGACACTTGTCTAGATGATACATGTAAATCATAACCAGCAACACATGGTGTCGGCAAACCAACTGCCCAAACTAGATAATAAAAGTGCTCAAAAATAAATAAATAGAAATATAAATAAATAAACAAATAAATTATCTTATCAAGCTGACATGTTTCAGTACTGTCCCACTTTTTTGTCTTCTGTTCATCTTTTGGGATTATTCTTTACAAGCTTTGAAGGCCAAGCAGATGTTATTTTCATGTAATTGGATCCTTATCAGGGATACCCTTTAAGCTCCTTTACTGGCAAACCTCAATACAAGTGTCAATGTACAGTATTTTTTGCTCATCAACCAATCCCTCCCTTGAAAAAGTAATTGCGGAAAGATAAGTCACTTATTTTCAGTGGCTGGAGTATCATTTCATTTACCATTTACAGATTTTTTGTGTTTGTTTTTAAAGCCTCTTTTATAATACACATCAGCAATACAACTTAGGTATATAATTTTTAGTTGTGTCACAATGGAGCCATTTTTCAACTGCATTTCCGCTTACTGTCAACAACCTTTGTAAATTATTTTCAGTACCTGTTAGACTATTATGACCCTTCCCTCTCTTCTGCCACCCCATGTCATAGGACGCCCCGATTGGCACTGCTTGATCTTGGATGCACCCCCACTCCATCTTTTCTTCCTCCATCTCTAGGTCACAGGACTTGTTTGCAATATTTTCTATGGCGGGGCCGATTTCACGTTCTCTTGCTTTCAGTGTGGACACACAAAGAGTCGGGATATTAAGGGAAGATAACAGTGCATTGACATGTGTTGGTCCCATTCCTGCATGTAGCATGCCTAGGGTAGCGAATCATCAGATAAATTGTCGGGCAAACTATTAGTCAAAAAACATGATCTGCTACAAAGTCACGCAACAAACCTGCGGCGAGTTTGGTGTTGACGTCGAAGATTGGTCGTCCACGCATTGTTCCAGCCACCCTATGAGTTTTGTTCGTTTGGCAAACATTTATTTCCCCACAATCTGGATTGCAGCAGGTAACGTACAGGAAAGATCCTAACCCCGACACTGTTTCGTCCGTTACGTTGGATAATTGAAGTGGCTTGGCACAAACTTTACATCCACCATCGAGGGCCTCTGCGAGCAACTCGAGCTCGACAACACGTCTACCGCTTATTTTACTACCATTCTGAACACATAAGGCCTCGTCACGGCTAGGCGATTTGTCTATCGAACTTTTCGCTAAATTTATCCTTCGTTCAACCTCCTTGCTTCTTCGAAAGCGCCCTTTTTTGTCATGGGACAAGCGAGCCCTTTTTGCGTCCGCCATCTTGGATGTCGCAATGTTATGCGCAGTAGAAGATGCGCAGTGCAAAACCAGGGAATCACCTTAAGAACATGTTTTGTTTATCAGGCTGAATTTATTCTTATTTATATGTTGCTTTATTGGCCAAATGTCAGCCTGATGTTCTTAATCCACTTGTTCTGTTGGATCTCCCAGTTGACAATAGACGTAATCAGTTTGTACATTGTATTTAGGTATGTTATCGGTCGGTGATCTGCTGCTCCTGGATTTTCTGTCTTAGGTATTAAGACTGTTTTTCCTTCTACTAACCATTCCGGGATCGGTGTTCCATCGTTGATCAATCTCCTTACGACCTTCGCCAGTTTGTCATGAATCGCTGTGGTCTTTTTCACCCAAACATAAGTTATTTTATTTTTACCGGGATCGGAGCTGCCCAGTTCTTTTTTTGTGTTTAGGCATTGATGTGCTTTATGGCCAGTGATCGATATTACTAGGTTCTCATGATCGTTGTCCGGAATTGCCTGATCCAAGGCTTCTCTTACTTCGTGGATCGACTCCTCGTCCAAGCTTTCCGCTGAAGGTTCTTGCCATATCGGACACCAGAAATTTTCATAATCTTCTTTCGTGATGTTAGGGTTGTCACAATCTTGGTTTACTTCCTTATCCCTGTATTCAAAGCTGTCGTTGTTTGTTTCATTAGCCGCCAGCCTTCTTAAGTGTTTGTAGAATTATCTTTCATTTTGTTCTTTTTTTCTTGTTTTTGAATACGTATGATGTTTAAGTTTCTTTCTTTCAACGTCGTTTGCTTGTTTTAGATATATCATTTACATAAATAAAAAAAGCAGAGGTCCCAGGACCGACCCCTGAGGGGACTCCAGACAAAATTGTTTCCTTTTTAGAAGTATTTTTATCACCAATTTGTGTTGTTTGCTGACGACCCAGTAAATATGAAAAAATGCAGTCATTGATTATTCCTCTTACTCCCACCCATAATGATGCAATTTACTTAGTAATATTCGGTGATGTACCATGTCAAAGGCCTTTCGTAGGTCTATAAAAATTCCGCATGAGTACAATTCTCCACCCATGTGAGTTTCAATTTGATTAAATATGTCCAAAAGAGCATGTTCAGTTGATCTTTTTTCGCGAAAACCATATTGTGAATCATGAAGGATATTGTGTTGCTCAAGAAAAGATTTAAGACGTTAATACATCATTTTTTCAAAAATGCGGTTAAAAACAGAAAGCAATGATGTTGGTCTATAATTAGGTGGATCTGATTCGTCATCACTTTGTATATTGGGATTACTTTTGCAAGCTTAAGTTTGGGAGGATATACGCCGTTTTCGAGTGATTTGTTTATGGGCAAGGAAAAAGGTTTGCTAATAATATGTTTAGCCGATCTTAGAATGCGAGTTGGAAAAGAATATAGTCCCTATGTTTTATTTATTTATTGGAGTGGTCATTATCTCAAGTTCTATATCAGGGGGCGAGACAGGGTTGAAAAAGAATGAACTAGCAAAGTTCAACTTTGGTAAATATTGCGTGAATTGTTTAGGTGGATATGACATCTTAGAAGCCAAATTGTATCCTATGGATTCATTATGTCAGGAAAGTCATAAGGATTGTGTGATACTTAATTGGTCCTTGGGCATTTGAGGGCTGGCTATTACTTTCGTTTGCCCAGGCATTCCAAACATTTACCGACCACGCGGAGGTCTTTCGCGTCAGTGTTTGCTGATATCCGCTCACTGTTTTGTTTAGCAACCTCTTTTTCGGTAACGACTTCTTTTCTGCATTTCCCCCCTTTCTCTCGTTTATAACTTCTTCGTGGGGCTTACTCGCTGCAACGGCATTGGTAGCGGGTGGACTTTCAAGCAATAAATCTTTTTCTGTCGAGGAGAACCATCCAAAGAGCTGAGATAGGTGCTTTGAGTTGAAAAACAATTCTTCGGGGTCGCCCATTGCTCGCAAGAACTTTGTGTATACTAATTGTTCATACGCAGTAGCATCTAACAACTCTTCCTTGAGGGCATTTATAATTTGTTTTATTGTAGGAAACCTCACCAACTGACCAATAAGCATTTTATTGACCTGTCCCTTGGGGATTTGTGATCGCTCCAGGTCAATAACCCGTACTAGTGTGGAACCATATCCATTTGCCTAAGTTATGATGGATCTTTAGATCTTAAATCTTTAAGTTATGGTTAGGGTGCATTTGAATCTATACACATAAAATTTGCTCCGTATCAATATATTTGACGAGCCTCCCCGGCAGTCCAACCATAGCTCTTGCTAAGTAAATGTCTCGTGCAACATCTTAAACTGAATCCCTGCCTTAGACTGAATGTAATGCTCGTATGATATAACAAACCATGAAAGTGCAGTTGAACCTCCTCAAATGAAACAATAATTTGGTCGCTTTTTTCAGTTGTTTGTAAGCCTTGATTTTGATAAGGGTACTGATTGGTAATTTGACTGAAATTGGCCCTTTGTGGTTTACCAAGGCTTGTGAAAACAACCTGCTCTTTGTGAAAATTTACAGGTAACCGTGTACTTTTGTCCTAACACAGGATTTTGTACTTCATAAAAACGATTTTTATGCAACTAATAACACCGAGTAGCGACTGTATACATTCTTTTTAAGTCGACTAGTATGGTTCTTATAATTTGAAAAGAGAAATTGATCCGAGGCTTTTTCAACAGCTGATCGTGTTTCACCTATGGATGTGCATATACTTTACACAAAGAAGAAAATCCTAGAAAGGATGGGCAAGCATAAAGAGTGCTATGCAGTGTGCAGCAAACTTATCCAATCAGGTTACAAGGTATCTGATTATATGCTATTAAGGAATGTTAAATAATTTATAACAATTAATAATTCGCCTCAAAGGAAGCAATAAATTGTAGCAATAATTAGCTAGATTAAGATGTTTGATTAGGTAATTATGATAATGATGCTCTATTCATGCTTTACTTTTTAACCGGGAGAGTTTATTCCAATAGGTAGACGAGGCTGAAGATACAGTAAAGCGATTAATGCCAAAGGTATATGCATGAATATAATTCTACGTTATCTTGTGAACATTGATTTAAGCGTAATAATTGGTGTAACTTTCCCTCACCCCTCACAAGTAACCTCGGGATCAGGGGATTAAAAGTAAATGGGTTCACGTTCGTTTATTTAAATTTCAACGATCTTAATAGGTTAAATGAGCGTCAGTGTTGTTGTAATTTTTTTGCGTGCTTCATGATTCGTCCTGCTCTGTTTAAAGGGCGTTTCCTCTTTGGTTGGCGGCACGAGTGAGCGTCTATCCTGCTGTTTATCAATATGATGGGTGCATGTCTTCTGTACTTCACTGTTGGTCTGTTAGGATTTTCCAGCCATTAGACAGACACCATCTTTGAGGTTCAACAGGGCTCCTGGATGTCTCAGGCATTCAACCTCCATTTAGCAATGTAGCGACTAAGGGATAATAAGAGGTTTATATCATGATTATGTTCTCACGTAGATCATTAGCGAAGATGAAGTGTCACAGGAAGCGGATGAACCAGATTTCCTTCAAAGCTCAGAGGAGACCCTTTTCAAGATAAAAGAAAATGCAGTAAGTTTATAGAGAGGTCACCTATATGAGAATGATAGGGTACTAATTTTTTTATAAGTAAGGATAAGCATCTTGGCTATTTCTTTAAGAAAATCACGTCCTATCTTGGCTTTGAAGAGGGAAAAACACATGTACTGATTTGAGAGGCGCGGTGGCCTCATGGTTAGAGTGCTCGACTCCAGATCGAGTGGTCCGGGTTCGGGTCCTGGCAGGGGACATTAGGGCCGTTCATACGAGAGAAAATAAACCGCGGCTTACTTAATATGCGAAAGGAACTATTTATACGAGTATAAACCCCCAGGCTAGGATAGGCCGCGGCTTGAGAAAGTCGTGGACGTAGATTTTGTACCATTTATACGGGGTGTTCGCGTCTTATGTAAGCCGCAGCGTTCTTGGGCAAGACACTTTACTCTCATGGTGCCTCTCTCCACCCAGGTGTATAAATGGGTACCGGCAAATTTAATGCTGGGGGTAACCCTGCGATGGACTGGCACCCCATCCATGGGGGAGTATAGAAATACTCCTAGTCGCTTCATGCTACAGAAACCGGAGATAAGCGCCGGCCTGATGGGCCTTCTAGGCTCGTAACAGACTTTACCTTACTGATTTGGTAGCAGCAGCGGGAGCACTCGCCTACCGCCAATGTGGAATGGAGTGTTTTAGTATGAGAGCCACCTTTAGTTTTTTAGTGTGTTGATTTCATCAAATCTGAACAAAACCTCAGCTCAAATTATATAATCGTTGGATGTTGTCCTTCAGTAGCATTTTAAATGAAACAGTTTAAAATCCAATTGAGGCCTTACACTACTGTAAAACTGATGTTAAAATCGTTAAAAACGTTTAGAATCCGAGCTTTCGCCGATCCACGGCATCATCAGGGATAAGAAATATTCCGCGTAGGGCTTATATACAGATGTAAAGTGAAAACGTGTGAAAAGCGGGAGAATGTGGGTATAAAATGCCTAAGATAAATAAGGAGGTATGAATATGAATAAAAACGAGTGGTATGATCTAATGACCGAGTGTAAATAAGATATGCTAAGTAATTTCTAGAATAAAAGATCCGCGAATTCGCTGCATTCCTCTCGGGAGTTCATGGTAGGTTTGTACTTTCGTATGTAAAACGCTTCGAGCAGTCGTAAATTTGCAGGATCGTTTTCTAGCACAATACTCTTAATTTCGATGCCTTTGTAGACTTTGTTTTGGCACTGAGAGAGGTGTTTCTTCACGGAGGAGTTGTCATTGTTCAGGTGTTCCCTCACACGATCGTGGATAAAGCGTATAGTGCTCCCGATGTAATGCTGGTTGCAGTTGTTGCATGTGATTTGGTAAACAGCATTGCGTAATAAGCACAATTTGGTGCCGGAGATAGGGCAATTGGCCCTCGTGCATGTCCGTTCTTTGTTGTTGTGAGAGAGGGCTCGTCTGAGAGTATATGATTTGTGCGCCACCCGAACTGGTATGTCCTCTTTTCGGAAAATGTTTGTGATTCTGTAGTTTAGACGTTCGGAGATATATGGGATCTTCATGTACGACCATTCGGTGTTGAGAGGTCGGGGGTTTTCCTGGTGGTTCTGAGAGTGCTTAGTTTTGTCTATGATGCTTTCGGGATACCCATTGAGACGAAGGACGTCGTCAAAAGTATTTTGGTGCTTCCTGGCTATTGTTT
>OX421445.1:18979396-19016896 GCA_949126865.1 Montipora capitata
AGAGGAGCACTCAGTGAGCAGTTCGATTTCAAATGCAGAGGTTTTCGAGGGTAATGTAAGTTTCAGGGAGACCTCGCAACGTGGTGGCACCCGATTTTCTGCTGGTGATGTGAATGCAGGATTGGAAGAAAATGAAATGCTTGTTAAAAGTGATAAAGGAGATCCCGGGCAAGCTGAAAAAGAACGATTTCTCTTAACAGCCAAGGTATTATTTTCGTTCTACTTTGATGTTGCTTGGTTTCCCGTATAGCCTGCGTAGCAAGCGTTTCCAGCAGGCGATTTTTCGGCTGCGTGAGAATAGAGCGAGCGCAAAAAAAAAAAAAAAAATGGAGGGGAGGAGAGGAGAAGGAAACGCTTGCGGACGAACCCCTCGATTTTGAAAAGTCCTGTTCGCCCACGAACGGGGTCTCTGATTGGCGCGGCTAGGATTTTTTGATTGACACCTCTCAGTTCCTCGTGTCAAAATAATGTATTCCTCGTACCAAGCGAATGAATAATTAATAATTCGCTTTTCGCTTTCCGCTCGCTGAAATCGCTCATTACGCAGGCTAAATGGCGAAGAGATCTTCTAATCAATAAATAATACACCGAGCACTTAGCTCCGTTGTCGATAAAGGATTTAGCGGTGGCTTGAGAGAAGAACAACAAATGTCGATGTATTAAACAGCTCGTCCAAGGGTGAGATTTGCTCGCTGTTCTTCCCACTGGTTTGGGAAAAGCCTCATTTCTTACGAAAAACAATGCTTACGTATAAATTATTAGTCCTCTCAAAAGTATTGCGACTGGTCAAATCAAGGAAGCCTTCAATAGAGATTTCGGGTGGCTGGTAAACAGACTCCTAAACGATTCAATCTTGCGAGATCGTTGTTTTTTGCACCGCTTTGGAGCAATATACTGTTGAAATCCTGTAGTGTAATGCCGACGCTTTGGGATTTCGAAGCCTTGACATTATTGCAGAAGCAAGTGCGACACTATTTGTAGCTGTTCCTTTAATTTTAACAACACAAGCGCCAAGAACAATCTGTTAAGTAAACCACCGAACAGAAAATTGTGTAGGAAAACCTAGTAATATTGTATTGTAATGTATATTTTCAACATTTCAGGTGCTCTGACATTTCATTAGAAGCACTTTTGTTCACAGCATTTGGAACCTCTTCGTATCGGTTAACTGCCGCATGCAATTTGTCTTACCAAACATTAAGGTGCGTTCCTTTGAGATGATCCGGAAAAGGATCACTGATCCAAGATCACTTGGATCACAGTGCATTAAAGGAACCGATAAATCCACTTTGGGGAAGGATTTTTCGGTTCCTTTGATGCACCATGATCCAAGTGATCTTGGATCAATGATCCTTTTTCGGATCATCCCAAGGGAACGCGCCCTAAAATCATATCGTCGCGGGAAATTCTTACGAGAACATTTCCATAGTTGGACTTCGAGGCCGCCTTTGGGAAGAGTATCTGTTTTCTAATTGATCAATGTTGTCGTTAATTTCCTTGTCAAATTTTTGAAGCTTCTTTTGCCCAAAGTTTATTCCTGCTATGTAAGATCAAACATTTTCTTGGTCAATTTATGACAGCTGATGAGATGTATGACAGGTTAAGTGGGCGGTTTTCAAAATGCTGGGGTTTGTCTGCAAGCGTTTCCTTCTTGTCTGGCCCCATTTTTCGCGCGGCCAAAACATTAAAAATCTTCCACCGAAATGCTTGCTACGCAGGCTATTTCCCGTATAGCAGTCAATTAATTAATTGAGAAATGTGATGGATCATAACTTACGGATCTGAGAGATTGATTACTTATGTCATTTTTAAAACCTATGCTCGAATGCGCTGCCCCCGTCTGGAGCCCCTACCAAAAAAGGATATTGAATACTTGGAAAAAGTCCAAAGAAGAGCATCACGGTTAGCGTTAAAGCAAAAGCGCGAACAAATGAGCTATGAAGACCGCTGCCGCTTACTGAAGTGGCAAACTGTGGAGAAACGTAGAGAGTTCTTATCTCTAGTCCAGTGCTACACGATAGTTTTGGAAATAGAGAGCCTTCCTTTTTCGGACTTTTTTAAACTGACTTTGTTTTTATAGTGACGATAACCAAAACAAATTCTCTAAGAGGCAAGGTCGCTTTACCTGCAGCTCGTTTACAGGGGCCCATATGAATCAAATACACAAGGTGGAGTGAATTGGCTATGGGCAGAAGCCCGTAGCCGCTTTAATTAAGTATTTGCAAGATAAGATCTTATATTTGCACAAAATTCAATTCATTAATATTGGCGCCAGTAAAGGTGGGGGCTAGAAAACGCCAGAACTGCATAAACAAATGCAAGATAGGGGAGGTGGCGGGATGAAAAATATTCACGACACTTGCAAAAAGCTTTGACCCTTGACGATTAGTAAAAGTGAATGAACGCTACATGCCACGTCACGCGTCTGATAGTCCCTTGAGAGGGGGTAATAACATTTGACAATTGCCTAGCTCTTCACGTCAAAATTGCACGTGGTTACGCAATATTGCGAACGAAATTGTTGTCACGTAACAGTTTAAACGAAGCATTACGAGAAAACATAAAAATCTTATTTGCTAGCAAATATTTTCTAAATGTAATCGAACTAGAGCCAATCACGATTATAAGCTCTATGTAAAAGTTGCCATCCTAAATTGCTACAAATATTCTCTCTTTGTACGGATCGTTAACATGTGGAATAATCAGTTTGCCTAAAGATGTTGACACACAGGATCGCTGACTTTATTTCGCAATAGATTAAGGATTTATATGAATATTGATTAATACGATTGTTAACAGTTTTAATTATCTGTATATAATGTTTTAGATTCTAGATTTAACCTTTTCATCTATTATTTTGGGAAATCTTTTATAAAGGGTTGCCCTCTAGATATCCCCTTTCGAGAGATGTTTTGTAACTTTAATTTTTTTATCTCTTGAATAACGTATTGTATTGTATTTTATTGTATTTAATGACATAATTCTTGTCCTAAACCAAAATAATACACCTCATTCCAAAATTGCCGCCATTTTAGTATTCTTTTGTTTCCATGCAAATTGGCCTTTATGGCCTCGCTTTCAAACGTAAAATTCAAAAGAATATTTAACTTTGAACGAGGCCATAAGGGCCAATTTGCATGGAAACAAAAGAATACTAAAATGGCGGCCATTTTGGAATAAGGTGTATGGGAATTTTGAAACGGACGGGTAGGAGGACAGTGTACGTCTTCAGTTGTAACGTAAGGACAGACTTTCCTCGGTTCACTTGATGTATATATGTAAATGGAAATTTTCCCAAAATAAAACGCTCCGAATGTTCTCTTTAGAACAAAGAAGTCCTCAACAAACCAGAAACCACCGTGAACAATATATCTGCAGAGTTTTTACCAGGTAGGGAAAAAGTCGGTTATTTGCTCACTTTGTACTTTGTACTTTCTTTGTCGCTTTTGTAACTAGATACTCAATCTAAGAGAATTGATTGGGTTATCCATGCTTATGCGTCCTTAAAACGTTGTCATGCTGTGCCTATTGACAAGTAAACTTCAATAAAAAGTTCACAGCCAGCTTTTTAGCGTTATGTTTTTGTTGTGCATCAGTGCACAAATCAGGATTTCACACTTCTCGTTTAACCGTACTTAGCCTGAAAGGGAGTCATCTTTTTTAGAAAAGAAAGCAAAAAGTAATGCTTAACTTGACTTTCTGCTCCCAAGGCATTATTTGTTTCTGTTTTTAGGCGATTAGGTTGGTGGAAAAATGCAGTGTTTCGCTGGCGTTTCGTGAATACATGGCGACGTTATTGCGTGATGGGAAGTCATTTTGTCTCGTAGGATGTGCCTTTCAGCATAAATTGTGTTCTTGAAGTGTTACAATCATGTCTTCAGTCAAATGCTCAATGTGAGATTAAAAAGCGCGAGGAGAAACTACGGTTTTGTTTAGTGGTACTTTTCGTTTCTCAAGAAGTATGTTCTGGCCTTGTGCTATTGATGTTCAGAAAGTTTTCCTACGTTTAGACTGCAAAACAGTCATTAATTTTCTCTCAACCTTCTTGCCTATCTCCTTAGATATTTTGGATCAGATCCTGTGCTCACGTGAGGCGTTTACACCAACGCAAAACGTACCACTTCTTTGCAGGCTTCTGATTCGCCTAAACTTTGTATGAAACTGATTCGTGCTTGAATAATTAAAACATTTTTACCCACCAGCAAAGCCAATATGTTAATACAAGCTGAGGAGAGCCTACTAGGAAGGTTTAATGCATTATCAACTTTTTGTAAACAAGAGAGAGAGAGGTCTTTACAGGAAAACGCGAACTGAGGTCTTGCCATATTGACCTCGCCACCACTCGTTCAATACATCAAGACCAAATTTAGAAATCTTTATCTTCGTAGTAATGATGAACAATTAGTGTAATAAACAGTAATAACAGTGTAATAACGCACTTTAAATTGCTTTTAGGTGATGCATATCCGCGACGAATTCTTTTGATTTCTGAACGATGGTCAAGTTGGCAGTGTAGCGTTTCTGCAATCAATAGACAGTTTTGTCGAAGTTTTGCCAGGAATGAAGATGTTTCTGTTGTATGCCTTGTCCTTCATGCATCTGAGCAGGAGACAATAGCAGCAACAAGGGATGGAGTGAACCTCATCAAGGCTTTAAACCAGCCAGGGCTTTGTGATGGCGATGAGCACCTTCTTCACCTTCACAATGTTTTCCCTTTTAATGTGGATCTCATTGTAGGCCATGGGAGGATTTCCGGTACTGCAGCAGCCATTCAAGCAAACCGCTTGAATTGCAAATGGCTCCATGTTTTTCATAATTTGCCTGAAGAAGGACAAGAGACAGAGAGGGACTTGGGGTTAAAAGCAGATTTTGTTGCTGGGATTGGTCCACTCGTGGTAGAGCAGTGGGAAGCAGTACTGAATCGTAAGGTCATTACAATAATTCCTGGATTGCCAGAGGTCGCCCCTCGGAATAGAATTATGACGCCCCAGAGTAGGTGTCTCATTCTAGGAGACTTCAATAATCCAAACAAAAGTGGTCTTAAACTTGTCATAGCTGCCCTTGCAGATTGTAAGCGACGAGAACGCCGCGTTCATTTAACTGTGGTAGGTGCTAATAGAGAAATGGTTCGAGAATTAGAAAAAGAGATATCAAGCGATTTGAAGCCCTCCATGTTTAAGGTCGTAGTCAAGCAATTTGATCTAAGTCAGGAAACTATCGGTGTGGAAATACGAGGTGTTTCCCTGGTGCTGATACCTTCTTCATCTGATGGATTTGGTGTCCTTGCTCTAGAAGCAGTGGCTGCGAAGGTTCCAATTTTAATTACATCCTCTTGCGGTGTTGCAAAATTTATTCACAAAGAGTTTGCACCACAATATTTGAAGCTTATGTGCTCAACTAGAAGTGACACAGAGTGTGAAGAAGCGTGGACAAAAGCAATTGATGATGTACTCGATGACCGCGAAAGTGCATTTGGTATGGCAGAGGCTCTTTGGGACAAGTGGACTTCAGTCTTCACTTGGGACTTAGTTGTTTTTAATCTTTTAAAACACATGGGCAATTTTGTCCCCGCGCCCACAACTGATTTGCAGATTACGCTACCTTCTCAGTGCTCAGATACAGCCCTAAAATTTGTACAGCATCACGTGGACTTGCTGAACAGACGTCGCAAACATGTTCTGTTCGTCTCCCCAGAAAATGCCACAGAATCGCCTTTTATTCGTTGTTTTGCCCAGGTTCCTTGGATCGCAGTTGTCGATTTTGATGTCAACAGTGTAAAGTCCGGTTACCTTTCAAGCTGTAGCACCTTTTGTGAAAACATGGGCATGAAGATATGTCGTATTCTTCCACCATCACCTGACGAAGATCGCAAAAAGTTTTTTGGAGGATCCCTAACTGGTGTTCCATGGATTCTTCTGGAGGGTATGCCAGAAAACAAAAGGAGCATTAGAGGGAACCTAGAGTGGATAAGAGATTTTTTTTCTGCTCTTGGTAAGACCTACCAAGATCCCATCACCTTTACAGTTCTGTGGAAATCGTTCAAGGAAACCGAAATGTTGTGCAAAAATCTGTTAAAGATACTTACAGCTGTGCAGATGCTGCCCCTCTACAACCAAGTAAAGCTGGTCATCGCATCTACTGGTGATAGTTTCAGCAGTCACTTGACAGATATTGCTGAAGATTGGGGAGTTGAAGTGCAAAGCATCAGCCTTGAGGACATTTGTAATGCACTTTGTCAGTGTGTCAATTCATCGCCATTTATGCAAGAAGACCAGGATTTTTCCCTTCCAGTGGCAGATCCAAATGACCCTCTTGGTCAAAACGTTATCTTTAAGGTTTTGCCTTCTACTTCTCGTTGGATTATTTCCGAGATGGAGGTGTTGTTTCAGTCAGTCGGAAGCACTCCGCAATTTGAAACTGACGATGCTTACCATTTTTACCGGGGTGGTTTGATCTCTTGGTATGCTCTTCAAATGGGCTATGCCGTAGAACGTGGCAACTGGAAAGCATTACAAAATAAGGTTGATGAGCTATTGGTCAGGGCAGGGACATTAAAACTCAGGATGCCTCACCAAAGAGGAACTGGTGGTTCTACCTCAGCCCGAAAAATTCTCTTTGATTACCATTACAAATATCCTTGTGTTCACCTGAAGTCTGTAGGCCATGCAGAAATAGCTCAAGCAATCAAGGTCGTAGCTCAGTTTTGCAGATTGCCGGTGATTGTCCTCGTTGACTGCAAACAAGTGCAAAGTGATGAGTTTGATGTGGATACTTTGTATAATATTCTGTCAAATGACAGAATTCCATGTTTGGTGCTAGAGGTAATTCATCAAAGTCAAATCAAGGCAAAAAAGCCTTTACAAAGCTCAGAAAACCGGTCAGAAAAGACTCCTCCAATTCCCTTGGCAGATACCCTAAATACTCACGAAGTTGGCAAATTTGTAGAGATTTACAGCACGCAAAGGAGAGATAAATACAGTGAACTTTGCTCGCTCCGTGATCGTGGTCCAAAGCAGTTGCAAATACCGTTCTACTACGCGTTGACGACGTTTGAAGACAGGTTTAGTGGTTTAGAACCATTTGTTGAAGACTGTCTTCGAGACGTAGATTTGAGGGAACAGAAGATACTTCTTTTCTTAGCAATAGCTTACCACTATGGCCACAATTCACTTTTTGCAAATGAATTTGCTGGATTGTTGCACGCGCCGCGTCGAGAAGTAATTTCTTTGGAGTCAGTTCTTCCTGAATTGTCTAGAGACCTGCTCTTGGAAGAGGATGGGAAGTGGAGACCACGGCATGATCTCATAGCAGTGGAAATGCTCCGTCAGTTGCTCACAAGCTCCATAGGACCAGGTCGTGTTCATCTTGACAATTGGAAAGATCACCTTGCTGAGAAAGCCCTTGAATTCTTCGAGGACATGTCAGAGAGCGTAGTAAACGACGTGCTACTCAGTCGTATACCTGACGATTCCTCTCATCAGTACATCTCTTTTTCTCAGCTTATATCGGATATTCCGCTTGAAGACGATGCAATCAAATTGTTTGAAAAGGCAATTTCGCTTTTTCCAGACAACCCATTTTTTAAAGTTCATTTGGGCCGCTTTTACAGCATCCAGAAGAAATCAGCTGGATTTTCCATGGCCATTAAGTACACAGATGAAGGCATATGTTGCTCTCAAGACTATTCACGTTTGGCAAGAGGACAGTTCGCTCAGATGAAAGGCGTTGTTTATAGTCGCGAGGTAAGCTATCTCGTAGACGAAAAGGCCGAAGTCACTCGCGTGATAGAAATGGCAGACAAAGGAGTGAAAAATTTTAGGCGTGCCGTTAGCATAGCTCCAGATTTTGTCGATGGTTACATCCCAGAGGTCCGTATGATGTGCAAGGTTTTTGAGTATATTGACCAAAAAACAGGGGACTTTTGTACTTATGTGAAATCTGCGGAGGCACATCCCTTTATTATTGACGGCATTTCTAATACCTCTAATACCTTGGAATGTGTCCCTGACAGTGATGAGTATGCTCACTGGCGTATGCGTCTTGCCTGTTTGGGTCGCCGAAAATTCACACCGAGGCAGATCCAGGAAACGTTGGATTTATTGTATCATCTGCGAACCAGTGGAAGGGCCAGTATAGCATCTATCAATCGGCAAATCGTAATCATGAAGATGGATATTTGCTCTGGCAAAAGTGAATCTCTTTCATCAATAGCAGCGGAATGTATTGAATTGCTGAATCAAGCTTTGAAGTATGACACAAGCATGGAGCTTACCATGCGTTTGTGGGTGCGATTGGCCCCGTTTATTCCTGTTTCCCTCGCTGATGCAGAGAGTAAGGTATTCTATTGGTGTTCCAAAGAAAAGTCGGTTCGTTCCTTTTTGTACAAGTATATCATCGCTTGCTTGCGCTTACTTGAAGGCGGCTCCTCCACCTACAGCGAAATATTGAAGAATGCAAAGGACGATCTAATCTCAGGAATTAAGGCCATCAATCGCCCTGATGTCGGGAGATGTCGTCACCCTGACAGACCAGTCGTTTGGTTGGCACAGAATGGAAAAGGAATGGGCCATTTGGTGCCGAATCTCGATGATATGATCTCTGAATTCAAGTACGTTAGAACGAAACGTTTTCTCGATAGCAGATACACAAAGCAACTTCGTCCGCTAACTGGCTTAATCGTTAAAACGGGAGCAAAAGTTGGAACGATCAGGATCAGTAACGAATTAGAAGTGAGCTTTCGCACTGATCTATGTGTAACTCCGCTGACTAGTTCTGTATTTGCTAACAGAAAGGTGCAGTTCTTCTTGGCGTTTACCTTCTTCGGAGCAGACGCCTACAACGTAAGGCTTGTTGCAGAGTAGGGGAGTATATAACCTTATCACTCCGGTTTTTTATCTGAGTGGAGAATAACAGGAAGAACCTTCCTAGTGAAATTACGTTGATATGCTTGGAACCCACTTGATGTTAGTGTTAGACAAAAGAACGTTTGGCACCATTAGAGCTTTTCACATGATTTGTAAATTCCTTTGATGACTTTAAAAGTCTTAAATAGCTCTGTAGTGTGCGAAAGTATTGGCGAGCCTCTTCCTACACACAATTGAAACCAGACGTTATCAAATTGAAGTGGGTCAGAGTGTGTTTAACGTCCTACATTGCTTAGTCAACGAAGCTTGGGCTTCCTGATATGTTGTTGAACCTACTGAAGTCGTTTTATTTGCAACCAGTGAATGCTCGGTTTGACTTCTTTTTTAAAGTAATTTTACCATCAATATCGCATGATCTACTCGTGTAGAGATCGTGCAATAACACGCTGTTTGATGAACTTGAACGTATTCCTGTCAGAGCGGCCAGGACTATTTACCGTTTTATGTGGAGCACCCCGACCGAACAAGTTTTTAGTACTGTAAAGTGCATTCCTGTACGACTGTACTTTAGTGGTATCATCTATCATAATCTACCGGACTATCTGGCTAACCGTCTCCAAAGAGTGCAAACAGCTTCAACAAGCTTTGTTTTGGGACTTTTGGAAGCACCGAGGCCATCATCAAACTCAAATGGTTACCAATTATGGAACAGTATTAAAGGCTTCTCCTAAAGGCAGCACATAAAGCAATACATAACCCTACATGACCAAGCTATCTCAAAGTAGATATTGTTAAACGCACGAGGACTTAAAGATCTAATTCAGGGACATCCCCAGTCACACCTATGGAAACCAGTACATTCCAAGATGCAGCGGCAAAAGCTCTTCAATAAATTACCTATGTCAGTTAGAAACTGGTCAGATTTTAGTATCTTCTCCAAATCGACATTTGACTATTCAGTGGAAAGAACTAAGAACACATGACTGCAGTGAAATTTTCTTCAGTTTATAATATATCATAGTTTTTCATTTAAATTCCACTTTACTGTAGCCATTTTTCAAGCCTGCAAATAATTTTTTGCTATAAGCCTGTCATATGTCAGGCCAGGGACAAGGTTTGACCTGACATGCAGCCACCCTGTTCGGACAAAGAAAAATTAATGTTTCCACACTTATTTAATGGGTGCCTGTGGCAGACCATTTTATAAATTGCCCGGCGTCTCATTTTCATTGTCTCGTTTTTAATTTTTTTTTCATTTTTAAAAGTGGTTAGGGTGAGAGTTAAGGTTCAAATCTTTTGCCTTGCCCGTACCCGGACAGGAAGATCCTTGTTTTTCGTGATTTAACATCAGACCTGAAACTGTTTCTGCTCTAGCATGATCGGAATCCCGTGTAAGATCTTATGGAGTAAAATCAGTTAACATTATGTCAATATTCATGTGGGAAGACACCACGGTTGTTATTGAGATTATTCTTCAGTCACTTTCAGAGGAATTTCAAAAAAAATCTTTCAAGATTCCATTCAAATGTCTGAATTCTACGGGAAAATATCAGCTCTTCTCCGCAAGACGAAGTATTAATAAAGAATCGAAAATAGCCGCAGGTAATGGTCACGTGTGACACGGTTTGGGCAAATGGGAACACTTTGTCAAAAACACAAAATTCCATGGAAAATTCACCAGATCTACCCTACATACGATACACTACTCACTGAACCCAACTCGCGTAATACAGTTGTGGTGCTCTGACATTTCTTGGTGACCAATCGAAGCTGCCACTAGTTTTTAGAACTATCTTCAGACCAATGTATTAAAAAGCAGTATTTAAAATCTAATGTTTGAAATATTCACATGCACATATTTTCCGTATCTAAATTAGGGTTGAAGATGAACTAGAAATAAATCGTTTTCCCAGTTCCGCAACGTCCTTCGTTTCTGATACAGCATTTTTGAATTTCCGAATTTTCACCTTGCGTGACAACATGATACAAAGCTGGTTGAAAAAAAATGTCTCTTTCTATGATTTTCAGACATTTGTGCGTTTCAAGTACATTACGAGATGTGTTCATACACATGTATTTTATCTCATGAGTGCAAGTAAGCACTTATGAGGCAAAGTGAACTCTAGGTGTTTTCGATGATTACTGGCCGCCATATTGGTGGACCACGGACGGTCCACCAACATGGCAGCATCGTGTGAAACGTTTCGGGAAATTGATAACTCAGAAACGATGCACCGCACTGACCTGAGAATTGGAGAGGCGGTTTATATATTTGTCTTAACATCATTTCAATTTGTTGGCTTCTTTTATTGAACGGTTTCGAATTTGCTTTTTGTTGCGTGACAATGAAAACGATCAAAACATGGACCCACTGCCCAATGCTGTCTTGACAATACTGTTGCTTTCGTTTGCCATTCTATTCTTATGTTTTTGCTTTCTTTTTTTGTCATTCTAGTTGAACAAAATACATTTGTGCAAATCCTGAAATGTTTCAGCTTTTGTTTGTGCATAGCAATAACGTTAGTATTTCTAATTTAGTTATTGAAGTCGTGGTGAGGAATGTAGTTCGAGTCCCTAAAAATTCGCTGTAAAACTGCATTTGTGGAACAGTACCCTTGTTGATTCCACAGTTCATATACATTGCAGTGTTATTCAATTTAAATCAATGCACTGGTAAATATACAGTTTTTACGGTCAGCCTGTCCAGTCAGACTGATCGTTTGCTAGTCAAAATCTAAAATTTACCAGACAAATGTCCGATGACCGTCGCTTATTTGCAGGCTTGATTTTTAGTTTTTTATAAGGTAAGGTGGCTCGAACCAGATTCACCACTTTAGGAGACATTCTTATTAGAACGGTTATAACTACTATACTGTATCACGTAACTGCAATGTTATGGTTCCATATGAAACACCACTTATCGCTTAACAAAATGCGCCCGCTATTGTGACGTAATAGGTTACCATGGGAAGACGACAGCTCTTCAAAAACACCCTATATTTCGTCGTTACTTGCATATATCTCAAAAATGAACTCGGTGACCCCAATTTTTTATTGCAGAATAGTAATTACCAATCTGTAATAGAACTATCAGCAAAGTTTTTAAAAAATTCTTGGGAGCCGATTCAGAGCTACCTTACCTTACCTTAAGGCAGCCCCTGAATTGGCTCCCAAGAATGTTCTTAAACTTTGCCGATAGTTCTATCTTGCATTGATACAGTGTTGTAGTTATAACCCTTCTAATGAGAATGTGATGAAACTGAGAATGTGGTGAAACTGGTTCCAGCCACCTTAACTCAGTTTCTTTGTTGGTTAGTTTTTCCAGATGAAGAGCCAATTAAACATTGGATATACTGGAATAAAGTCATTATTATTATTGTTGTTATTATTATTACTACTATGATGATGATGATTATTATTATTATTGGCTATGTGTACGGTGTTCTGTTACACTTCAATACTCGTTCCAGTTCAGATACGTTTTTAAACTTTTCTAACATAGCGTGTATAATAGCAAGATCAAAATTACGGCAATAGTGTAATTATGTGTTTTATATCTTAGCAACATTTCTTGGTGCCCATATAGCAAAGAGAGGAAAGAAGAGCATGAAATCTTGTTGTCTTTGACCACTTAAGCGTAACATTTTCACAATCAAGTTCTACGTCTTTACGCACCAAACAATTTTCAGAGTAGATTGATCCAATTATTCTCTCATTTCGGGATGCACTTATGGTAAACTTTGTTTACTTTCTACTCACAAAAACGGCAAGAGCCTCTGCAAAGTTATTAATGTGGACATGGTGACTAACCGTTGTCCAGTATGACGCCGGAACGCTTTGTTTCGTGCTTACGTACGAAACAATTCATTGTCGGTCTAATTCCGTTGTAAAACAGGAAAAAAAAATATTTGTTGCACATGAAGCAAAGCTTCATTTCCTTTAAAACCCTATCATGGCCGTCTCTTCAGGTCTTCCAAAATACAACATACCAAGGTGTTAACACCTTGTCCAATGCGATAATACTGAAAGTTGCTCCGCTTGTGCACCGATGCGGTGCAGTTGTGCCCTTGTGCTGATTGATTAATACTTAAGTGCATTTTTGGTGCAGTCTCCCTGCACCGGATTTCCTTCAGTGCACCCTGTCCGGTGCACATTTGCACTGAAGCACAATTTTGTGCACTGCACCGGTGCACTTTTAAAACGCTCCGATTTTAATTATCTGAAGAAATGTAATTATAAGATAATCATTAGTTGTTGTCCTTCAGTAGCATTTTGTGGTTAATGATTCCAAGTTCGAGTGAGGCCTAACACTACTGTGAAGTTTTTATACCCAATTATTCCATCAGAGATCAACCCTAGTATTGGAATTGGGCCCACACAAGGACAGAGAAAAACACAATATTGTTGTGAATAACATCTCACATACCCACGGCCTGCTCCCGTTCTGGCCTCGTAGCTCAGTCGGTAGAGCGGCGGTGATCTAATCCGAAGGTCGTGGGTTCAAATCCCACCCTGGTCAGAGTTTTTCTCTGTCCTTGTGTGGGCCCAATTCCAATACTAGGGTTGATCTCTGATGGAATAATTGGGTATAAAATTCCAATACTATGGTTGATCTCTGATGGAATAATTGAGTATAAAAACTTCACAGTAGTGTTAGGCCTCACGCGAACTTGGAATCATTAACCACAAAATGCTACTGAAGGACAACAACTAATGATTATCTAAACTAGACCCTCCGTGAGGGTACACTGGGTTGCCTGTGGTACGTGCACCGTTCCAGACAATTTTTTTCAAGTTGGGGGGTCATTAAGAAGTCATACCAGACGAGGCCCTTTGGCTCACAGGTCCTCACACGTTCGTACGACGAAACAGACCTGTCCCTGCGTAATATGTAGCTCTAACAGTGCACGATATTGTTTTGGTATTGTCTATCATTGTAGTGCCATGGTAGAAGTCTTGGGTAAATAGTCTGAGAAGACATGTGGTTACTAGCAAAGTAGTGAACCCAGAAAGATTGAGGAAAATAAATGGGAAGTGAGAAACATTGGCTTCAGAGCTGACATGTTGATAAACTTCTTTTCACCACAAGTTTAAGCGTGCCCTCTGAGCAACTGACAGCTTTGTAATACCGAAGTTCACTGAAGTTAAGCCCTGTTGGGCGGGGTTAGTGTTTGGATGGGAGACCAAAATAATATACCCCTCATAAAACAGAAGCATCGGACCGAAAATACTATTAACGCTAACAAATGCGAACTCAGCAAGGTACAGATTTTGTTAGCTTGCTTTATGCAAAAACAAATATTGATGCAAAAGTAAATAAATATTGATACACAGTTTTTAGAAAGAGCAGAAGGAAGTTTCCAGGACGATCGCTCGAGAATAACATATTTACGACATGAAAACAACATTTATTTTGAACCGTGAATATGGAACATAAACAGTTACGATCAGCGACAAACATTTTGGGGGATTTTTGCAACGTTCAATTTTGTTATTGTAACTTTTGGCTGCACAAATAAATCGCAAAATCGAAAGTGACATCGCCGGAATTTAGCGGGCGCCGTGATGAAGTTACCGCGGCATGTTTACTCGCCCAACAGTGAAGTATCTGTGTCAAATGATGGCAAGATACCGGGTTTTTGTAAGTTTCTTTTTCTGTCAAGTGTTATAAAGTTTGACAACGAAATGAGCGAAGTCAAAACAAAGATCACAATCGCCCAAGTCTTGTTTACGCAAAGTCAAAATTTACTCTCCAAGACGCGCACGACGTTATTTATTCTAACCAGGTAATTCCATCATTTTGGAAATAGCAGCTACTTTATTATTCAACTGCGTCACAATTTTTCACTGATTTTGGGGCTCATTTTGTTGAAACTCAAGCACGCTTCCAACAGGCCAGCTGTGAACCCTTCCTGCTTACAGAGGAATACTAAAAAACTTCTCCCATATCACATTTCAACCTTAAGCTCAAAAATTCAATACACAACATGATATTATAATTCACAAAGGCTGAAAATACCACAGAATCCTTTTCCAGCGAAAAATGTATTGAAACAAACAACATATTTGCTCTTAGAGGCGAAAACCTCTTCCTATTTCATTGCGGGCGTGAAGACAAGAAACTCAATCGTGTCAATATGCGCAATATAACTAATATTACAACAAACAAAATTTTAGGATCAAACCGTTTCCATGAAGAACCTTTGCCTTGAATAATGAAGCACAAAATAGACGACAAGCTTTCTTTCAAATAATTCTTGGCTGTCACATTTCCAATTATGTTTTTACTGAAGACTGTGCAGAATTGATCACAGATCCACCTAAGGTGTTCGATTCGTTCTGTGTCTTCGTTGAACCCGTAAGTTACCAGACAATTTTCCATTTGGTTTCAGTGTTCTACATAACAGCACACTTGGTAAAATATTTGAAAAACAGCTCACTTTGATTTCGGCTCGACGGGCGATAGATTGTTGTCGAAGTCCATTACTCGTCGCTTTTAAGATTCCAGGAGTTTGTTTTTCGCCGCCTGCCTAGTTTATCCAACTGACTTTCCATTATTGAGCTCCATAAGGGTATATTTTGTTTAAGGATCCACTAAAACGCCATTCGCGTTACATGACTTTCGACGCCATTGCAGGCTAAGTTAATGATTCTACTGTGTCCACCAGAGAAATCTACGCATTTCCACTACCCTCTCGATCCTAAGAAAATGTGCGCAGAAGGCTCTATGCCCAAAGACACCACTTACCAGGGGAGTGACAGGCAAGACTTTAACCGACACGGAAAATAAAAATAAAACGGAAAAATCTACCAAATTTCTGACTGCGATTGCCATACGGCAACCCAGTAACAAGATTTAGGTTGCCAATCATTTATTGACTCTTTATTCTCGACATTCACAACAACAGATACCGATGCGTCTTTCTCAAATTGGCCACAGTCATTGAAAGCATTCAGAATAGCTTCATTCAAGCACAAAACGCTACACCAACTATGGTAAAAAATGCTAACAACAACACTAGTGACGATCATTGCACACGATACAAATAATTGCACATGAAATAGCGTTACAGCTCCAAATACAAAGGGATTCAGTAACAGCAGAAAACAAAAAGCCGTGATAATACAAATAGACAGAAAATTAACCTTTTTCAGAAATTTAACTAAATGCATTCGGCTAGGCGTACATCTCTGCGACTCGATACCGCTAGCACTAACTTTGACATCAGGAACTTTCTACTCTAGGCAACTTTCACAGTTCTATGCTTCTCTCCTTTGGCATTTGGTTTCAATGCAGTTCATATCAGTGTAGTTCACATCATGATTTTCACATATTTGCTCATTTAGTACACATTTGTTCTCAATATAGCTTTCTTTCAGTTTGCGGACCAAAACAATCGCTCAACCGCATCTTTCACTGTGGGTCTACCGCAAACGGCGTGTGCATAGTGAGTAGTTTGAGCGTTCCGAGGAAGAACCTTAATACAACAAAAAGCAATATGGTCACAAACGACATACTGTCATGGGCTTCACACATAACTTCATCGTGTTAAAGAATGATATTTGGTATGATCACTCAATCATGTGATTGTGCCTGTCTTGTTGTACTTATTATACTTAGGATCGAAATTTTCCAATCACAATTAGCTATTTTAACAACCTGTTTCCTCAGAAGGACGTCTGTGAAGCTGCCCAATCAAAACATGACAACTTCGATCCTCTTTGTGGTATAAATTCACAGAAAAAATTAAATTCTTTTTACTTTGTCTTCGTTTATTTCACGAGGGCTTGGCTGATCTCTGACTATCGTTAGAACCTTAGAATTGGTCTCGACTCCTGTCTCGTGTTGTTATCGCACACCCACTAAAACTCGCCTATTCTTGGTCGTTTTATTCCTACGCGTATAGAACCAAACAACTACCTCCTAAATGTCGAGACCAGTAAATGATCACACAAACGAAGCCAAATGGCGAGAAATAATATTTCAAGTGAATAGCTTAAAATAAAATTTGTTCGAAATCTCTCTCTTTAAGAAAGTTAAAGAAATATTGTTGCTTGCTAAAGTTAACAATAACTTCATTGCATTTTACGCTAGCTGTAATCATTTGCCAGAAAGATCACGGCTACAAATGCCTGTCATCTTAATGCGCATTAAATTTCAACTCACGAATGCAAATTAGTTAAGCTCGAATATTACACAGCACAATGAATCACAACGGTTGAAACATCTCACAAAAACCTTTCCAGCGTGAAATTTATTGAAACTAACAACATATTTGCTGTTGGAGACAAACAAAACCCTTTCTATTCCAATTGCGTGCGTGCAAACAAGAAACAATCCGTCTGAGAATGCAAATAAATAAATTTCTCAGTTCAAGATTAAACTCTTTCCTAAAGAACCTTTTCCGAAGCACAAAATAGACAACAAGCTTTCTTTCCAATAATTCTTCACTGTCACATTTTCAATTATTTTTTTACCTGAAAACTATACAGCTTGACTACAAATTAAATGCAAATCGCCAGACAAATGAGATGCCACTTCGGTAAACACTGTGATACATTCAAGATGTTCGATTCCTTTTACACCCATACTGAATTTCCCACTTATGTCAGTGTTCTACATACCAGCTCAGTTTATAAAATAAGATTAGAAACAACGCACACTTTCTCATATCCGACTGCAACTGTTGTCGAAGACCATTCCTCGTCGCTTTTAAGATCCAGATATTTATTTTCCCCGCCTGTTTCATTACTCCAATTGACGTTCCATTCTTCATCTCATAAAGGTATATTTTTTCCACTAAAACGCCATTCGCGTTACAATGACTTTCAACGCCATTGCAGGTTTAACTAGACCCTCCGTGAGGGTACACTGGGTTGCCTGTGGTACGTGCACCGTTCCAAACAATTTTTTTCAAAGTCATTGAGAAGTCATACCAGAAGAGGCCCTTTGGCTCACAGGTCCTCACACGTTCGTACGACGAAACAGATCTGTCCTTGCGTAATATGTAGCTCTAACAGTGCACGATATTGTTTTGATATTGTCTATCATTGTAGTGCCATGGTAGAAGTCTTGGGTAAATAGTCTGAGAAGACATGTGGTTACTAGCAAAGTACTGAACCCAGAAAGATTGAAGAAAATAAATGGGAAGTGAGAAACATTGGCTTCTGGGCTGACATGTTGATAAACTTCTTTTCACCACAAGTTTAAGCGTGCCCGCTGAGCATCTTACAGCTCTGTAATGCCGAAGTTCACTGAAGTCAAGCCCTGTTCGGCGGGGTTAGTGTTTTGATGGGAGACCAAAACAACATACCCCTCATAAAACAGAAGCATCGGACCGAAAATACTATTAACGCTAACAAATGCGAACTCAGCAAGGTACAGATCTTGTTAGCTTGCTTTATGCAAAAGTAAAAAACTATTGATACACAGTTTTTAGAAAGAGCAGAAGGAAGTCTCCAGGACGGTCGATCGAGAATAACATATTTACGACATGAAAACAACATTAATTTTGAACCGTGAATATAGAATATAAAAAGTTACGATCAGCGACAAACATTTTGGGAGATTTTTGCTACGTTCAAATAAATCGCCAAATCGAAAGTGACATGGCCGGAATTCGCGGGCGCCGTGATTAAGTTACCGCGGCATGTTTACTCGCCAAACAGTGAAGCATCTGTGTCAAATGATGGCAAGATACCGGGTTTTTGTAAGTGTCTTTTTCTGTCAAGTGTTATAAAGTTTGACAATGAAATTAGCGAAGTCGAAACAAAGATCACAATCGCACAACTCTTGTTTATGCAAAGTCAAAATTTACTCTCCAAGACGCGTTATTTATCACCAGGTAATTTCATCATTTTGGAAATGGCAGCTACTTTATTATTCATCTGCGTCACAATTTTTCACTGATTTTGGGGCTCATTTTGTTGAAACTCAAGTACGCTTCCAACAGGCCTGTGAACCCTTCCTGCTTACAGAGCAATACTAAAAAACTTCTCCCATATCACATTTCAACCTTAAGCTAGGAAATTCAATACACAACATGATATTGTAATTCACAAAGGCAGAAAATACCACAGAATCCTTTTCCAGCGAAAAATTTATTGAAACAAACAACATATTTGCTCTTAGAGGCGAGAACTTCTTCCGATTTCATTGCGTGCGTGAAGCCAAGAAACTCAATCGTGTCAAATTACCATATACTTCAGGTAAATACAGCTCACTTTGATTTCGGCTCGACTGGCGATAGATTGTTGTCGAAGTCCACTACTCGTCGCTTTTAAGATTCCACCGCCTGTATATCCAATTGACCTGCCATTCATGAGCTTCATAAGGGTATATTTTGTTTAAGGATCCACTAAAACGCCCTTCGCGTTACATGACTTTCGACGCCATTGCAGGCTAAGTTCATTAATGATTCTACTGTGTCCACCAGAGAAATCTACGCAGTTCCACTACCCTCTCGATCCTAAGAAAATACGCGCAGAAGGCTCTATGCACAAAGACACCACTTACCAGGGGAGTGACAGGCAAGACTTTTACCGACACGGAAAAGAGTACTAAAAAAGAACGGAAATCTACCTATTTTTCGACTGGGTTTGCAATAGGGCAACCCAGTAAAAAAACCCACGAAATTAAACACAGATTCCGACTGGGTTTGCCATAGGCAACCCAGTAAACAGTACTACACTCAATTGTCAAAAGAAACGATTGGTAGTTTTGTCTTACTAATGTCAGCAAAGCATCAACCAAAGGCATACAGAAACTTAAATCATGTATAATGGCTCTGCCATTTACAGTACCACTATAACGGGAACTGTACTGAAGCTGATAATCTGTATTAAACACATTCAGCACTTCCGGCAACTCAATAACAGGAAAGTTTGTCTGGACAGTCTAGATAATCCAGAATACAATTCATTACCAATGTTCATGATGTTAACCAAATCCGTCAATTGATGAGCTAATACTTCTCCTGTAATTATAAATCAGTGAAGTAAGAGACATTGCTACACACTGACGGTACCTGCATTTTCGCCAAACACTTCCACATTGCCTTGCCTATAAGGCGCTTGAATAGTTCTGGTATGATCAATGGGCCCAGGGTTTTTCTCTATATCATTACACAGCTTGAACTCTGTATGATTCATTCTATGGTCAACGTCCTTATAAACAGATCTTACTGAAGTGTAGTTACACTTAACTTTCACTCGGCTTCGACCACAACTTTTAGGTTTTTTCCTTTGATGTGCTGTACACCATTTCCTTTCCATAGTCCTCTTCTTGACAGCAGACCTTGGTCTTGCAAACATATAGTCTCACTTACGATAAAGTACACTCAACTTGGTAAATAAATGCATGGCAGAAGATTTCGGTACGTTCTTTTTAATATATTTTCGAACAAATTTCCTGAAATGTCTGCTCTTATGCAAGGCTCGTGATAACTGCTTCACTGGAATTCTGCTTGGTTCTCGATCCCTTTGGTGACGCCTTCTTACAGATTTACAATAAACAAACTTAGCGTAGCGAGATCGAAATTGCAAGTCATCTACTGATTCTTTATTATCAATATCCACAATAACACATGGCTGAGCCTCATTCTCAAATATGTTCTCCTGCAAGGCTCCTTTTAGCTGTTTCGCTGAAACACTGCTTACTTCTCCATCCCTGAGAACAACATGGCGACACCCTTTTAAACATTCACAATAAACCAACTTAGCACAACAAGATTGAAGTTGCCAGTCTTTTACTGATTCTTTATTCTCGACATTCACAACAACAGATACCGATGAGTCTTTCTCAAATTGGCCACAGTCATTGCAAGCATTCAGAATAGCTTCATTCAAGCACAAAACGCTACACCAAGTATGGTAAAAAATGCTAACAATAGCACTAGTGAGGATCATTGCAAACGATACAAGTAATTGCACATGAAATAGCGTTACAGCTCCAAATACAAAGGGATTCAGTAACAGCAGAAAACAAAAAGCCGTGATAATACAAATAGACAGAAAATTCACCTTTTTCAGAAATTTAACTAAATGCATCCGGCTAGGCGTACATCTCTGCGACTCGATACCGCTAGCACTAACTTTGAGATCAGGAACTTTCTTCTTCAGGAAACTTTCACAGTTCTGTGCTTCTCTCCTTTGGCATTTGGTTTCAGTGCAGTTCACATCAGTGCAGTTCATATCATCATTTTCACATACTTGCTTATTTAGTACACATTTGTTCTCAACATATAAACTTTCTTTCAGTTTGCGGACCAACCCCGGCCAAAACAATCGCTCAACAGCATCTTTTAGTGTGGGTCTACCGCAAACGGCGTGTGCATAAGTCAGTTCTTTGAGCGTTCCGAGGAAGAAGCTAAATACAACAAAAAGCAATATGCTCACAAACGACATACTGTTATGGGCTACACACTTCACCACAACTTGATCGCGCAAAAAAATGATATTTGGTATGATCACGCTCAATCGTATGGTTTTGCCTGTCAATAAGGCAGTATTATACTAATTAGTAAAATCCAACTAGTGGTCTATTATCAATGCTGCGTTCTGATTGGTTGAGCTACTAGTAGGCTATTTGTTATAGCCCACTAGTAGCGAAAAGCGCCGGCTTTGAAAACCAAAACAACAATTAAAGTCTAGCTTTAACTAGCGAAAGATGTTTTGTCTCGATACTTTTTTGACCAACTGGTTGGATTTTACTAAAACAATTATTCCTCTCGCCCTCACGGCCTCTGAGTCAATAGCCCATTCGGCCTTCGGCCTCATGGGCTATTGACTCAGAGCCCATTCGGGCTCGAGGAATAATTGTTAATTATACATAGGATCGAAATTCTCCAATCACAATTAGCTATTTTAACAACTTGTTTCCTCAGAAGGACGTCTCTGAAGCTGCCCAATCAAAACATGACGACTTCGATCCTCTTAGTGGTATAAATTCACACAAACAACTGGTGGTTACTTTCTTTCGTTTATTTCAGGATGGGTTAGTTAATATCTGTCTATCGTTAGAATCTCTCGACTCCTGTCTCGTGTTGCTATCGCAAACCCACTAAAATTCGCACATTCTTGGTCGTTTTATTCCTACTCGTTTAGAACCAAACAACTACCTCCTAAATGTCAAGACCAGTAAATGATCACGCAAACGAAGCCAATGGCGAGAAATAATATTTAAACTGAATAGCTTGAAATAAAATTTGCGCGAAATCTCTCTCTTTAAGAAAGTTAAAGAAATATAAGGGCCGTGTATACCAGGCCTGGGAGTTTATACTCGTATAAATAGTTCCTTTCGCGTATTATGTACGCCGCGTCCAGAGTAAGCCGCGGCTTATTTTCTTTCGTATAATCGACCCTATTGTTGCTTTCTCAACTTAACAATAACTTCATTTTACGCAAGAGTGACTATACTGAAATCTTTTTCTGACCTTAATTAAAAACAATCGCCAGCTGTAATCATTTGCCAGAACGATCACGCCTACAAATTCCTGTCATCCTAATTGCGTTCGAGAGAACGCTTCCTAATCTTCTGGGTTGCCTGTTATCGTGTAGGTTCCCTGTGCACGCAAGCGAAAGGTGAAACCGTGTTTTTTCGTTCCATGGTTCAACATTTCGGCGCCATTTTGAATGACGTCATAATTTCGTTGCGCAAAACATTCTGCCTCGTGCTTCGTTGTTTGTCGGACGTGTTGGAAGGTTCAAGCTTTATCATTCTGCCTCGTGCTTCGCTGTTTGTCGGACGTGTTGGAAGGTTCAAGCTTTATTTAAACCCTTCGTCGGTTGCATTTATAAATTACAAGTAAAAGTAATGACATTCCGCGATGACGTTCCATTTCATTTTCCTTTCACCGCTCACCGCCTGTGAATGAGCGCGTCGCCAATCTATTTTAGGATCATACCTGTTTTTTTGTTTGCCTTTTTCAACCGCCCACTTGATCGGGAGAATAAGACCGAATTTTCTTGCTCCAACGGCTTATTACCTTTGTGGTATAAAGGATTAATTAATACGCCTCGATACGCTGGATTTTTCTGTTTAACCAGAGAAAGACGACGTGTTTTGAGTTTTCATGGTAGATGTACTTTAGCGATTTTCGAAAAACACCCAGGGACCTAACAAGCCTATAATATGATGAATATTGCTAACACAAATTATTTTTAAAATACAAGCTAAAATATTTCTTATTTTACACCTTGAATTTTGATTACAGCGATGTGAAATGGCGAGGGAAAAGTTTGCTTTTCTAAGGCCCGCGCCGGCGAGAGGGCATTGTGCAATGTCACGGCATACACGAAAAAAAAAAAAATTATCTTCGGTTCTACCGTGCTTAATTCGCTGATTCAAAAGGTAAAGTGCTCTCCGTTAAAAAAACAAGATCTTCATTCACAGTTTGTAAGATGCGCCGATAATATTTATTTGATTTTTCTGGAAGGAATAGTTTTTATTACGCGGGATGACGTAGTCAGCCAGCGTCTTAAATTCGGGAGCGCATTCCTTTGGATTTCTTGGGAGTCAAAAATTGCCTTGTTTTTTTAAACTTTCCCGTATCCCGAGCCCGTCCCGAAAAATTGTGTGATTCTTATTGGCTGCAACTACGAATCACGTGCAAGTCAGGTTGGATTGCACCACTCAAGCAGGAAAAAGCTACTTCGTCAGCAAATAAAGCCAGGTAACTGCGTAGAGAGATAAAGTAGAGGTAAGTGCTTGCCATTTACATTGGATAATTGGTTTGTTATTTTGATTCGTTGCGAAATTGTGTGGTTAAACGTGAATAGCTGCACAGAGTGTGATTTTTGAAACTGTGGTTAACAATTTGTCACCGAACCAACGAGTTCAAGTCAAACCAACGAGTTCATTTACAATCGAAGCGAGTTCACAATCGTCGAACCAACAGGTTCACCATATCTAGTCGAACCAACGAGTTCATTTATAATTAAAGCTGTGAGTAGCCACTTGTAGACTTGTTGAACGAGTACACTTGTTGTGAAAAACTATTCAAATAAATATTTAAGCAATTTTAACACACTGCAACTGAGAGTACAGATATCGAAAAGTTGAGTCAAAGTACTCAGGAGTTAAAACGTTTAAGTACACACTCTGTTGAAGCTATCACTGTTGAATCGCACAATATTCTACTGTTTTGTCCATCCTCACCATGTTGCTTTTACTGTATGTGATATCCATTTTGACATTTATACAAAACCAGAGTATTGATTTCGCTACTGTTAAAATTTCTAATCGATGCGCCTACGATTTCCAATGTTTTCGTATTCATATTGAGAGATACAGGGGAAAGTATTTGTTGAGAAGAATACCTCATGCCTCACATGGAAGCTTTAATCCTTACGTCATTACTAACAAAGAAGCGCACATTATAAATGGCAACATGTTCAGTAACGTAAGGAAAGATAAGACCAGAGCTATCAGTGAACAGTCACAACAGACAACGAAAGATCGAAGACATTTCATGAACCATTGTTTTACTCATGCAGGAAAGTTCTCATGCGCAGTAGACTGTTTTCTTGAACTTACATTTGCCGTTTTTAAAGACTCTTTAAACTGTATTGAGCGTAATGAGTTTTTTCAAAAATTATCAGAGGCTTGTTTTCAATTAGAAAACTATGATCTTACAGATATGCCGTTAATTCGAGAACCAATTTGGGCTCATTTAAGAGAACGTTGCAATTCTTTTGCATCAATGTCTGCAAATGCTGTATTTAGTGATATATTTAGGTTGAATACAGTTGGTGCAATGACACAAGAATTAAAATCTCTTTTTCTTATACAACAGAGTAATCAATCAGTTTGTTCATTCTGTAGCAATGCACTTGTAAAGGAAACAAATGTATTTGTACTTTACTTGACTTTTGCAAACTTGCTTCAGAGCCAGTTTGAAACTTATGTTTCTGAGGCTATCTTACCAAATAGTTGTAGACTTTACTGTGATTTATGTCAAAAGCATTCTGGGGATATTTCAATCCTGCAACATTTTGTGACACTCCCAAAATTTTTAAGTGTAGAACTGTCATCCCATTGTATTAATCAAGTAATATTCCCAATGACTATGGATGTATTAGGTGAAGGTTATGTACTAAAAGGCATGGTTCGATCTCTGAATCATCACTTCACAGTGGCTATAACAGATAACACTCATTGGGTATATATTGATGATATGTGTGTTTCTGTAAAAAGTTACAGTTCGTTGCAGAATCTTTTGCATAACCATTGTAATGGTTGGTTTTTTGCCATATTTGAAAAGACTGCAATTGTAGTGAACAATACTGTAGTACCAAATTCAGTCATGTGCAATCCCTTTCAGCAAGATGGTAATAAAGAACATAAACTTGATAGCCCACTGTTGCAATCAAATTCAGGCATTTATAAAACCGTGCACAAAGACACCAATAATCTCTCTGTGAACATTTTTATGCAAAGAAATTTAACCAAATGCAAAACCTTCCAGGAAGACTCTCAGACTGATAATCTACCTCTCTGCAGTTTAGAGACAGATATTCCCAGTAATGATAATACTATGAATATTGGCACTGTGACAAAAAGCTCTGCTATAGCTTTTTATGGTATTTGTTTTTCTGTTCTTAAGCCCTGCAGTTATTGGAAGTCTGATACATTACATGCTATTGTTGAATGTGGAAGTGCATTTTTTGAGGACATTGGTAAAGGGAATGCAAAAGTTAGTGAACTGCCCCATGCTCTTAACATATATGGTGGTAATATTGATGTAAGTTTTGCTTTAAGTAGCAAAGGGACCCTTGTGTGTGATTCATCTTCTAGTGTATTAGTCCTTAACAGATTCATTGCTCAAAATATGGTTACAAACACAGGATTTTTGTTTTATCTCCCCAGTGTCACTTTTGGTTGTGTTTTTCACAAAACTAAACGAAGTACATCATTATTCTTTCTCTCTCTCGAAAGTCATGGACTTGAGGTACTTCGTACAAATGACACAAATTGTTTAGTCCAGACAATCTGTCAATTTGTAACAAAAAAGCTTAACTGTGACAAAACGGAGTATTGCATTCAGTGTTTGCTGTGTTCATGTCAGTTAACTAAAGCTCAAAAACTGAATATTTTAAAATATCACAAAACTTCAAAGGAGAAAAGGGACATTGCATCTAATAAACGAAAGTTTTATGCCGAACTTGAACCTGCCAAGAAAAGGATTTGCTTAGATAAGGCCCGACAGCATTATGAGGATAACAAAGAACACATTCTCACAGCTCGTAAAGAAAATCATCGATCTATGGATACCATTGAAAAGCAACAATTCTTAGCTAGAAGAAGGCAAACTTATCAAAATGTAAAAAGCGAACAAAAAGAGGACATTGCAGCAGAAACCGTGACACACAATACCTTGGATACCTGTATCAGGTGTTTTCTTAAGAAGATTAGAGAAGGTCCATTTTACGTATGCTCTGTGTGTAATAGAGTTCTTTATAGAAGGACAGTTTTAGCATTGAATAAAAGTAAATATGGCAAACAGAATCTTTTTACAGGGAAAACATCGTTTGACAATAAGGAATACATTTGTAAGACATGCCACTCTAAGTTGTTAAAAGGACAAGTTCCATGCCAAGCTGTTTATAATAAATTAATGGTTGATCAAATCCCCTCTGAGCTGGAGTGTCTAGAAAAACTTGAGCAGATTCTTATAGCTCAGCGCATCGTATTTGAAAAAATAATAATAATGTCAAAAGGACAACAACGTAAAATAAAAGGAGCCATTTGTAATGTGCCTGTAGATTGTGATAAAACATGCACTGTTTTGCCTAGACCTCCTGAAAGGTCAGGAATAATAATGTTAAAACTGAAAAGAAAGATTGCTTTTAGAGGTCACGTATACTTTCAAGCTGTGCGACCCGACATTGTAATAAATGCTCTTAACTGGTTGAAGATAAACAATCCGTTATATTGTGATATAACAGTCAATATTAAAAACATTGATATAAATCTCACAGAATTACAGGAGCAACCTTCTTCAATCAGTGATGCTAAATTACCAGTAGTTAGTAATGAGTCTTGTGAAAAGAATGCAGTAGATGATGAAAATGAAGAAGAAAGAGATGATCCCTTGAATGAATTTAGGACACCAACTACTGAAACATGTTTACAGTCAGTTCTGCCAGATTACCCTATAACTAAAGAGCAAAATAGGAATACAAACTCAAGTGGAAATGAAGTTTTCAACATTGCACCGGGTGAAAATAAACACCCAGTTTCATTTATGACTGATAAACAATGTGAAGAATTAGCATTTCCAGTATTATTTCCAAAGGGCAGGTTTGGCTACACTGCTGAAAGAGCAGTTAACTTATCACCTACAAAATACTTCAATGCTCGCCTTTTACATTATAGTGGGAAGTTTGCAATGAATCCTGAGTATTTGTTTTTTGCACAGTTCATAATAGAACAGAAAAAAGTATCGGACAGCATAAACATAGCTCTCACCAAAGTTCATGGACAGTCTGTCACTGCATCACATTTACGATCAAATCTGCAAAGTTTACAAAATCTTATATGTCAAGACCAGGCTTATTTATTTCTAAGACAAATCCCAGGCACACCACCCTACTGGCAAAAGTTTATGTACGAAGTTGTTGCAATGGTAAAACAGCTTGGTATTCCCACTTGGTTTATGACACTGTCTTGTGCTGACCTTAGATGGCCAGAGTTGTTTCAAATTATTGCCAAAACACAAGGCCTCAGTTTAACTGATGAAGAAATAGAAGCATTGTCTTACACTGAAAGGTGCTCCATGATCAACCTTAACCCTGTTGTTGTTGCGAAGCATTTTCAATATAGAGTTGAAACGTTTTTTACTGAAGTGTTACTCACAAAAGCAAATCCTATAGGAAAAATAGTTCATTATGCGCTACGTATTGAATTTCAGATCAGAGGGTCACCTCATTTACATGCATTGATATGGACCAGTGATTGTCCAAAGCTAACTCGTGAAAACAAAGAAGAATACATAAACTTCATAGACACTCATGTTCAAGCATACCTACCAGATAGAAAAACAGACTCTGAGTTGTTTGAGTTGGTTGCAACTTATCAAAAGCACAGTCACTCGAAGACTTGTAGAAAGTACAGAAATGTTCCATGCAGATTTAATTTTGGCCAATTTTTTACAAAAAGGACAATTGTGGCAGAACCACTTCCTGAAGAATTAGATGAAGAGGTGAAAAGAAGCATGTTATCTAGAAGAAATGAAATTCTTAGTTTAGTCAAACGAACAATAGACAAAGTCTTAGACCCAAATAATCCAGAATATGATCCTACTAGATCAGAAGAAGAACTTTTGAGCTCATTAGGTGTTACAAAGGAACAATACTACTGGGCTTTGACAGTTTCTGTTGATTCTGACTTTGAACTGCACCTTAAGCGACCACTTGATAGTTGTTTTATCAATAACTATTTTCTTGCTGGGGTAAAAGGCTTTAGAGCAAATGTTGACTTGCAACCTGTCTTTAATCATTATAAGTGTGTAACTTATGTTTGTTCATACTTTACAAAGGATGAGACAGAATGTTCACAAGCTATTGCAAATGCAGCAAAAGAAGCAAAAGCTTCAAATTTAGCCATTAGAGAAAGCTTGAGGAAAATTGGAGCAGCTTTTCTTTCTACTAGAGAAGTGAGTGCACAAGAATGTGTATACAGATGTATGCCTGAACTTTGGCTAAGAAAAGTTTTTCCAAAAACAGTTTTTGTGAGCACAGCTTTACCTGAGAAACGCGTTCGAGTTGCGAAGAGCCAGCAAGAACTTGATGAGTTAGATGATGACAGTACAGATGTTTACAAATCAAATATAATAGAACGCTATAGCATACGACCAAATACAATCCCCACTGTTGATAATATGTGTCTGGCTGAATTTGCTGCATACTACCATAAAGAATATAAGCCTAATTATGTAATAAATGATGCCCAACCAGAAATTCTCACAGACGATGCAGCTGAACTACATGTCCAATTAACCACAAATGATGGTATCATTAACCAATTACCGCCAAAAATAAAATTACTGAACTCGAATGAAGTTATGAAATGCAGAAAATCTAAGGCTGTATTACGATACCATACACCAAATAGAACCAAAGAACCTGAAGAGTATTTTCATCATCTACTTATGCTGTACTATCCCTGGCGAAGTGAAGATAACCTTATTGGCAAGGAAAAAACATATGCATCAAAATTCTATGAACCTGAAACAAATGCTATTGTTAAACAAAATCAGTTAATTTTCGAACCTGATGCAGATGCTGTCACAGAAGCTCTAGAAGCTTTAAGAAACAGTGAGAGCAACAATTCTTTTTATTCTTTTGATCCTTTAAATGATCAGGAGAATGAAGACTTGCTACTGAATGTGCAACAAACCAATGAAAATGATGAAGAATCATTTAAAGAACAAGTACCTTGCCATCTTGCCTCCACTTCTAAATCTTCATCATCTGTTCCAACAGTTTCTTGCCATATACAACCAAATGAGATTTCAGACAATGAATTTCGCAAGTCTGTGAGGTCATTAAACAATATTCAACGTATTGCTTATAATTCTGTTCTTTCTTGGTGCAGAACCACTGTGAAAAATATTCGCTCTTTAAAACCTGAAAAAATCAATCCAATATATCTTTTCATCACTGGAGGTGCCGGATCTGGAAAAAGTCATCTTATAAAAACAATATACCATACAGCAGTTAAGACATTTCAACATGCTTCAAGTAATCCTGATCTACCAACAGTTTTGTTAATGGCCCCAACTGGGGTCTCTGCCATAAATATTGATGGAACGACCGTAAATACTGGTTTAGCTATTCCCAAACAAACAGGAGACAACCTTCTTCAAATGTCTGATAAGAAGAAAACACAGTTCAGGCTTTCCCTGTCTGAACTAAGGCTTATTATTATAGATGAAATTTCTATGGTTTCAAACATTACTCTTATTCATATACACCAAAGGTTAAAGGAAATATTTGGCTCATTTAGCTCTCAACTGTTTGCTAGTGTAAGTATAATTACTGTAGGAGATTTGTATCAACTACCACCAATAAAACGAAAACCGGTTTTTGAAGACTACAAAGATAATATGCGCAATTTGTACCATCCATGGCAGGTTTTCACTATGATTGAACTCACTCAGATCATGAGACAAAAAGATGATAAGGAGTTCACTGAACTTTTGAATAGATTTAGAACTGGTTCATTTACAGATGAGGATATCAACTGTATCAATGCTCGATTAATCTCCCCATCAGCTGATAATTACCCTCTAGATGCTCTTCATATTTGGGCAGAAAATGATCCTGTTAATGAACACAACAACAAACAACTCGAACAGTTGCAAACACCTTTGTTTGAACTTACAGCCAATGATCAGTATCCACCAAATGTTACAAAACAAGATATTAATACAGTGTTGTCAAGATCTAGATCTGACTTAGGAGGGCTTGATTTTCAAATCAAAGTTAAAGAGGGAGCTAGAGTAATGCTTACTACAAATGTCGATATTGCAGACAGACTTATAAATGGCCAAATGGGAACTGTATTAAAAATTCATGTGAACAAAGTTACACAAAAACCATCTGTGATTTATATCAAATTTGATGATAAGAAAGCAGGAAGTACTTCCATACAAGCAAGAGGAACAATAAATGGTGCAGTTCCTATTGAACCAGTACTTTCAAAAATAAGAGTACACCCCTTTAAGCCATCTTCTCCAGAAATACAAAGAATTCAGTTTCCTATCACCCTAGCTTGGGCATGCACTATTCACAAAGTACAAGGGTTGACCCTTCAGAATGTTGTCATCAGTTTCAAATTGAACAAACAGAAGTCCTTCAACAATGGACAAGTGTATGTTGCACTGAGCAGAGCAACTTCACTTCAAGGACTCCACATTCTTGACCCCATAAATAAAAACCATATCAAAACAGATTCTAGAGTACACGATGAATATGATAAACTAAGAAAAAGGTCAAAAGTTGCACAAGATCTTACATGTAACAATAAACAAACCATGTCTGATTGCAATTCAGTTCTAACTTTGTGCCTTTTAAACATACGGTCTCTTAAAAAGCACAGCAGTGATATTAAGAAAGATGTGAATCTTTTCGACACTGATATCCTTGCCCTCACTGAAACTCAACTTTTACCTGGTGACAGTGACATGGATATTGCAAACAATTTAAATCCTTTTACTTTGTACAGATATGATCACAATTCAGATAAATTTTCCAGTTTGGCAATCTGCATCAAGAATAATATTCACATTGTGCATCAGGAATTCTTTCCTTCTTTAAGTGCTGTTCAATTTGTTATTACTTGTGACAAAACCAAACAAAGTCTATCTTGTCTTTTGATTTATCGTAAAAATGGCTCAAATATTCTCCAATTTGTCAATGCTATTGATTATTTACTTAGATCTCATACCATTGATATTATCCTTGGAGATCTGAATATAAACTTCTTTAACACAAATGACAAAAAACCACTTGAAGCCGTAATGAGTCGTTTCAATTATGTACAACTAGTTGAAAGCCCCACTTTCATTTCTGGTAGTTTGCTAGACCATGTTTATTCAAGGCATTCCAATACAGCTAATATCCATTGCTCAGTAATCAGTGTATACTACTCAGATCATGAGGCTATTAGAATAAGCATACCAGTTTAAACCATGAGATTTTATTTAGTGAATTATGGACTGATACATGTATGAAGCTTAAAGTTACTTCTCTTACACATCAAAAAATCTAATACGACAAAATTCTCATATATTACCATATCCTTTAAAAAAAATATCATTCAATGCCAGTTTAATCATTTTGAGTTCATTGTTTATCAAAAAAACCCACTTCCTTTTCAATATGAGAAAATCAGATAAAAGCAGCTTCAAAACAATCTTCAAAGTATTATGAGAAAGGTACTTGATTATTCATAAGGTTTCATTAAAATAGCATTCAAAATTCATGATTCAATACTCCTTAAACAAACTACTTATTTACAGAATAAAAAATAAACAATCTCATACAACGAGCTGTAAACGACCCTAGAAATAAGTTCTATATTACTGAACTGATATAGAATTAAAATATATCTTTCTCTTTCTCTGTCTCAGAATTTGAAATTAACATCCCATCATGTCATCTGCCCAAGAATCTAAAGGTAAGCGTTAATACTAATCAGAGCCGCGCATCACGTTTAGTTTCGTCTGCATTTCCTTTTCACTGTATCTGTTAAACACTGAACACTCCCTTTACTGTCCATCCCCTCTTAACAGTGTTTTATTATTCATTTCATTTCTCTTTTTCCCCTTACTTTTTTGTTTCTTTCTTTGTAGAAAAGAAACACGGTTTCATCCACAACGTCAGCCCTGTGAAGACGAGCAAACGAACACAACACCAGTGGTATGACTTCCAGCTACAAACAGCTCCCAATAAAATTCGCAGAGTTGTCAGCTTTAATCCCTCTTTTCACACTCATATGCAACATTACGAACAATCAAAAACTCCTGTTCTTCTGAAGAATATCATCGTGAAAGAAAATGAAGGCGATTGGCTGTTTAACCAGCAATCAACTGCATATCCATGTTCAAATTCTGATGTCTCTTTTGAATGCAAAGTTCCACCCAAACCTGAGCCAACAGCCCAACAGCTGCCAGCGACAGAAGTTACCATTAAACAGCTCTCAACAATTACTACAAACCAGAAAATCAATGTTTCTGGCACATTGTCCTTTGGGGACAAAGAACCAAAACAAGTTATGATAAAAGCAACACAAACAACTTCCCATGTCAAAGAAGACTGCATATTAGAAGACAGCACTGGAACAGTCACATTGCACATTTGGGACCCTCTCATACATCAACTGAAAACTGGAAAGTCGTATATGTTTACCAATTTAACTGTGAAATACTATCAAGGTTCAACCTTCTTAAGTACAAGTCCACTAACGACTGCTACTGAAACCACAGTATCATCAGAAAAAGTAATGGGTCCAGAGTTACTCCGCACTCCAGAGCAAGAGATTACTGTTCCAGACTTCAAGTTTATCAGCAGATTAACCTTGTTTAGTCCTTGCACCGTTTGTAACAAACGCTTGACTGATCTGTCTTCATCCTCAACAAAATGTCAGCAATGCGGAACACGTCAGAGGACCACCCATTTAACCCGTGAGAGTTCGGTCAGAATATGTGTAGTTCACAACGACACTGACCTGTGGCTCTCTGCGTTCACAAAGGAGATTACGAAGTTATTAGAGGCAAAGTCACTAACATTAAACAACACTGTTGAAGATATTGAAGAGGCAATGATGAATCTTCAAAACATTACTTTCAAGTATGACAGCCAAAAAAATGTCATAACTGACATTGTCTCAGTAAAAGACCATCCATAAATATGAGTATTTCATGCAAACACTTATCTGTGGCTCTCTTCGTTCACAAAGGAGATAACAAAGTTATTAGAGGCAAAGTCACTAACATTAAACAACACTGTTGAAGATATTAAAGAGGCAATGATGAATCTTCAAAACATCACTTTCAATTATGACAGCCAAAAAAAAATGTTATAACTGACATTGTCTCAGTAAAAGACCATCCATAAATGTAAGTCTTATCTTCTACTCACTCCTTCCAAGAGACAGATAGCAAAATTATTACAACTCAATTATTGTCATCATATAAAACTATAGACGATATTAAAAGAATAATCAAATGTATCAAATATAAGACCTAAAAAATGTCATTACTGACATTATCTCAGCAAAGTGATGGTTAACTCCAATTTGAATAACACTCATCGTTAAAAACACTTATATTTACAATGTAATCCACGTTCTGTTTTTGTTACAAACTATTAGTGGTGTTGTGTTTCGATAGCCGTTGATAATCCCTCTATATTAATCAACGTTCTGTTTGCTTTAGAACTGTACTACAGTCTGAAACAAGATTTAATAGACAGAAGCCCCCTCCAACCAAATCAAATGTAAAACTACTCAAAAAGCAATCAACTTTTTTCCCATACTGATTTGCACGAAGATATCTAAGTTTTTCTTCTATTTCATGCAAGACGTTACGTTAGTGTTTCTCGAATTTTACCAGTTGTTAAAAGCTACGTTAGTGTTGTTGAGTTTCTAATACCCATCGTAATTTTACTTCTATTTCGTTACCATGGTACATAAGTGTTATTGAACTTTAATAATTGTTCAAAAACCTCTACTTATATTCAACGTTCCGTTTACTTTACAATGTGCCACAATCTAACAAAGTAACACGTACAACAGAACTCCCCCTCCCACCAAATCAAGCAATGATAAAACTACTCAAACACCAAAACCCTCCTTTTTCCCATCCTTGATTTGGAGGGAAGGGTAGTCTTAATTTTGTAGCCTGAAATTAGCTTACAATTTTCTTCCTATTTCCTACAGTATCAGACATGACCGTTGTTAAATTGTTTATAATTGTTACAAGTATTTGTCAAAAATAAATAATTAAAACCTACTTCACAAGCTAATTGCTCAACAAAATATAATGGAACAGACCCTCTTGATCTCCCAATATTAACGATAAATCCAAGCAAACACCAAAATCCTCCATTTTCCCCATCCTTCAGTTGGCGACACAGCGGTCTTAATCTTGATTCCTTTTGTTCTAGTTTACTCGAGCACTATAGGCTCCAAACAAAAACTTACATTTTCTACTGCTATGAATCTTTCATTATGCTATAAGACCTTAATTCATTTTGTTAGGGTTTACATGATCGTGAAAAACCCATTCAAACAAAAATGATGTTAAAAATGTTTTTCCCGCTACTATGAAGATTTCGTATACAGTAGTCTCTTAGGCTTGTCACGCGTTCCTCCCCACGAACGGAAGGAACGCGTGACAAGCCTAAGAACGTCTGCGTGGGAGGCTAGGTATACAGTTGTTACAAAGAGTTACACCACATTTTTCCCTCATGTCAACGTCAATCTTTCTCAACAGCACAAATACCCGCCGAGTAAAGGCTACATTTTCACAGTGTGAGCTACCTTGCGAAAAGTAACCTCTTGCAACAACCCTTCAATGCCCGCAATTCGTCACGCAATTCCTATGCAAAATTAATCGTCAGTTGTGTAGTCAAATGGCGTGACTTTTGCGCGAATAAAGAAATTGCCACAACTCTGATCTCCTAGTACACAACGCTCACACAATACTCAACCAATGCGGTCAAGAACATGAAAAAATCCTTTGTCGGCAGAGGCTACTTTTTCGCACCACAGCTAAAATAGCGGTTTCATGTTGAAGTAAATGACAAACCTCAGTGCCTTTTCTCCCTTGCGTATGGATATTTCGCATGGTAAATTAGTCTCATGAACGGTCCGGACACACACACCACACTCATTTCTCCCGGAAAGGGTAGTTTACCACTATTCTCCCTGCAACCGCAACTATTATTTAAGGTATTCACGCTCACTTCATTCTCATCATGTCTTCTTCGTCTTTATATCTTTCACAGTTGAAGTACTCAACATCTCCCTCTTTCCTGTACACATTTGTTGTTGATACACTTCTCAACCTTCCAACGCCATTCAACATAATTCTTACTAAACCAATACATCACGCGTAAACGCCTTAAGGCGTCTTCTTGTTTTTATACAGCACGCGCCGGCGAGTCTGTGTCCGTAGCGTCACGCAAATTGTTTACCATTGAACACGATTAAACACGTGCGTCTTATTACAGTAGTTCAGCTTTATGATGAGACAAATTAACTCCCGAGTCCTATAGGATTTCGAGTTGGATTTTCGAGTTAGGATTTCGAGTCGGTTTTTGCGAGATGCTCCAGCTGCAACGAATCGCCTTGGCTTTGGTATGTTAACCGTACGCGTGGGAACAGCCATATTTTATTGGCTATATTTTGATTACATTTGTTGACTTTAATATATAGTTCCAGTGGCCACAAATTGTTCAGTCTGTACTTAGCGAAGGTCGAAATTGAATCGATGGAAGAGTACTCTGAAGCCAAGACCTATAAGAGTAAGCCAGAACTAAGGAAAAGCAATGTAAATGCTGACTTATTTTTATTCATCAGCGGAAATAATAATTATTGCCAGTCGCACGGAGTTTTTCCGGGAGTTTGTTAACATAAATCACGGATAAACGGGCCGGAAACGCGAGAGCAAAGGTTACAGATGTTAGCTGATATTTGTGCTTCCAGCTCAGAATACCCGGAGTACTAGATGTAACACAAGTATTCTTTTTAGAAATCAGCCTTCATGCTGAAACATTACCAGTAAAAGTGAAAATGTGACGTTTAATAACATGAATTTGCTAGTTTACCGAAACTGGAGCCGTCACGCAACGTGTCATCAAAGGTCATATCGAAATCCACAGAACAATAGTGGACTTTGTCAGTATGTTATATGTCTGTAAAACTTCCGCCGTTCACAGTAATGATTTCAGCAACAGACAACTATTATCACAGGCGGAGAACGCACTCCTAATCTTTGATTACTACTAGTTTAATGCGTATTAAATTTCAACTCACTTATGCAAATTAGTTAAGCTCGAATATTACACAACACAATGAATCACAACGGTTGAAACATCTCACAAAAACCTTTCCAGCGTGAAATTTATTGAAACTAACAACATATTTGCTATTGGAGACAAACAAAACCCTTTCTATTCCAATTGCGTGCGTGCAAACAAGAAACAATCCGTCTCACAAACCATACGATATCCAAATGATAAATTTCTCAGTTCAAGATTAAACTCTTTCCTAAAGAACCTTTTCCGAAGCGCAAAATAGACAACAAGCTTTCTTTCCAATAATTCTTCACTGTCACATTTTCAATTATTTTTTTACCTGAAAACTATACAGCTTGACTACAAATTAAATGCAAATTGCCAGACAAATAAGATGCCACTTCGCTAAACACTGTGATACATTCAAGACGTTCGATTCCTTTTACACCCATACTGAATTTCCCACTTACTGTCAGTGTTCTACATACCAGCACAGTTTATAAAATAAGATTAGAAACAACGCACACTTTCTCATATCCGACTGCAACTGTTGTCGAAGACCATTCCTCGTCGCTTTTAAGATTCCAGATATTTATTTTCCCCGCCTGTTTCATTACTCCAATTGACGTTCCATTCTTCATCTCATAAAGGTATATTTTTTCCACTAAAACGCCATTCGCGTTACAATCACTTTCAACGCCATTGCAGGTTTAATAATTAAATGTTCTCCTGTGTTCACCAGGGAAATCTACACATTACCCCAGTCCCCTCAAAGCTAACAAAATACGCACAAAAGACTCTATACACAAAGACACCACTTAGCAGGGGACTGATAGGCAAGACTTTTCCCGACACGGAAAAAAACAACGAAAAAACCACGAAATCAAACACAGACCTCGACTGGTTTGCCATAGGCAACCCAGTAATAATTAAATGTTCTCCTGTGTTCACCAGGGAAATCTACACATTACCCCAGTCCCCTCAAAGCTAACAAAATACGCACAAAAGACTCTATACACAAAGACACCACTTAGCAGGGGACTGATAGGCAAGACTTTTCCCGACACGGAAAAAAAAAAATAAACAAGAGGCTACAAGTAGCCTATACTCG
>OX421445.1:19034396-19041896 GCA_949126865.1 Montipora capitata
TGATTTATGGCCCAAGCGCGAAGCGCGCGGGCCATAAATCAACGGGAAAAAACGAGGATCCGTAACTTACAGTACGGACCGAGAAAACGAGGTTAGTAAGATATTTATTATATCTCTGAGGTTAACCGGCGCGCGGGCAAGGAAACTAGTCAAAGTGAAGCGGAAGGTTCAACTGCCACAAAGAATGCCGTGCCAAAATCCCAAAAACTAAATCTTCTTGGCTGTTAAGTTTGAAATAGTTGCTTGCAAGATTCAAACAGTTTTCAGTACAAGTTTATGCAAGAGAAATGACATGAAAAACTCGCTAGATGATGTTTTGTCGAAATTTTAAATTTAGCGGGCTATACAGCGGGCCGTACTGTAGAATACGGCCCGCTAATTTAGCCAATTACAGCGCGCGTAATATCTGAGAGATATAATAATGACAGGGAATGAACCGGAATGATACCAGAATGAGCCGGAATGGACCGGAACGGTACCGGAATGGACCGGAACGGGATCAGAATGGACCGGAATGGTTCTTTTAAACATAACAGACCTTCATTTAAATTTGTACTTTTGAGTGATATTTTTTCACGGCATATTCCGCTTGTGATCCAATCAAAAGACTATTTCAAGGTTGGTTTTCTTGGCGGTAGTTCCGCGTCTCCACCAATCAGTGTAGAATATAGCACTGTACGGAAAGGACTGGGACCAATAATATAGGTCGGTTGATCCTACGTAGACAAAATAAAAGGATGTTTGGTTGCAATTGTTGCGTGCCAAGAGCTCCCTCTAACAAAATTGGCGACCACGAAGGGATCTGGGATTAAATGAAGAAGAATTACCGGACTTACGACTCTTGGCTATCGATTTTGGTATGTTTTTGAGCTTTGTTGTATTTTTCGCTCTGACCACGTGCTTCAAGTGCCTGCCATTTTGTACCGAATTTGCGGAGAAAAACGAAAACGTTCCGTTTGTTTACATGATGGCAGAAGAACTTCAATTGGAAATGCAGTCGTGCATTTATGCTGCAGATTGGAGTTCACTCGAGCGAACAGCCAAGTTCTTTAAAGCTGATATCGAAGGCAAGACGAGACTAGCCGTAGCGAAACATGTTGTCCAGCGACTTGAGGAAGAGATTGGAAAATTAGGAGACACTGAAATCGTGCCGTATCTTGGAGATTTAAAACAACTATTGACGGAACAACCATCCGTGGGCAAAAAGGGCGAAGGTAAGAGTGATGTAAAACCACCGCAGGAAGACTCTGTTCAAAAACTGCTGGCTTCTAGTGCTTTACGTAGACAATTTAAGATCAGTGGTCAAATTGGGGAGCCTGACCAGAAAGATAAAATCAGTTTCTTATCGCTAGCGCGTCAAGTTCAAACGGGGCTGGCTCAAGGTTATGTTGAGAGTGAAATTGTTGATGGTGTTATCCGTTCGATCACACCTGGTATGGTACTTAGAAGTTACCTTGAAACTCATCAAGACCTGACATTGGACCGTTTAAAAAAAATTCTCCGAAGTCACTATGGTGCTAAAAATACATCAGAACTTTATCAGGCACTAGCATCCTTATGTCAAAGCCCGAAAGAATCACCCAAGCCTTTTTGATGAATGCTCTAGACCTGAGACAGCAAATTCTGTTTGCATGTGGTGAGATGATAACACCTCCCTACTGTATGACTCTGGACATGTACAACGTTTATTTCTTCAGTCAATTGAAACTGGTTTACAAGATGAAAGCATTCGTGCTAAGATTCGCCCATTCTTAAAAGACCCAAATGTGACAGATGAAGTTTTGATACAACAAATGAGCATGACAAGCTCAGCAGAGAAGGAGAGGGACAAGAAGCTGAAAACAGATAACAGATGTAAGCCACAACCAGTATCAGTGTCTTCAGTGTCAGACGACTCACCAAAAGATAAACAAGAAAGTAAGAAAAGCAACTCCCAGAGTGATATCTTAGCAGCTATTACTGCAATTAAGTCAGAAGTTGAGGCATTGAAAGGAGAAATCAGAAAGCAGAGCAGTAACCAAAGTGTGCCTCACACAAAGGGACCAGAGAGAAAAGGACCTTCTATGTGTTCAAATTGTCTTCAGCACAAGAAGGATTATTGCAATCACTGTTTCAAGTGTGGCAGCGACTCCCATTTTCCAAGGGGATGCAGAAAACAGTTAAACCGGAGTCGACTGCTTCTGCGAGACAGGAAGCAGTCGTAAACCCGTCAAAGTCTCAAAAATGTAACCACTGCTGTAAATTTGGAGGAGAGCAAGGATTGCTTAGGAGATGTGGTCAATGCAAAAGTGTATAGTATTGCTCCAACAAGTGTCAAAAGGAACATAGGGGTATGTCAAGCAATACGTTATCTGTCTGAAACAAGCAATTGTAAGTCAAAAGAGTTCATACCTTGTGTTAGCCGTATAACTCCAAGTGAGCATGCTAAAGTTGTTGGCCTTGTTGGCAAGAAGTGCATGGCAAAGTGTTTGCTCAATGACTATGAACTTGATATGTTATGGGACACTGGTGCCCAGGTATCAATAATATCAATTCAATGGCTTCAGCAACACTTAAAAGATATATCCATTAGACCACTGTCAGAGCTCTTGGATGCAAAGTTCAATTTAACAGCAGTGAATGGGTCTGTGATGCCCTAAATGGGATGGGTAGAAGTTAGGGTGAAGGTGATCCCTCCCAGTAGTCATAGTAATCAAGGGGAACTAATAGTACCTTTCCTTGTGACATCAGAAACATTAGACTGTCCAATTCTGGCATACAATGTTATTGAAGAGCTTGTGAACCAGGACCAGAATTCCAAGCCAATAATTTACAAGAGTTTTCCACAAACGGAGAGCACTAAACTAGATGCCTTTGTGAGCTTTATTCAGAACTCAACTTCAGGTGCCATTTGTAAAGTAACAACTGGAAGGAAAAATGTTATGGTCCCTAAGAATAGCACAATTGCAAACACCAGTGTTGTTTGAACCAAACCAGTTGGCACATTTACCAGAGGGTTTGGAACTTTATGAGACTTTGCTATACATGAAACCAGGGAAAACATCTAGGGTGCAAATTATTGTATGTAATGGAACTGATCATGACATTGTGCGTAATGGCCGTACCGCACTAGGAGTTCTCCAGGCAGTCAAGTCGGTGACAGAAGCAGATGTTCGATTGAGTGTATGTAGAACCTCGTGTGAACACCAACATCTCGAGCAGCATGAATCACAGGAATCAACAACGTTAGATATTCCTGGGAAGCAAGATAAACAAAGCATAAACCCCCTCCCAGCAGTTGACCTCAGTGGCTTAAATCATGACCAGCGGATTTTAGCTGAAACAATGTTGAGGGAAGAGTATGAGTCATTTTCATCCAGCGAGCAAGATATCGGTTGTATCCCTGATCTGGAAATGGAGATTAATCCGAAAGATAGCCAACCAGTGCAAAAGAAGTACACATCAATTCCTAGACCACTGTATCCAGAAGTAAAACAGTACATCTAGGATCTCCTGAACCAGAACTTTGTTAAAGAATCAAAGTCTCCATACTCCTCTCCAGTCGTCTGTGTCCGAAAGAAAGACGGATCTTTAAGGCTTTGCATTGATTATCGAGAACTGAATCGCAAAACCATCGCTGACCGACATCCAATCCCTAGAGTTCAAGAAACTCTGGATAGCCTTGGTGGGAATACTTGGTTCAGTGTCCTTGACCAGGGTAAGGCGTACCATCAGGGGTTTATAAGTAAAGAGAGCAGAGCAGCCACAGCCTTCATATCACCTTGGGGGCTCTACGAGTGGGTTAGAATCCCATTTGGATTGATGAATGCACCGGCCAACTTCCAGCGCTTCATGGAACGGTGTTTGGGTGAACTGAGGGACAAAGTGGCCATTCCATACCTAGATGATATCATTGTGTTCAGTAGGAGTTTTAAAGAACATGTTGAACATTTGAGAACAGTACTGCAGAGATTGCGTAAACATGACGTGAAGTTGAAACCACGTAAATGGAGTTCATTCAAACGTGAAGTCCAGTTTCTAGGAAGGGTTGTATCAGGTGACGGTTACCGAATGGATCCAGGTTGTGTTAGGGCAGTTGAGAAGTTAAAAGAACAAAATTCCCAAAACTGTTGGTGAAGTCAGACAGCTTGCTGGAATTTTAAGTTACTACCGAAGATACATTAAGAACTTTGCTAAGATTGCTAGACCTATATACAACCTGCTAAGCACCTCAGGAAAAGATGGACAATCACCTTCAAAGACACCAGTCTCTTGGGGAAGAGAACAGCAACAGGCCCTTGATGAGTTAATAAGACACCTCAGTAACCCTCCTATAATGGCTTATCCAGATTTTTCAAAGTCATTCACCCTCCACACTGATGCAAGCAAAGATGGTCTTGGGGCGGTTCTGTATCAGAATCAGGATAGAGTAATGAGAGTAATTGTTTATGGATCTCGCGCACTTTCACCAGCTGAGAAGAATTACCACCTCCATGCAGGCAAACTTGAGTTCCTCGCTTTGAAATGGGCGGTCACCGACCATTTTCGCGATTATATTTACTACTCTCCAAAGTTTAGTGTCTTCACGGATAATAACCAGTTGACATACATTCTATCATCAGCAAAACTGAATGCTACAGGTTTACGATGGGTCAATGAACTGGCCGACTTCAACTTTGAGATAAGATATCGCCCTGGCAAACTCAACGCAGACGCCGACACTTTGTCCCGTACTCCAGTCAGCTTCGAGGACTACATGCAAAGTTGTTCAGGGATAGTTAATCAGAATGTTTTGGATGCTATCTCATCGTCGATTCAGGAAACTAACTCCGTTAACACTGCCTGGTTATCTTCTTTCACTGCATTACCTGAAATGGTACAGGAGGAGAGTGCTGACATTCCAACCATGCCACATGATGAACTAGTGACAGTTCAACGTGAAGACCCAACTATTGCTCGTATTCTCCACTTTCTGCAAGTTGGAAGACGACCCACCTTTCGAGATAAACAGAAGGAGTCAGATATCGTACGACAGCTCTTACACTAATGGAATAACCTGTTCATTGCTGAAGACGGAATTCTTTATCATAAGTCTGGACCTAGGGATCGAATGGTGTTTCCCAAGAAATACCACAAAAGGGTGTACGTTGAACTGCATGAAAACATGGGACATCTAGGCGCAGACATAGTAGTGGAGCTAGCAAGACAACGCTTTTATTGGCCATTCATGAGAGCGGACATTACACATTATGTCACAAAAGTGTGCCATTGCCTAAAACAGCGGAAACCCGCGACTCACGTCAGTGCACCACTTCAGCCCACCATTTCCACAGCTCCTTTCCAACTTGTCTCCATGGATTGTGTTCATCTCGAACCAAGCTCTGGAGGATATCAGTATATCCTGGTAATCATGGACCATTACACTAGATTTGCTCAAGCATATGCTATCCGTGACAAATCCGCCAAAACTGCTGCTGATAAATTGTGCAATGACTTTATCATGAGATATGGATTCCCAGAGACCATTCACCACGACCAAGGTGGCGAGTTTGAAAACAAGCTCTTCTACAACCTCGAGAAACTGAGTGGAATTAGGCATTTGCGTACAACACCTTACCACCCACAGGGGAACGGACAGGTTGAAATGTTCAACCGAACGCTTCTATCAATGCTGAGAGCACTCCCGGAAAAACAGAAATCGCGCTGGCGTGACCATCTTAACAAGGTTGTCCATGCATATAATTGTACTCGTCACGACTCCACAGGTTTCTCGCCGTTCTATCTAATGTTTGGCAGAGCCCCAAGGCTACCCATCAACATCATGTTTGGCTTGAAACCTCCAGTAGGATATTCTACGTACCCTGAGTATGTCAGAAATTGGCGCCGAGCTATGAAAGAAGCTTACGACTTGGCCTCCGCTCATGCAAAAAAAGAGTGCACTCTTGGGAAAGCAGCAGTACGACAAGAAAGTGAAGCATGATACCGCGCTGTGTGAAGGAGATCGAGTGCTTGTAAGGAATATGACTGAACGTGGTGGCCCTGGAAAGTTGCGACCCTATTGGGAGCAAGAAATTTATGTTGTAACGCAGAAAAGGAAGGATATGCCTGTCTATGACGTTAAACCAGAAACTGGAATTGGAAGATCACGTGTTTTGCATCGCAATATGCTACTACCATGTTCCTACTTACCTGCTGAAACACAACTTACACCTTCGAAAAACCGCCAGGCTGTGTCCAAGAGAGCTAACAAGCAAGAAGCTTCCCGAGAGGAAACCAGTATAACTACAGATGAGGACATTAGCAGTTTGACGCCTTGTCAACTCCAAGAATTGTATGCATCTAAACATTGCCAGGCTGAACATATTGCTCCAGACTTAGTTGAAAGGGACACTGGGACCGGAACTGAAGAGGAACTTTGTCAAGGTAATGAGCAAGACTCCACGGAAGAAGTCGGAAACCTAGAGCAACGTGCCAATGTGACAGACGATGAGGCTGCAGACAACTTACCTTTAAGACAATCCCAGCGTTTAAGTAGACCACCTCTAAGGATGACCTATGATGCAATGGGACAACCATCCTTTCAACCGAGATTCACAACAGCGATTCAAGGCATCACAGTGTCGTACCCGCAACAGTTGTGTCAACACTCGCCAGTATCATGGTTGATGTACCCTGCCTTGCAGCCCTACAGCTATTTTGTACCCCTTTTAGTACCAGCTCAGCCGATGTATTCAATGTGAGGTTGATGTTTAGAAGCAAACCCCTAGAAACTCAGTTGAAAAGGAACTGAACCTGTTAAAGCTACGTCCAAGTTAGATATCATTGATAAACATTTATTTCAGTATACTTCTCTATGACATTTAGCCGTGCAAAGAGGTGTAATCTCGTCCTACTAGGAGAATTTTTTTCTCTATTTCAGAAGTTCTTTGTATAAGGAAGTTAAGTTTTGTTAGTAATAGTAATGGACCGTGCTGCGGTAGCGAATAGAATCAGTGACGTTTAAGTGAACATATCTTGTTATTCTGGCCTGATCAACCAGGATCCTACAGTTCACTTCAGAACGAGAAACAGGAGTACAAGGAACTGTTATAAAAGACTATCGTTTACTTGTTTGTGTTGAGGACAACATTATTTTTAAGGTGGGAGAAATGTAGAATATAGCACTGTACGGAAAGGACTGGGACCAATAAGATAGGTTGGTTGATCCTACGTAGACGAAAATAAAAGGATGTTTGGTTGCAATTGTTGCGTGCCAAGAGCTCCCTCTAACAGTATGAGGGCGGCATTTAGTAAAAAGGATCGATTCGCCTTCATGGATTCAGAGATATTACAACAAATGACCTCACCAAGGTGTGGACATGTTTAACACGGCAAAGTAGATCATGGTTGTTTAGACTGATTCTAGTCCCTCTACTCAGTTTTGATTTGAATAGCTTCTGGGAAAAAAATTCTGAGATAATTTTTTCGTTTGTCTCGGCTAGCGGGTTGGTTATAAAACATGATATGAATTTTAGTATGCTA
>OX421445.1:19046896-19051896 GCA_949126865.1 Montipora capitata
AGATTGTAAAGTTTGGAACGCCAAATCTGTAACTCAAGGTGGATTTATTTGGGCTTTATGAGAAATGGACTGCATTGTTGATTTTCATGTTTGTCAAAGTTTAATTTGAGGTAAAAATTCTTAAAGTACCGGTATATTAATTTTGGTCAACATTGTGCTTTATAGTTTTGGAAGTACTCTATCGTCCCGGGTGCGGGGGAGAAAAGTTTGGTTTTGACGTACAAAATTGCCCCGCATAGCGGGGAATTTTCTTCATTTAGAAGGCAGGCCTGGTCTAATGCCCCGCTATTCCCTGGGTATGGGGGTGCGGGGCTTTCCACTGACTAGTGCATAACCTTTGAAAATCTTAATCTGCTGCCAGTCACGGAGAGTTTTCGGTCTCTGTTTCATTACATCAGATCTGTGCTGCAGGTCGTCCAGCGAACCGATTCAGATTAATTTTTAAAACCCACATAAAACGAATAGTTGACGAGAAGCCAAAAGCCATTCAATTGACTTATCTTACAGTCTTATTTGCAGTCACCAAAAGAACATTCAAGGCTACTGTTCGTATTTTCAAGCTATGGATGAATTTCAGATGTCGAGAGCAGCTGGTAATAACCAGTTCAAAAGCACGATTTCATGAGCGAAGGAAAAAGTCATACCTGCAGCTTTGCGAAGTAATTTCAACATGAACAGTATCATCGCAATGATTACCACGAATCCAAGGATGACTCCGGGCAACCACATGTTTAAAGGAAACTGGAAAACGCGACTTCACAAAAAGCAACCGACGCGGCTAGTAACATTGAAAGGAATTACTTATTCATTGTCTACCGTTTCCGAGAAATTTTACCCCGTGAAAGGGGATTTCCCAAACAAATTGAAGCATCCTGATTGGTCAAATTCCTACTAATAAGTATTAAAAAAACGTGACGCGTTGAGGACGGAGTAAAAAAGTTTTCTCTGTGTTTTTACTTGGACCCGTAATAAATTCTGTTAGATTTCATTTTTTTGTTCCGGTGCAGCAAAATGCACAATAGAAAGCACGTGGCAGTGTTTTGATTGGGCAATTAAACGCAAACCACGCAGTCCAACATCATCGAGACATCGATATCATGACAGCGACAAAGAAAAAAAACTCGACAAGCATCATAGACTCCATATTGGTCCACAGCGAACAAATAGCCTCCCGTTCAGTGCACCATTGCTACGACGATAGGTTTTTTTATCTATTGCGTTCTTTTGTTTTTTTATTGTGAAACAGTTTGTTTCTTTGTAATGGTCTTTATATCCTTTGTTCAAATAGCCATACTAGCTATCGAGTTCTTTGTCATCTCACGGTCTATATAGTTCTGTTTTAATTATTCAAGATTTGATATCATCAGTGGAGACTATGATCATATCACCTCTTTAGAAAATAATTGTGATGTAGTTTAAAAGGCTGTACAGTTATCTTTGATCGTAAATGATAATAAAGACTTAGATTCCAAAGGAGAAATACAGGTCTTGATATGCGAAAGTTTGTTTCACGGGAAGAAATACCAAGATAGACTATTGATCGAGTTACGAGTTGAGTTGAGTTTGAGTTGAGTTTGAGTTAAAATTGAGTTAATACTGAGTTACGGTTTTTGGCATTTTTGGCACTTAAATCTGATAAATAAAGTCACTGAGAAGACCATGAAACACCGTTTTCGTGAATGTGTATATTTGCGAAATGGTTTTAAACTGATCAAAACAAATTTCATGCACGGCAGTATTCTTGTTTACCAGTTTACCAGTTTCAGCACTTGGACTCGTTCGATTTGACCACTGCCTGTTTTGCTGTTATGTGGTCTCATCGATCAGTAGTCCCTTCAGAAGATTATGCCAAGCCGACCACATGGCTGATGAAAAGACCAGACCACAACACCGTACTCTTTTCGACTAGTGTGCGATCTTTAACATCCCACAGAGTTTATGAACATTGAAGGTTGTGAGACGGGACCTGCGATTTATAGTCCTTATTCGCGAAGACTTGAAAGTCTAACCATTTGCGGATGTTATTACAAAGGCAGCACTTTCTCCTCAATTATTTTAAGACCCTGACTGTTGCGGGACCGGCCGGAGTCGAACTCATGATCTGCTGCATAACAAACTCAGCCACCGGCGCGTGGTTGTTCCTTCTAGCGATCAAGTCTATCGACGCAGAAAAGATGTCTTCTTGAAAGGCTAAGGATGGGATTTAATGTTAACCCAGCTTAAAGCCCCGGCGGCTAAACGATGAAACGTACAGTTTGTCGTCCAGCAGCGTGGTTTTCATGATCGGTTATCACACAAAACGTTATCGGAACTAGTGAGCAGTATGAAGGTTTATGTAAAATATGGAATCCGGAACCTGGAACGCGTTTTTTCCCTTACTGACCCTAGCCTATGAAGTGCCTTTGTCAGTTCTCATTTATGTAACCGTGCACGAAAAACCAAAATTAATTAACAAGTTAATAAATAAATAATGAGAAATAACGGTAAACTGCTTTATGCAACATGGTTTAAAGCGGTGCAAGTTTTAGGATGGTAAAAGTGTAGACAGAAAGAAATGTCTATCGTGATTTGTTCAGATCATAGATATACTTTCAATTTCAATACTCTGATTTCAAAACTTGTTTGTAGACCTTTTTTTTAACCGGTTGAGTAGGGATCCAGACAGACAAGTAATGGACTTAAGAATTTGTAATTCCGCCATGTTTATTTTGTTCGTATACTCGCGCGCTTCAAGTTTATTTGGCGCCGAGTTTCCTCGTCTCCAGTGTCTTCCGAGGATAGAACCCAGTCTTTTTGAGAAAAAGTTTTTTTTTTCTGTTAGGTTGTCTACTTTTATGCGTCCCGTTTTTATACCTGACGGCTTTAACGTCTCAGACGTTAAATGCGTCTTGACGACTTTAAAGTCTCTAGCATAAAAACGGCCGTTGTATGTGAAGACGCGTCGGATCTGAAAGGGAAATCGAAGTGTCCCAAAAACCCATCAAATCACTCAAGAAAACGCAGAAAATAGTGGGTGAGTGAACTTTATTCATCTGGCTGTCCATAAAATGGATTTTCGAAAAGATCAGTTAAAACTGTCTCAAAATAACATGACGTCACGCGCTCTCTCATCCTTGGAGTAGTCTGCCTGTGCCAGAAAATAAGTTACTGATGGGCATAGTAAGTCTTGTTTGCTTTTACGTGACTCCTTATAACTTCCACATTACTTTCAAAATACTCCAAATTAGAAAGGCGCCATATTCAAATGCAGATTAAGGTTCAGTAGACAAATGGAGCAAAAATGCACAAATCGAGGAATAATTTATTATTATCGAGCCTTTTTTTGATAGCTGTCAATCGAGGAGGTCACAGAGAACGCGGAAAAAAGTCTACATTTTTCTATTTTTACCGAAAAAGGCAAAAACTGAAAATACTCGAGAAATTTTACGCCTGTGACTTTTTCGAAAAAAACCAAGTAAAGCGATAATTTGAGAAAATTGACTTCAGCAAGATCCGAGAGAAATCCTAAGAAATGTCTATTTTTTATCTGAAAGAAAAGTGACACTTATTTCAGGTTTTTAAACTCAAGTGAAATCGAGAAAAAAGCTTTGTTTTCGTTTTGCGTGTAAATCACAAATCAGAAAGGTGATCTTTATGGAGTTTTGCATTTTCTAGATCCAGGTTTTATTGACTGAAAAGAAGAATTGCCGGAAGCGATCACTGATTATTTGCATAGAGTGTCGCACCAGACCGTGGTTGATCCACTCAGGCTGTTCGTGCTCGCCTGTTTTCTTCCCAAGCATGCGTGTCAAGCAGGAGAGAGTCGAGGGGCCTTTGACAGGTTATGTAGTCAAAACCTTCCAATTCAGTGTGAATACTTGTCAATAGCAACACAAGGAAATACCCGAAAAAATCGCAGGTGGCAATTGACGCTTGTCTGAAAATAGGACAGAAACTTTCAGCTAATTGTTAAAGGAAATAGAAATTCAAATTTGGCGTCATTATATTCCAAAAGAACACTTGATTGTTCCAAATACGGCCTATAACAGATGGTTTTCATAAAGTGTTTGTAGCGCTTTGTTCGTGGGGAATTGACGCGGAAACATGGCAGTAAGGTAAGGCAGTTGTTTTGTCGTTATTGAAGGTATTAACCTGCTGGGCAAAACAATAGGTCAGACTTTCTCAACTTATAAACAACTGCACGTATATATGAAGCAACTAGCACATTGTCAAAGACGTTTTCAGAAAAAAGCAATAAGTATTTTTGTCCTTCTTATCTGTAGAATGTCCGTTCAAGCCTTAGATATCTAGAGTAAAGAATGTTTGTATTAGTAATAACAATAATAGGTTTAAAAGCGATGTTCCGAGTTGACTTTATAAACAGCATACAAACTGAACATATATGAACAAGCGTCCGGTGAGAGTGCGACATAATTAGCTATATCTAAAGTTTCTCACACGCATAAAACAGCAAATTTTGCGGAATGGCTGGCAATAGACACCGTCAAAGCTAATCAAACGAAAACAAGCTACAAGCCAGTGTTCTCGTTCACATACGAACTTCACCTTTCTTTCTTAACCCAGATTGTTTCCATGGACACAGACCGTTTCTATAGTGTTGTTGGCATCTTCGAGTATCTTTCACCTTTCCAAAGGTGGGTGTGTCTATGATTAGCCTTATGTTGCACTGATTAGGAACAGCTCAAAAACTTTATACATTACTTTTGTAAATCCATCATTTTATAAAAAAAAGTTTCAAACATTAGCCGTGTAGCACTTATATTTCCTGAGAGATATATCAGTGTTGGAATGTAATTCTATTCCCACCCTGGTGCGCTTTTCTTTGTCCTTGTTCGGGATTTCCACGCTCAGGTGGATCACTTGGGAAAAAGGGTAGTGCATAAAATTACACTCTAATAGATATCATGATTCCGGCGGTATGGGCCACAACCAACTGAATCAGGTGGAGCTTTAGGCTACCGACCAGGCCCCAGTTGTTCGAAGGGTGGATAGCACTATCC
>OX421445.1:19056896-19059396 GCA_949126865.1 Montipora capitata
TTGTGTACGTCAGAACAAATGTCGTAGCATTTTAAAACATGTTTTAAAACGCTGCGACAATCGTAAGTCATGTCGTAGGCCTGTCGTGAGCTTGTCGCATGCGACAAAATTGTATCATGTAAATCGGCCCTAAGACTTCAAGTTTTCAAAATTTAATGAAACTTTTTATGAATGCAAGTCTAAATTCGTTGTTGTTAACTTGTTTATCAAAACATTGCTGGAAATTAGCAAAAGGGGGTCCATATCCGCTAGTCCATATCGGCTAGCTGATCGGTTAGGGTTAGGGGTTAGGTTTAGCAGCCACACTTTGAGTATTTCTGCCAAAAAATATAATGATTGAGCGTGCCTATTTCTGATTGGCGGAGATTAACAATGGCTCATCTCACGCGTCCAGCCGTGTTTTCGGGAGTGAACGATGGCTCATTTCCCGAAACAGCGGCTGGTAATCGCGCCTACAGTTTACGACGCTTTTAGTTTTAAAAGTCTTTAAATTTTATAGGTGAGTGCGAAGATTTTACTTTTGAGAATGGAGTTGTTTCTCTGTCAAAATGGACGAAAACTGGACATGCTTTCGACAACCAACCAACTTTTGGTGACAACGCCCACGTGCGGGATCCTACACTCAACAGCAACGTGCAAGGTGATTGGTGGATTGCAACGTTTGAAAACAGATCCAGTCCTCTCGCCGATGGAGGTTATTTGTCTGGTGACTATCCTACTGGGACACTTACATCACCAAAATTTCTCATAACTGCACCAAAGATGTCGTTTCTTTTGGGCGGCGGATGTGCTCCGGGGAAGATTCGGGTTGAACTACTTGTAGATGGCAAAGTAGCTCGCCGGGCTTTCGCTGATGACTGTCGAGAGCGCATGCGAAGAAAGGGTTGGGATGTTAAGCCATTCAAAAACAAATTCGGCCAAATAAGATTGGTTGATGAATCAAGAAAGGGACACATCAATTTTGACGACTTTGCTTGTATTGGTGAGTATCAGGGGAAAATACTGCATCCGAATTGATTCAAATAAAAGTTGAGTCTTTCAACCTCTCATTCGATTGGAAAAGCTTATCTCAGTCATAACTCTTCGGGATTACTTGAGTGCGATGAGTCGTACTCCGCCATTTTGAATCTGTCAACCCACCGCTGACCACTTGAATCGCCTTTTTTCAATCCACGTGTAAACCAATGCGGACAATGCCCCACAATGTGCCAAACTTAGAAATGTTCAGAAAACTATACAGTGACCAATATATCGAAATTGTGCTACATAAAGTTTGGTCTGTTATAATTTTGCAACAACGTCCTAGAACATAAGACGTTCAGTGCACCAGATTAAAAAAAAGTTGCCCGAAATCGCAAAAGTTGCCGAGCATCTTATGGACAGCTCTAATCACGTGGCCTGGACTACAAATTCAAATGTACGTCACTTGGGCAAAAAGTGCGCAATTATATAGTATCACGCGCCGAATACGAATGACTTTTTGTGAATAGTTTTCGTATGAACTCGTTTGTGTTGATCCAACAGAAAATGGATTTGTTTTTCTTCGAGTCTCGATGTTTCTGTCGACTTTGTTTCAGGAATTAGCCGTATTTTCGGGAATCCAAAGCAAACCATTTCCCTACTCCTCCCGGGAACTGACAAAAAATGTATAATTCTGTACACACGGAAGTTCATTGAGAAGAGAGTTGCTCGAGGAAATTTCGGGAGCAAATCCACTGACGCTCGCCAAAATTTGTAAATCGTTGGAAGGATCGATATCCTCTAGAGCATAGAACTATTTTTAGCACCCACTTTTTGATACAGATTACAAGCTTCTGCGCTTTTGCTTGCTTTTACAAGGTCACAAGGAGGGATTCGCTATCGTCGACGAACCCTTGATGAATGTAAGGGAGAACAAAAGCGGTGAGAAAAATCACAACGATCTCAACTCAAGAACTGGTATGTAATTAAGACGCACATCGATAATTGATGTTTTTGTTTCACGCGAAGGCCATGTTGGTTAGGAACCTCGAGATTTGAGTTGGTAACTTTGGGAATAAATTTAGATGCGAAACTTCTCTGTCCCTCGACAAAGCCGCCATATTAAAATTAATCTGCCTTGCCTAGTTGTCCCCAGCCCGGTCTACCTAATCCTGGATTACCGGAAACTTAAATTAAGTGCAGTTTATTAACCGGTCGGCACAAATGTTTTGCATACGATTGCTAGCCTTTAATTTTGAATCAATTTTTTCCTTTAGCGTAAAATTACATTGTTAAGGCTTTTTTTTGAGCCGAGCAAAATTCAAACCTCGGTATTCGATCGCGGGTTAGTGTTGATCGGCTTGTGACAACAATAGGCCCTGGTTTGTGTTAGCTGTCAAAGGGACAATTTGAAACTATATCATCCACAAACAGTACAGGAGCAGTCAAGCCAGCTATAATAGGTCGCAGCTGTTTATGAAAGCACGAGTCGCTCTGCCGGGGGCCAGGAGTTTCAATTAGTACATTCTTTTTGTGCTCT
>OX421445.1:19064396-19076896 GCA_949126865.1 Montipora capitata
CCCAGCCGTGGGAATTCGAAAATGGCCTATTCTCAGACTCCTACAATTTTGAGAACCAGCACCACGTGTGCCCAAGATCAAGCATATATTTAGCAATTATTGAATGAGGCTGAGTAGGATATGAAGAATTCTGCAGGTCGAGGAGGGTGCTTTATTATTCATTCAAAATATTTTCTTCGCCCAAACTTCTAAACCTACTCGCAGCCATTTTTCTGCTGAACAAAAATAACACAATCTCGTCCCCAGCTTTTTTCGGTCAACGGTTCAATAACTTGCAGCGGGCTGCACTTTGACGTCATTGATTCAATATGACGAAGTTTCTTTCCAAATTTGGTGAACAGCAGCTGGTTATGGTGAATTATGCGTGTGGTTTTAACCAATCAGAAACGGGGAAATATTTTGAATGAATAATAATTAACAATTATTCCATGAGCGCGCGTTGGATATGAGATGATAGATTGGCTATAATCATCTCATATCCAACAAGCGCGAGTGGAATAATTATTTTATTAAAAACGTCTCCAAAATATAGAAAACTAGACTACAATAAAAATAAAAAGGCCCAAAAAATCACGCATATGCTTGCCGTGTTTGTAGATCATGGTATAATGGCTCATAACCCATGATGGATTAGCCAATCAAAACTCTCGAATTGCATTATCCAATGATCCAGCTTTTAATAATATATATTATCTATTTCAGCTCGATATAAACCTGTACCAGATTTTTTAAAGGATTATTGCTTTTGATTTAAAAAAGAACCCTAAATTTTATAAACACCGGCTGCATAGGTGCATTAGCGCTTTTGCCATCCATTAATAGAGCAGGTTTTGATGACTGATACTTTGCTGATTATCGAAAGCAAATTGCTTTAAGTGCCTATAACCCCATCTTTTTTTACTCAGATGTATCTTTTCATTATGAAGAGCAAAACGGCTTTAAAATTTGTGTTTTCGGTCAAAACTGGAATTTTCTATGAATTTTCAAAGTGGTGAAAAGTCGAGATGTTTGAAAACCCACTACCGAGCTGCAGAATTCGCCGAAAGGGTATGGGTCGAGTGTAATTTGTGACGTAAAACCCGGAATTCAATCATTCTGACTTGTGACTTCTGGCAGAGCGAGCTGGTCAGAGCCGAAAAAATGACTGAGGAATGTGTTGACTTTGGCTGTAGCAACGTTCGAAACTGTTCCAATAAAGCGCTCTTGGAGTGTTTTCTCTATTTTTTTCTTTCGTCCTTCTTTCTTGCTCATAGAGCGCTAACCATTCTGCGTCTGCTAGCGGTTCTTCGGCATGCCTATGCGTTTCTTCCACATCTGTGACTTGATCTCTCGAGTTTTGGCGAGCGTTTAACTTCGAACTCGTAATATTCTACATCGGAGACGTCAGAATCTGAACTGGAAACCAGCCGGACTGAAGTCGTTCGAACTCTGAATAAATGTCAATGCTCTTAACAAATGTCAGGCGAAAACGGGTGTTTTCAAATAGGCTATGTCTTTTACGTTTGTTGTTTCATCCGATCTCATCCGGTCGTTGGGCAGAAAATCCGTACTTCAAAAATTCATAGACAATTCCACTTTTGACCACAAACAAAACTTTTTGCGCCATTTTGCTTAGCATGACACAACAATTCATTTGAGCAAAAAGGAAAAAAAAACTTTCGGGGGTAATAGGCACTTTAAAATAAGGGAAACGCTGTTTTTAACAAGTCCTTGTGTTTACGACACAATTACTTTTAGGCGAAAACTTGTATGCCGACAAAAACTTGTATTTTTAGCCTCATCTTAAAGGCTATGTTTTTCATTTAGATATTGAACATATTCGAAGATGATAAGGACTTTCGAGGAGCATCCTTTTCCAAGTTCAGGTGTGTACGATGTGGATTTTAACACGCGACAACGTCGAGCGACTGTGATTAGTTTTTTAGCACCAATTTCATGACGTGACGCTATGTTCACGCCAAAATCCCACTCTTTACGTAACCATAACGTATCTGAACTTCACATTGTCGCTCTAAACGCAGGTAAACAAATGTCACAACAAGGGCGGGCAGGTTGTGCCAAGTGCTGGGAAACGCATCCTACCAAGTCGCTTTGGTTTCCGACGGGCTGCTAGAAAATGTAGCTGTAGGGAGATAGACGTTTTTTTCTGCAAACCAAGCCGATAACGAAAGGGTCTTACACACGGAACCGAAAATCATTCAGATTCGACCACTGCAACAACAGCAGTAATTAGTATTTGCCACAGAATAAATAGTGTTTTTCGCGGGTTTTATACGGTTAATTCGGATTGGAGTGGACTGAGCCCAAGAAGTGAATTTATTTGGTTCGTTAGTTATTTAACTTGTTTTCATCTCATTGTCGGGTAGTGGTGGTGGACTTTTGTCGTGGACCCTTTTACTTGCAAGAGAGACTGAGCGACCTCTCTATACCCTTTCGACGTTAAATAAAAATCTTGTCAACAATACACCTTACTCCAAAATGGCTGCCATTTTAGTATTCTTTTGTTTAAATGCAAATTGGCCCTGTTGGCCTCGCTTTCAAACTTGAATTTAAAAAGAATGTTTAACCTGGAACTAGGCAAAAAAAGGCCAATTTGCAATTAAATAAAAGGATACTAAAATGGCTGCTGTTTTGGAATAAGGTGTACTGTTGACAAGAATTTTTTTTAACATCGAAAGGGTATAGAGAGGTCGCCCAGTCTCTCATTCACTACTTGCACAATCCCATAATACACCTCCTTTACCCCCCGCAATTTCGCATAATCCTTGTTTGCAATTACTCCTGGGAAGAAGTATCATGAAGATGTCCCAAGAGAAATCGAAAACAACGTCTATGCCAATTTTTTTTTTTGTGGGGGGGGGGGGGGGGGTAAAAGAGGTGTATTATGAGATTTGTGCAAGTAGTAAATATTAATGCGAGTAAATGGGCCCACGATGCAAGTCCTTGACCTCTAAGGGAGATAACTAGAAATCCCATCCCATGCAAAAAGGGAAAAGCTTTTCAGTGATAACAAAAAGCGGTAAATATTTCAACGATGAGAAGAGGGGTAAATATCCTTCCTATAAAGAAATAAAGACTGCTGCAATGTTGTTAATAGTCAGTTACAAATAACGCCGTTATTCACTGCTGGCTATCTAAATGATCAAAAATTTTTGGTTGTTTCAGTTCTGCAGAAGGTCTCGGAGGAGTCAAAGCATATTTTATCTTACGATTCAGAGCCGTGGGCAAATTTCTTGGAAAACTAATTGATCAACTTGGACCAGGAAATGTTACAGCAGCAGGTAAGTAGTTGGATTTTAGTTCATATTTTTACCAGTATTTATTGAATTAAAGTATGATGAAAGGTCTGGTAATCCGAGAAATATTTTTTCCTCATAACTATTCACCTACCATGCACAAGTGTATTTTAGTTTATAAATGTTGAAATCATCTTGCTCCCCCCTATTTTTGTGATTATTTCATAAGAAATAATTGTATTCACAGTTATAACACCAGAAACAGAAACGATCTTCACTTACCCGCCCCTAAATTAAGTCTAGGAAAAAACACTTTTAGGTATTCAGGCTCGATCCTTTTTAATAAATTATCTAGAACATTGAAAGGAGCTACATCACTCTCCAATCTTAAGAATCTTCTTAAACGATATTTTACTAGATGAGATGTTGTATATTTTATTAGCCTTTTTTATTCTACGCGATTGCTATCTTTTATCCTGTAGTAGTTTTATTTTTTAAAATTATTTATCATGTAGTAGTCATTAATTACGCAGGGCTCCTATTGATACCAGCCTAGTGCTGAAAAGGCTACCCTGCCTAAAAAAAGATGACTTGACTTGACTTGACCTACGAGGGAAGCGAGAATAAAGGCAAAATGTGAAATAGAAGTTCCAAAAAGCAAAAGAACAAAGCGAGTATGGGAAAACAGACTCCTGGACAAATGGAACCTTCGTCTTAATCAACCTATTGTTTATGTTTATTCCCCACTTTAATAATCAAAGTTTAAATAAACCTGAAAATCGAGCTCAAAATATCTTTAAATCAGAAAAGTTTTGTATCGGGTATACAGCTGTCAAAAAGTACATATTTCTTGTTGTGGATTATTGATAAATTTAATAACTTGTTTTACAGGTTGTTACATGGACACTCCTGCAATTGTTCAGTGTCCGGGAATCTGCCCACAGTCTTGCGCACCTTCGTGCCAGCCATCCTGTTGCCAGCTGAATGCTTCCTCCGCACCATTCACTCCACAGCAAAGTGCCCCAGTACCAGTCCCTCAGTGCGCCAGTCCCTGTCCGATATCATGTGCGCCTGCGTGTGATTCGTCTTGTTGTCAACAGCCTCTTTCTGTCTCAAACACCCAGCAGACCGTACAGCCCTTTCGAATCACTGTGTCTCAGCCCCAATTGATCATCGAGCAGCCTACGCAGCAATTAAATCAGCAGCCGCTTGCCCAAGCCTATGCTCCCCAGCCCTCCCTCCCACAGGTCTCGCAGCAGGTGGCATTAACTAGTTCTCAATGCCGCACGGGTTGTTCTGCCAACTGTGCCCCAAGTTGCTCACCGTCTTGCTGCCAGTTTTTTGACTCCTCAAGGAGGAGAGGAAAGATAAAGAATTATCTCGTAAGGCAGAGTCTTCTGGAAGAAAAAAACTGATAAGAAAAGGAAGAACGCACTCAGTGATAAGAACAGGAAATCAAGGGGGAAACAAATGAATGTTTCATAGCTTTGCAAATAAGCGGAATTAAATGTTGGTGAGCAACTGATTGAGCCAACGATTTGCAGTTTTTTGAAACAGCGGATGCTAACAATGGTGTTACTAATGTTGACTGCAAGAAAGGAGTTTTACTTTCAGTGGCTGCCGCAACACATGATAATAAATGTATTATACTCATATCCATATTGTAGGGATTAAGATACATAATTGTAAATTGTCAATTAATATTGTCAATGAAAGCCCAATAATAAAGCCGTTTAAGCCGTACCATTAGTTCACAATAATGAATAAACATTAAACGTCACAATAAAGCAAGATGGGAGAAGGGACGCGGATGAAAACTAGCACCGATTCACACCGATACCGTTGGAGAAAGCATCAAATAAACCCCAACGCTTTCTAAGGCTGCTCAAACGTTAACCAGTTTTCAGTGACACTTTCAAAAAACTGTAATATTTGGAAGGATTAAATCTACCCAACTGTTTCACTTAACTGCAATGTTATGATACCATATGGAAGACCAATAAAGACGTAACAAGATGCACCCATTAATGAGACGTAATAGTTTACCAGGCAAAAAAATGGCCATCTAAAAACACCCTGTATTTTTTATTGCTCGAGAGTGATAAGCACACCAAGATAAAATTCTCCTCAAAGTTTGAGAAATTTTCTGGAGCAGCTGATTCAGAGCCACCTTAATTCACAATTGGAAATTTTAACAATGATTCTGAAAGCTTTTGGTTTCTATTACTTTGGTTTGACGTTGCTAAAGTCAGTGAAACACAGAAATGTGTTTATCAACTGGGATGATATGGCATTAAAATGACCATCGTAAAGACAATTAAAAGCTGACGTTTCGATCTTCAGCCCCTCGTCCATTCGCCTTGACTGACGGACGGACCATGCTGACGCTTGAAACGCCAGCTTTCGAATCCAGGGGCCGCGGAGAGGGAGGGGCTTGGGGCTATAGCCTCCCCCCACTTTTTCTGACGGTGTTGTTTTTGGCTTGATCAAAGACTTAGTAATTTCCACCACCCCCATACATATACCAAGACCTAGCCCCACGCCCCCCCCCCCGTCTCAAATGTGCTCCGCGGCCTCTGGAATCAGTCCTCATGGTTATCAACTTACCAGGGGAAGTCAGGGTAGCTTAGCCGTTACAACCGTGCCTTTCCACATCTGCAAGCCGGGCGGGTTCAACCGTCGGCTCCGAGATCGTATGTGGAGTGAGTTTCAGTCGATCTCAATCTGACTCCGCGGGTTTTTCTCCGGGTACTCCGGTTTCCTCCCTCATCAAAATCGACCACTACTAGTCAGTTACATCCGGCTGCGGGCGGATACCCTCGATAGGGATGACCTTTGGTATCCTTCTCTTTTACTGAAGTGAATGAATAGTGTTGGTATTATTGAAATAAAAGGGTTCAGTTCTTTTTATTGCTTTTGGGGTCTTCGTCGTCGTTAGTAAATTCACTATTCTGTCAAATAGATTAAAAAGAATTAGAAGGACTAAACATGACTCATATCTAACAGAGAAAACATGTATTACTCTATCTTTGTCTTTCTAAAAAAGTGTTCACGGTTATCGCTGTATAAATGCAACGTATTTAGCTTCAATGAGCAGGCAGATCTTGTGAGTAATTGAATGTAATAAACTCAGTGGACAGTTTGGAAACAATCAAACATGATTCTTAATTCCACAATTGAAATTAATTGAAATTAAAAATGCGAAACATTCTTAGCTGACCTGCATTTTAACGCATCTTTATCAAGTTATATCACTGTCAAATCGTATACCACAAGCAGTAATCAGCCCTTTTTTTTTTCTTGAAACACAATGATTTTAGGGTTGTTCACTCAACTGTTATAGTTTAAAAAATACGGGATGTTTGACAGCGGGCATTTCACGCCTAACTTGGCTGCGTATCTAAAACACAGTCGGTGCTCGTAATGTGTTCAAGGTCTCAAGCGGGGTATTGTCTCAATTGCCACAACTTCACTTTTGTAAGGACTAAGTTCAGGAGGTAAAATGAGGGAGGGAGGGAGGGGGAGGCGATATTAAGAGAGTGAAAACTGTCAAAAGCGATTTGTAAGGAAGTGGGAAATAAATGGAAATGCTTGAGGAAGTAAGAGTAACACGGGAAAAGGCGACGGTTGACAAGAACGCCATGTGAGAAGAGTGATTAGGCAGGGGAACACGAGAACCTCTGCTTACTTACACCCCCTCCCTATTCCCTATCAAAAACTCTTCCATCTGGTGATTAGAAAATTAAAAACAAGTCATTTATACCTGATGAGATGTTCAAACGAAAGCTTTAGGGTGCCACTAAATAAGAAAAACTTTAAAAGTCAACTTATTGACAGTTCATGCATAAAATTCTCTGGATTCTTCTTCGTCATAATCGAAATTTTCTCTTTTGTTATAAGTCCATCATTTCGAGGTGATCACTTGTGAGGTAAGTATGGAAAGACCAGTTGTTACAAAATTCCAGTTTATCAAAGAGCCAGAAAAAAAATTGTTTAGCTTAAAAAAATTGATTAAAACGTGATTAAATTGTTTGTCATTTGACCATCTAGCTCCTTCCAAGACAAATCAAGAGGTACGTAATAAATATGTATCTTTTAATGTAGTGAGGGAAAAGTATCGTTTACCGTACAATAATTGCGAACTTTGGTGGGAAGGATCTAGATCATCGTTTTAAGCTGGCTCGCTTGTAATGGTGCTTGTTGTGTAATACCAGTTAGAACAAAGGAACGTCTGTCTCATCCTCCACATGTTACCACGTCTGGGTACTTTTAACTCAATAACACTCAGATATGTTGAGCGCACAATTGCTTAAAGCTTCTTCCCAAGGAAAAAGTGATTCATTTTCTTATCCGATCCATTCGATTTTTTTCCTATAGTTCTTCTTCTCTTCTTGAAAACAACATGGGGTAATACCTTTTGTGTGCCGTTGTTTTATCTTTATGAGTCGTAGCTGTACGCGGTTGTTGTCAGCGAGTAGATGACCCCGCCGTGGCTAAGTAGATAGGGCTAAAACCCCGATCTGATCTCAGGTAGCTCTCTCATACCCAGTCGGTAATCCTTAGTTCGATTCAACACTTATGTAAGTAATTATTTGGTTACGGGACTTTTTGCCAGTTTAGGGTTTTTGGCCTGTCATGTTTGATTCGAAATTATCTCTTTCGCTGCTCATTGTTGTAGGATGCATTTAGTATACATACCCACGTGTAAATGCGCTTTATTCATGAGTCATTAAATGTACAATAAATTGTTATATGACAAGCTCCGTGAGCTGGCAAGATGAACCAAATCCCGCGATGACATTGGCTACCCAAACGGGCAAGATAGAACTATCTTGCCCGCTCGGGATTTCCTGCTTGTTCCCGCAAGTTCAAAGATCATTTTTTTGGTGTTTTATCCCATATAATAAATCCTTTATTGACCAAGCTTCTTCGGTCAAGATGGCTGAATATTGGCCTCGTTCTTTTTATGCGTGTTTATGGACCTCGACTTTGTCTCGTTTCATAAATACCCAAAAGAAGAACTTGGCAATATCCAGCCATCTTGATCTCACGCTTAGTCAATGACCCATATATATTCTTCTCATTTCATCGCCAGGACTGCTGTAGACAAGCGCAAGGATGGTGCACTTCTCCTTTTTACCTGTTTTGAAGTTCATTTACCTCCTTTTTGCTTTGATTAAGGACAAAGGTATTTCAATTCGTTTTGCAGCCACCTGAAATGATAAGAAAGTTGCGCGCTTTGATTTAACGTTATCAGTTAGTTGCCGTTCGTTATTCTCACCGTTATTCCAATCGCCGTGCGGGACATGTCAAGAAGCATCTGTCGGGTGGAATCATTCCTGCCTACAAATTTCGAAATTTTAGCTTGGCGATCTTTTAGACTTTTCAAGGTGTGTCGAAAACATCACCTTGCTGAAAATTCATCTAAAAACACCGCAAAGACTAAAGATTTTGGTCGGGTACCTTGCTACTTCAGTAGACCATTTTACAGTTGTCGCCAAGTTACCTGTCCTAAGATTAATTTAAATAGTTTTGATACAAACCTTTCATCTTTTCTAATGTCAAGGTAAACTTCTTATATTAGAATTAATATTACAACAACACAATCTACATAATAAAAGCAGTTATCATGATTATAGGTCTGTATCAATACAAGGTCACCTGCACTCGCCTCGCAGCCATTCATAGGCTAGGTCACTGAGTAAACAACTGTAAAATAGCCTATTCGACGAGGGTTCCGACAGATTCAATTGTTTTAGCTGATACAAATGTTTTCTTTAAACTGCCATTATCCATAACGTGGAATTGAACTGTCCTTCAAAGGCCTTGACTTTAACTAATTCGATGGGTGCCTCTGACAACTCCTATTGTGACTGCGTCTTCGAGTTCTTTGTTCTTAACATTAGGTTTTGGAGGAAGACATTTTTCTTAGTGCGCATGCGAAGAACCGAGAAGTCTTTTAGGTCACGATCGCGGTCACACTCCATTCTGTGAGTCGCTTGCCGACATGAAGCCATCATGTTGAAAGGCGAGAAGAACTTGACGAATAGATTGGCTTATATCGCTAATCGGAAGGACACAGCTCCGATCGCTTTTAGGGTAGCCTGCAGAGCGGGCGTTCTTTGGGAGACAGACGCTTGCTCAAGATTCAACGTTCGTAATGGGCCGCCATTTTGAAAGCACACAACCGGTAGAGGATTGGGAAAAGGGATGAGGGAGGGGGCGGAGAACTTCCCCACTACGATTTCATACTATCCTCCTCCCACCGAGTGCAATTTTTTTGACTCGCTTCAGGCCTCTGTTACTCTCGCTATCCAAGATGTCGTCCTATAATTCGTACCCAAACAACCCTTAGGAGAACTCAAACAATTCATCATTTTACCATCTCTTTTCCTTTTGTTATCAATATTAGGGAGTTTAAGAATCGACGACTGCCACGGCAACGACAACGCCTCAAAACAATAATTTCCTTGGTGAAAAGAAGAAAAATAATCATGTTGCACGTGTGGCACTCAGTCTCTGTGAAACAAGAATGTGGAATAACAAAAGTTGAGGTTTTGACGACAACTTGAGCATACAATGTGAACCTCTGAAACCTTTCGAATCTGAAACCGTTCGAATCAATTCAATAGAGACCTTAAGATATACGTATACCGGTGTACGGGTAAGGTTAGTGTACAAGCAATTGTGGTATAAAAAGGTTATTAGCACACTTCGCCCACATTGAATGACGTGAATGAGATGGAATGATTTACAAAGACTTTCGACACTACATAGTTAACATTTTTAGGTGACGTTTTCGTCGACGTCACCATCGTAGATCTTAAAGTCCTCTTATGCTTTCATGGACAGGGTCAGCACATGTGAGTTTCAAGAAATTGGGATGTTACAAAGATAATCAACAGGAGGGCGCAAGACCTCTTCCAGAGCTTCTTTTTACAGACCTTGATACGTCATCTTTTTTGTATAGTGGCACAAAATATGCCAAGGACATCATGGATTCCTTCTATCTCAACGACTTGGTGGAAAGATGTGCCGTAAAGACGAAAGATTCCGGCTTCATTGTGTTTGGGATAGAGCGAGTTGGTATGGTGTAAATGTTATGTCTGAAAATGTAAAGATATCTACCCCAGAAGACGATTGTTAACCTAAAAGCGTATTCTATTAAAAAGATGAAGTTTTGGAGGTAATCTTTTACAGGCAATTTCATAAAAGCTCTATAAGTTTCCTGTTTTTATGCCGCAATCGGTAACAGACGTTTTACGTGGGCGCGCAAAATGCTGGTAGGTTTAAAACGCCTTTATCCTCATTAGAACCTCAATTCTTATGTGCACGCGTACGCATAGAGGAGCTATGAAAGTAATATTGCAGAATTATTGGAAATTAGTGTTTTAAGTCTGCACAAAAGCGAAAGAAGTGAGTTTTGTGACCGTCGACGAAACGTTCAAATCTTGCCTCGGCCCTTGGCCTGGGAGGAGGTATATAAAAAACTATGGACAATACAAATAAGAGGTTTTTTTAAAATTTCCAGCTCATAAATCATTGAAAACATATATTTTGGGCTCTACAGATACTTGTACTTGGAGAGCTGGGAATGACGACTAGGTGGGTGGCGCTTCTTTCTCCACGTGTCATCTGTGTCGTGTTTGTTTTTTTGGCAGCGGAATGTTGGTCTGGCGACGGCTCACTGTTTACGTATCATAATGACGGTCCCTCAAAACAGTGTTTGAATTCTATGTACAAGCCATGTGACGACAAATGCGAGGAAGAGACATGTTTTGGCATCGATCGTACTCTCTATGTCTACCAGATAGCGGAACGGCGTGAGTTTGTATAAGAAACACTATTATTGTGCTAAAAGGAGTGTTTCAATTGATAACTGAACCATCTTAAAAAACGGACCAGCTTATGTTCAATCATTTGGTTCCAGCACTAACTAAAGGCAACGACCAATAAATTATTCGGGAGGCGTGTTGCTGTTTCTGTAGCTATAGTGTTGCTGGCCTGCATAGCGGGTAAAGTAAATGTTGGGGTACAATCCAAGCGACGAGATAAAACGCGAGAGACGAGCGGCGAAATCGCGGACCTGCTTTTGTGTGCAGGAACGGGCAGTTACTTTCCCCTCCCCCTTTCAACTTTCCCCTTTCCCTTAACATTTAACATGGGACAAATTTCTTTCAACTTGATTGGCTGGGTCTTCTATAAATAATCAACGACTATGAGATCTCCCCTACCATGGATTTTTCTAACCCATGGAACTGCTCCAGTACTTCCTCAACGCTAGGTATTGTGCTCTCTAGTAAGTTGTTAGAGAGATTTAGTATTATATTGACGTAAAACGGCAAACGGCATACTGCCATCATACTGTCATCCTTGTCATCATAGAAGTATGAAAATTCTGTTATTCTAACTTGTCTCACTCCGATTGAAAAGTTACTCGATATCTGTAGATGACAGCTAAGAAATAAACGGAAATCAAACAAGTTTCTTCTATTTTGGGGAATCTCAAATTTCAGTCTTGTGTTTGCCGTAAACCTGTTTCTAAATCTTCCTATTTTTATATGTTTTTAACGTAGAGCACAAAGCATCGACCTCGTGCATTCCAAATCCACTGGTTACGAAGCCAACACAGGTCACCCATCCAACCGCAAGAACTAAGGCAACCAAGCTACCATCAACTCGATTGACTTGGGCGACTACACAGACCTCTGCAACAAGAAGCCCAAAATCAACAACAGCGACGAAAACACCCATATGTAAGTACCCAACTAACGCAGAGCACTGACAAATGACCAAAGTTGAATGGAAATATATGCCAAGCAGGATTAAAAGATTAAATAGAAAGGGCAAATGGCGGTTTTAAACATAGAGAAAGAACTCATTGTTTAGTATGCTTAGGCAACAAGTCTCCTGTACTTTGAAGGGGCGATCCACCACTTCCAGTTGGAAGCAGTCTCATCCTAGTGAACGTACCACTGGGGCTTTGCGTCAGAAAAAAAAAAACGAAAACAAGAAGACTTTCATGGTTAAAACTTATTTGGCTTAACTAAACGTTAATCAGTTTTGCTCAGCGCTATATAGTTTCATTGTTTGTAACCTATAACTGAGTTTTTGAAATCAATGATGGTCAAAGAACGAGAGTACGCAGGGTTAAAAATTATTATTTAGTTTAAGTTTTGCTCTATTTGATAGACCTTCCAACCATGTTAGATTTTTGTATCGTGAGATCATACTTTTGAAAGCCCAGCTTTTCCAATTAAATGG
>OX421445.1:19079396-19084396 GCA_949126865.1 Montipora capitata
TTTCGTTTGCCATCGGTAAATAGGTCTCCTTTGCTTTCGAGATTTTTAATGACAATCCATGACACTGCCCCTTTAAATGTCAATGCTACATTATCATGCAAATACACTACACAAAAAAGTCTTAACTCCGGGAGATCCGGGAGATTTGAATTGGGCACAACATTTATATTCCCGCAAAACTTGGTTTAAAAGTATACACTTTTCGGACGCTTATGGGTACAAACCAGATACAAGATTTTCTTACTCTTGGGTAAAGGACTCCCGTATGAACTAATTATAAAACTGAGCAGAAATTTATAAGTAGTCGCCAATGTAATGTTCTTGCATACAGGTTCTGCAATGGGATGCCTTCCGGAGTGTCAAATAAGCTGCACTGGAGTTTGCATCCCAGCCTGTTGCGCAGCAACGCCTGTGCAACTTCCGGTAGTCTATTCATCCTCAATGGCCCCAAGGCAACCAGACGCCACTATGTACCAGTGCCCTTATCCATGTCCCAATGCCTGCGCTCCAGTGTGTTCTTTAAAATGTTGCAACTCGGTGTACCACGTCTCTCCATTGTACTTGAGACGAAAAGGCATTTGGAGGAAAAGAAAGAAATGCATAATTTACGAAGGGCATTGTATCTTATTTTGGGCGACTAAGAGGGCGATCGCCAACAAATGAAGCTTTGTTCTTGCAGAAAATGCAAGCTTACAGATGATCTGCTCTTCTTACTCTCTGTTGAACCAGAAATCGCATTTCTTTGCATTGTTTCGGACACTTTTATCCCCCAGGGTCAACGTGAAACTTGCAAAGTTAGTATTCTATTTTTCCGGCTTTCTCATTTTTGATAAGTTGTTAGTGCGGAATAAAAGGGGGACGGAATAGAAGATTGGGAAAAGGCCCAAAAAATCGACAATTCTCATGTAATCTGAATTTATCGCTTAAACACATGAACGTTTAATAAAGTTCTCTTGACTGCAAAAGTAAGTTGTGGTCTATTGTTAATCTTTGAATAAATCGAGTGGTAATCGCCATTTTCACACGCTTACAAATAATTCAAGGTGACCAGCTAGATATGTTGTGATGGATACCTGAGGAAGGTCGGTACTGATTCTGTAATGTCAACAAGGCCAAATACTGTTAAAAATATGTTGGAAAAGCATTAAATAATTGCTTTTCCAATATTTTTCTTGGAAAGGTGACCACAGTTTCAAAAGGAATGCATCGCTCTCTGCTAGGACTCTGGACAATTAGTTAGTTCGTGGTTTCCGTCTCATCGATAAAAGTCTTGTTGACTCTGAGTTATTTTAGAAACAAATTAATCATTGAATAGAGGCACTGCTACCACTATTTTTTGTTTTATCAAGGAAATGAAAACAATTTCCTTACAAGGGACGCGAGACAAGCTAGTCAGTTGATGTGAGATAAGATTTAATCACAATAAGGTCGTTGGGAAGTCATCGAGTCCTTACTCCAAACGGTAAGTACAATTAAAAAATATATATATATTTAATTCCTATCTGTGATCGTTTAATCTTAATATAAGCTTTTGGGTTGATCATCGAGAAGATACTTATTGACATTAATGATCGACGCACGATTTACATCATCTCATCGAAAAGTTAAAACTCAATCCTGAAATGTCTTTCAAAATAAGGTTATATTAGATGTAATACCAAAGGTCTCAACTCTGAAAAGCATTGTAAATATAAGAAGCAAAACCATAAAGAAGCCTTTTTTTCTCGTGTTCATAATCGCATCAGGAAAAAAAGAATGGAATTTCCTATCAAAGCAGGACGGATCAGGGATTAATAAAAAAAACAAACTAAAATTTATCCTGGTCTTCTTGAAGAGAGTTAAACCCCTGTAGAGGCATAATTGAATATTGAGTGGCTAAATATTCTCATTAACTTTAAATTTCATTGGATCAAGTTAACTGGCAAATTTAAATGTCAGCAATGTCAATGGTTTCGATTGTGTTACTTATTCTTTCGTATAGGGTGATTTGGACTACAAACATGAAGCACCCGTTGGCGTGTATTCTAGCTATAACCACCATTGTTGTCTTTTTAGGTAAGTCTTTTACGAGAATACTCTTGAGGTAATTCTCTCGAGCTAATTTATTTTTTCGTTAAGTTAGTCTAACCTCGAAAAACCTGTTTTGGTTTTTTTCTTTCAGGAACGGACTGTGCTTTCGGTAAGTGTCACTCATCATTTTACTTATGGTACCAGTTATGACGTCCACATGCAATATTTTGCCATAAAGCTAGGCGTCAAGAAAATAAAAAACTTATTGGAATTTCTGAAAGGTGGATCTTTTTTCTCAAAGCCGCAGTGTCCAAAAGTGAGTTACCTCACCATATACCGTAGGGTAGCAAATTACTACATGAAGTATCATCCGGAAATGCCTTAACGGACGAGAACCTTTAATCCGAGACAACAATTGAGACTCTTTAACCCCCGTCCCTCCCCCCCACTTTCCAATCTTTGCAAAGTATCGTGTCACAGACGTTTGATAAAGAAAGGGAGAAGGGAAGGGAGAGGGACTTCTTGGTATTGAATGCGTTGACAAAGTGTTGATAGAAAGGATATCTGTGGTTTCTCCAGGCTGAATGCTCAGTATCTTTTTGAAAAGGATCGTAGAATGAATAGTTCGATTGGCTCCCGCAGAATATCACACATCATCTTTTTATCACTGAAAACGAAACTAAATCTTGTCCGCAGTGAAACAATAAAGGAGGAACGATCGTAACTGGTCGTTTCGCCATTGGTTGGTTGGCCAACGTCAAGAGAATATGAGAAAAGAGAGCGAGTCCCCTCATAAATTTGGTAATATTTCGACGAAGATTTACTTGAAATATTTTTGGTTCTGTGTAATACGGCGTGGTCATTTCGAGGTCGACAGTTTATTGGTCAACCAACAGGCCTCACGGTTGTTGAAAAGGTGGATGACGCTATCCACCGGATAAATCAATAGCCATTGGATAGCGTAATTGCTTTCCCTATGAATTATCCACTGGATAGTGATTTATCCGGCGGATAGCGCGGATAGCTGCATTAAAAAATAGCAAAAAGACATTTTTTAATGTTTGCTGAGTGTCCAGGCCTTTGAATAAAGGCGAGGCTCAATCTTAACGCTGTTACACGTTCTTGCTAATGGAAATCACATGGTTCGGGGGCGGTACTGTTAACTGCGTGGCAATTTTTTAAACAATGACCCGTATATTAATCTACACCCTCATAAAATGTAGTCTGAAGTGTCAGCCGTCTCCTCGCCCAAACCCGCAAAGGGAGCGTGGCGCTACTCGCCCCCCTTGGCGAGTTTGGGCGAGGAAACGGCTGACACTTCGGACTGCATAAAATGAGACTAGCAAAATATTTATTGTCTCTGTATTCTCTTTACATTATGCGATAGCACCAAGCTTTTCAATTGGGCCGATTGTTCTCTAAAGTAAGGCCCGCTAATCGGATGATCAGCGCGCGTGCCATCTGGGAGATAAAGTAAAGTACTTTAACGGCCATTGGCTTTCATACTTTAATAATGGGTTTTGTCGTTCGAATGCGGTGCAGTCAGTTCGCATTCATTTGTTGGTTAGGAATCGAGCGGACAAGGAGCGCGCTGTGCTCAAGAATGGCCTGGTAAATTGACCAACCGTAGCCTAACGCGTTGTATCGAAATGGCTTGTAAAAAACAACTTTACTGATTGTCTTGTAATTTTTCTCTCTTCCACAATTTAGGACAGTATTCCATTGCTGGTAAGACATCCATTTTGATTTGGTTTAGTGATATAGAGCGAATAAAAGTAACTTAACGGTGGCCATTCTGAGGCCCTTTTCATTCGACCAGAAGTTTCCGTTAAAAATCATCGATCATTTCATGTGGCGAATGGAACAGCATCTTATGGTCGGCCGCTCGAAACCATTTACATCAACGAGTACATGTATTACCCCAAAATGTAACAGCAATTGTACTCTAGGAGGAATTAACCAACGGGATGCAATTTTCGTTTAAAATTTTAACAAGAGGGTTTAAAACAGATCTAAAAACATTAAAACTAAATTTTCGACCGCCTTCTGCGACCTTCTTAAGAGGAATGTACTCTGCAAGTCACTGAATGCAAATAAATAGCAAGAGACGTCATTGATCATTAATCCTAAGGGTGGAAACCAGTGATGCGTAAACCCTTGGGAAGGGTGCTCTCTCATTAACAGAGATCTTGTCCAGGAACGAATGTAACGACTCTAGAAGAAGCCTTTTGACATTGGTTTTCACTCCTGTTTCCAAAATGCTCGGATAATTTGGGTGTATGTCGTGGCCAGTGGTTTCGGCATATTGTTTTACCGCGGAGCCGACCTTCCCATTCGTTTCAGGCTTGTGTTTAGCCCCCCGAGACTTCCAGCTTATTTTACTCTCCCCGATATATGTAAATGAGGACGTTCTGCAACTCACTTTGTTCACAATTCCATTCAACTGTTCTTTTGCCGGCCGGTGCTTAGGTATCGGGGTGTGCCACGGGATCTCCAGTCAGCGCGATTATCTCAGAGCTTGTAATGCAAGGCGTTGAGGAAAAAGTATTTGAAACTTCGCCAGTCAAACCAAAATAGTGGCGCCGCTATGGCTACGATTCGAACTCGTGCACCAAGACAGGCGTTGTTGAGGTTTTTCAGTCACTTAAACTCGATAAATACCAACATTCAGTTTACAATAGAGATGCCTACAATAACCATGGGCAAGAAGAGCACATGATAACCTTCCTGGACACCAACAACATTGTACTTTGAATGAAGAAGGAAAGATCGAGTTGGGTGTATACAGCAAGGCCACACGTACGAGCAAGTATTTAGATTTCCATTCACACAGCCCAGCGCAAAGCAAAAGAGCTGTTATTAAGTCAGTTAAATGGACCGCGCTAAATGCATCCATCAACAACTGCACAAAGACAGAGTTAGGAACGACGTGTTATCAACGACCTAAAGCTATTGGCTATCCTGAAAACTTCATCAAGTCGGTTGATCAA
>OX421445.1:19089396-19096896 GCA_949126865.1 Montipora capitata
AATATTACGCAAGGACAACTTGAATCTCATGGAAACAAAAGCAGCTCAGTTGACAGTTATGGAATAAAGCACAGTGTCATGTTACTGCACAACCAAACGTACGCAATGCGTGCCTATTTTTTCAAGTTTGGAGACGATGTTTTCAGAAAGTCGCCAAAAATTAAATATGAATAGCTCTTTGTTCCATAAATACATTTCGTATCTTGCCAGTGGATTGTCAAGAATGTTGTACGCGTGAGCTAAAGTACTAATTTAGATTTTTGCCTAGTTTTGACCTAAAAACAGAAAATTTAGCATGACAGTGCCCCTTTAAGTATAAGCATTTGCTACCTATTTTTAGCAACGATGTAAGTGCAAGCTTTAACGTTATATTTTGATGAGGGTAAGTGCAGCTTGAGGACTGGCGTTTGGGGAGCACTTCGCGACGTTAATAGCCCATTTCCGAGTTACTGATTGCCTCGCTTTCAAAGCAAGTCCTGGTGCACAACCATTTAAATTTCCCTGACAATAGTTGATCACAAAGACTCACTTGTCTGTATGCTCGCGCCCGAGTGATCCTGTTAAAATTTGGAAGAAGAGCATTTGCAGCATTTGTGTACACATCGGGAAAAAAAAGACTAAATGTTGGTAAATTATTATGCAGTATTTACATCAATTACAAGGCAGTTAATACTGCATTAGCACTTTTAATACAAAATAAATATAATACATTTGAAACTTAAAAATAAACAAAAAGATATGTGCGTGGTAGCCAGACTAGACATTCGCTTTCGAGCTGGTTACTACCATATCAAAGATAATGAGGCATTAAACAAAAATTGACATTAAGTAGTAAATATATCTGATTGTATCAATAACGTGATTGATGCAATTAGATATATTCTTGCTTTTTATATGACGTCACGGCCGCCATGTTGGAGCCCCTAAACAAAGAAACGGCGGCCATGTTGGTGCCCCGACCAAATCCTCTGGGAATCCAACTAAAATTATGCAAACGTTTTCTTTTCTTTTCGTTGAAAAACATGGCTGTTGATCACGTGACTGAAAATCAACAATTTACTACTTAATGACCTAATATACACTCATTACTTAAAATATGTATTATTACATCTGGTATTATTAAATGAATATATAGACGTGCTTACAATACAGAAATTAAAAGTCAAGTAAAAAATGTAACGTCGGTAGTTCCTTCAGCTACGAGGATGGTATCAATGGAAGCCGACGGTGCCCCCTTTACCCCCCCCCCCCCCTCGGTCAGTGCTCCAATTTGCGGGTATTTAAAGCTATAGGTCAGATCAGAGGAAAGTCGAAACAGACGTTGAAGTCATCGAGGATCGAAGTGGTAACCTCTTGCTCCTAAAGCCGCGAAAGTGTGTAATTCGCGCTGTAGATAACGATTGTTAAAATTTCCGTAAAACTTTTCTTTTAAAGGCGCATGCTATTCTGGCAAGTCTGTTTCCGCAACCTACGCAAGACTGGGAACTTCCACGAGTTGTAAGAACGGGACTTTGCAGCAGTGTCAGGCTAACCAAGACTGTGTTGGCAATGCAGATACTGCTAATTACGTTTACAAGTTAGAAGGTATGTAAGGATGAGAGAATTGGACGGCCCTGGCTTAGGCCAGTTTTAAACGTCGCGCTACTGCCGAGTCGAGCAAAATTCGAGTTAAATTTAACGTTTTCACGGAAGTAGCGCGATGTTTGAAACAACTCATTGTGGCAGCTCGAATTTAGTTCGACACGGCAACCAAATTCGACAGATTCTGTCTTGCCACACTACACTGGCACTGGATGGTTTCATACGTTGCGCTTCTGCCGTGCCGAATTCAATTCATAAATCCTGAAAATGACTCTTCTGCGCATGCTGTAGCTTACCGATGGATGGAAGGTGTGTTTGTCGTTTGCTTTATTTTGAATTTGGCGCGACTGAATTATATTCGACGTTTGAAACCACTGCGGCCATGCTATTGTCGTGCCACTGCCAGGTCAAATTCATTTCTGTTCAAATAAAAGTCCTACACGGCCAACGTTTGCAAAAACGTAATCCTTCCTTGTACTCGTACATGTTCATTGCCGTGACTTCAACGTCTTCAGTTCCCACCTTGTAGCTCAGTAGAACAGCGGTAATCTAACCCGAAGGTCGTGGGTTCAATTTCCTACCCTGGTCAGAGTTTTTCTCTGTCCTTGTTTGGGACCATTTCCATTAGTAGCGCTCACATGTTTCATATGGGGTAGAAACCTAGCACTTCACATTACAATCTCATCAGTTACTCTGTTTAAATTCGACACAGAAGAAGCGCGACGTTTGAAGCAGGCTTCTCTCCACTTGTAGATCGATCGTGTCATCGTGCGTGAAGCGCTGTACTTAGAAGGACTCATCCTCGCGTGATTCCTAAGCCTGTATAGCAATTGATTCCTGCTTTCAATTATTTCCTTACAAAGCGCGGTTACAAGAACAGTCTCCTTCCCTCGCCCCATACCGCAATGTCCGAAAATTTAACACTTTTTTAAAATGACAATCCTCGACACTACAATTTCAAGTCCCTTGCCTGTTAATTTCACCATGTACTAATTATTTTCGTTAACTTTTTTTTTTTTTTTTTCATGCTAAGTATTTTTTGCCTTCTATTTATGACACTGTGAAAATCTGGATGGATGAATACTTAAAGCCAACGTCTTAATTTTTTGTCTTTTAACTTTCTGCAGCGATTCCTACAACGAAACCTCCGCCGACGACAAAACCAGCACCTACAACTAAACCAACAGGATCTGGTGCCCAACTAAGTGCCCTAAGCTGTAAGAAAAAAAAAACATTTTCAGGGATTTTTACTCTTAAAACGTTACACCTGTGTTAGGCGCTATTTTGGTGCTGCTGTTTCAAAGGAGCCCATCTTCGTCGTGTTGGTGCGGGGGAACATTATAAACTCGAAACTCAGGGCCTTGCCTTTTTGATATGCTTGTGGCCAAAGTTTTTAATTAATCGGATTCGTACAGAAATAAAATTAATTCGTGGTGGGTACTATTTAAATGAGCATGAAGCACCAAAAAGATAAACCAGTAGTCATACAAGTACCAGTGCCATGCAAACATCACTATCGCTTGCTAACCCAGAAGTGTAGGTCACTATAATTTGGCCTTGGCACATCAGTTTACTGTATTATCTAGATGTAGAATACGGGTCCCGCAAAATAATGTCCAATCAGATTGGGTTTTATGACCGCAACTCTCTTGATTGGCCCGAAGGCAAGCAGCTGCACGAGGGTTGCACGTGCTAAATGGAAAGTCGTGCGCGGAACGTAATGCTGCTGATGAATGTTTTTTGTTTCCGCAAAAATCTAGCAGTAGCCGTTCTACAAATAAACAATACCGTAAACGGAAGGGCCTCATTCCATTGCATAATGAGAATTCTGGGTTTTTAACATTGGATTTGAATAAAAGAATAGGCCAAATATCGATATTCAGTCTGATAGCGAGGCATGCAGAGAGGACAAGAACAATAGAGACACTTTGGAATGCATGTGAAAAATGTCGACGTATCATCCACTTCCCTTTGTCTTTGTCCTCTAAACCTCTCTTTCAAGCTGAATTTTAATATACTGAAAGTGATCTATTCCTTGCTAGCTGGATTGAGTGAATATGGTCTTCGTATTGGTAAAACCAACAAAGTCACCATTGTTTGATCGCAAAATTATCCAAGGAGTTTTTAAATTTGAACTTTCTTCTATCATTACTAGGTCAGAGTTACTTGGTAGCCATAAAAGCTTCTGCTCTTAGCTCAGGAAATCCAGGGGTACCAACCCCAGGCAAAGTGACTACAAAACCCACCGTGCCAGGCAAGGCCACTCAGCCCACCGCAGGAACCCCAGCCACTCCCGCGCCAACGCTGTCACCACAAGCTGCCCTTGAGGCAAAGGTAACCGGGGAATCTGTAAAGCAAATAAACAAACAAAGGAAATTGAAGTGAAAAACTTCTGTTATGTTCAAAAGTATCATGAAAGTGGTGTAAGATTCAGATGAAGGCAGGGGTTTCAATAACTTTTGAAGTAGATGCCTGGGCTAATCTATGTAAGCGCCGGTCAATCTTGTATTTTACATGGGTTTGAGTGAAAATCAAAGCAGATTAGCCGGCGGTGAGAGACAAATTTCTAACAACATAGACGGCGGTATGCCACCCGTGACTGGCTTCTTATGAAACCCCTGTATTAAGGTGATTCCCAGATAACTTGATATTAAAGTTTTTAATTTTTTTTTTGTCGTTTGTGTAGATCAAAGGTATTTATAAAGGTTATTCCTGCATGACATGTCTAAAAACCGTAAATGCAAGGTAAGTAGGTGCCTTGAGCGTTTGCGCTTTGGCCACTTTTCACTTAATTTCCATGTAACTTTTACAGAAAAAAACATTGCACGCTGTAGAAAAGCGTTCTCTGACTGTTGTCCTCCCAGGGGGTCCTTGTTTCTTGTTACCTTTAAAAACTTGTTTTCTTCTTTGTGATCCCTAAATGGTTTATGTCCCCTTGTTCCCTAAGACATTTTGTCTTTGTTCCCCTGTTCCTCAGTTCAAACTAGCCATGTTCTCTTGTTCCCCAAAACCCCTGGGAGACCCTCACTGCTAGCTAGTGTTTTCACTCACTGAGAACAAATGACGATTGCTAAATTTCAAAACTGAACTGAAAGTTATCAGTCTTTGTCTCACAGGCCCCAGTTGTTCATAGGTCGTATAACTGTATTCAGTGGATAAGTCACTATGTAGGGTATGAAATATACTCCACAATATTACTGAAACGTTGGGCAGGGCTTGTGCACACGCCTTTACCTTACTTGATGTGTTTAGAGAGCGCATATGAACGGTTTCTTGAGCAATTACTGAAATTTTTGCGCAGGTTTAAACCGTCAGATATATACTGGGTTATCCACCGAATAAAGATATCCGGTCTTTGAGCAAATGGGGCCAGGTCTTCCAGCCACTACCTTATTGTCACACCAAAATTTTATTTGAAACGTTCCTCGCAATAATCATCCTCTTGATTTGTCGAAGCTGATCTCTTGATTCACACTCTTAAATCTTCCTTGTCCAGCATGATCAATTAGTGCATCGGTAATCTCTTTTTACTGAGACTGGTCGAAAGGCTTGCTAATATGCCGTTTGCAAGATGTTCAACCGTCCTTTTTTTCACTCTGTCATCTGAAATAGCTCTTCCACGGTGTTCATGATGCTTCAGTTTACTTGCCAAGGACTCCACTTAAAGAAACTGGTTGATGGTCTTGGTGTCAGTAATATCATAAAAGCAGGTACGTTGAAATTACTTGCAGCTTTGTGCCCTGACATAAACGCATTTTATTAAACGAACGGAAGCGCAAAACTTCCTGGTCAGCTCGACAAATAAAGTCGCGTTAGATTTCAATTGAGGCTGACTGATAATGAGGCTAAATCAAGGATTTCATTTATCTTTACCAGCCGGATTGAGTGAATGTATTGTCTTTCCATTTTTTAATTTGTTTCGTCCACAAGAAAAAGCTGAGCCGAAATCATGTCTTAAAACGACCTACCGTTGGTGGTGGCGTCTGAAACAGTCGTCTGTTCCGTCAGTTTCCCCCCCCCCCCCCCCCCCCGTTTTCGCGGTAAAGATGTTGTAATGTGCCATGTCCTACATGACAATCACAAGCGGCCAAATCTTAAGGCCGTTAATTTTGGTGATTTATTAAGTCTAATATTTGTACTAATAGTTGTAGGTTAAGACGCGGATATTACAACGGTTCTTGTGATAGGTTTTAACAAGACAAAATAAAATGATTCTCTTGGTTTTAAGATATAATAGGTACACAAAATAAAGGTTGCATATGGAACCTATAGTAATCCTTAACACAACGAAACTGCTTCCTTTACCGGTCCCTTGAAATAACAGGTTTCAAAGAACTTTGCAGTTGAAGAATCTCTAAAGAAAGACGGAGTGAGAAATGAAAGACGATTTTGAAAAAAAAAAGCCAACCTGCGGTCTGTTATCAAATTTCCCGTGGTGATCGACAAGGTCATGGGCTCTCCTCCTATCATAGCCAGCTGGAATTTACCTATATTGCAAAATAATTATATATCTTGTTGTACTTAATTTGGCATTTTTGCTGTGTATTTCCTTTAGAATGCTACCCTCCGGCTTGCAGTAGCGCCATGTACCCCTGTACGTCTCCTTGTGGAATGGCTACGTGTGCCATGATACCATCTACATCATATCCCACAGTTTGCCCGGCGCCTGCACCTGTGCCCCCTCTACCACCACCCCCTGCACCACTTCCGCCTCCACAGTGTCCTATGCCTTGCCCACCGCAGTGTGCACCAGCTTGCAACACGTTCTGTTGTCGCTCATTGATAGGCAACAAAATAAAGACTGGCCCTTCTTTCAAGAAATCGGCCACGTCAACACTCGATGACGAGGATGATGACCTCGATGATGATGTGAATGAGGAGGATGAAGATGAAAATGACGACACTGATATCGATGAAGCGTTCTAAACGTTGCACGTATTCGCTTGCGTGCCAAGCGAGCTTAGTAATACACACGAAAACGCTCTGAACTAATACCTTGGTCCATGGCAAAGCTCTCCAGTCGTGAGCATGTAATTTTTAGTTCCCTTGAAAGAGAATCAACGGAAACCTGAATTCAATTCCCGGCAGTAAACAAGAGATTCTCTTCAAATTAAAGGGATTGAATATTATGAAACAAAAAGTTTCAGGAGTTTTATCACGGAAGGCTATTATTTTTGAGGTTGTCCCAAAGTTGGGAATATTTTGTTGGCCTTTTTCATACATGTATTTAAGCTATCATAAAGTCGAGTTTGTTTATTTGTGGGAGGGGGACTGCATACGAGAATGCAGCCATTGTCCTCCGGAAAAAAAGGCAACTAATGTTTCTTGACTAAATGACTGCAAAAGCTTAAAAAGGGAAAAAACTGTAAACATCGGTGTCCGAAGTTTTTCGGCAGAATTTTACCCTTACTTTGCCGAGTTGTTAATGGCTGGTGTTGATTATGCTTGATTTTAGAATAATTCATCAAGGTCTCTGTACATGTTTACGTATTAAAGTGACCGGTTTAATTAACGAAAAGTTTACTTTATCACCCTCGGTCTAAAGTTATCCCTGACTACGGTATAAGAGCGGAGAACTTTTCGTGATGAAAGCAGTTACTATAGTTTTAGTTATTAATTGTGTTTTTCAACCGTTAACTTGATTAATAATTCTGAAGGCATGAAAATTTCAATCAAGCTCTAAAATTGTCTTAGATATACACATGTATGCGAAATGAACATGAATTAAGCTCAACTCTTTAAACCCCCTTCACCAAATGGCCGAAATTCTGCGTTGGTTGGGCTGCTTGAAGATGAAACAACTCGTACGGGTAGGGCCTGGACATATTTTTGTGTGCTGCATCGTTTTGAAAAAGGTTAACAGTTACTCAGTTGGTTTTTTTTTTGTCAATCCCAAATTACGCGGCAAATTTTTAAATG
>OX421445.1:19101896-19121896 GCA_949126865.1 Montipora capitata
TTCCATCTTGAGAGGTTCAAGCTTAACTGTAATGCAGCCGACCATCACCTTTATTACTTCCACATCAATCCAATAGTTTCAGACACTATTAGATTTATAGTTGCAGTTTAACGATTTTCCTGCTCATATGAAAAATACGTTCTCACTGGTCTTCTTCTTATGATCTTCAAGGAAATTACATTCTGTCCCTCAGTAAACTTAGAACAACCGGTTATGATCTTCTTCTTGCTTATCAGCTAAGTTGTGGAATGCGCTTCCTGATCTTATCCGCACCACGGAGTTTACAGGTTTTAAAAGGAGAATGCAGGGACTCATTTTTTTTATAGCCGCTTTTCTTTTTAATCAATGTATATCTTTAAATACCATATATTTAGTTATGTATCCGTCTGTGTTGTAATTTTACCTTAAAATGTAACGTCTCGAAGATACTAGCTCTTAATTGTAACTACTCCGAAATTCGAGTTGAAATAAAGTTTGTGTGTGTATGTGTGTACATAATGGGTCGTCATTTGCATGACTGGTTCCTCAATGAGCCGGGCTTTTCTTGTTCAATATTAGTTATAGTACTAAGTTCGTTTAAAACGGATTGTGCCCATGATTTCGAAGATAAATCAGTGACAATGCCTTCTTGTCTAGAATGTTTTGACTGCCGAGTGCATTTTAGTACTTTTCATCCCAATCCTGCCATGACGTATATGCCTGTGCGCACAACAGCGCTGTAAAGCTTACAATAGAAAATTTTCGTCCTATTGAAATATCGCTGAACTGTTTGTGACCTTGATGAATACTCCAAGCCGTTGATAACTTGTTTTACATAAACGTAACCAATCGTGATCCAGCGAAACAGCAAGCGAAATACTGATTGAACATGGGTGAGTGTTGCCCACTTTGGGCTCTTTTCAGTGGGTTAAGGCTGCCTGAATCGGTCTGCGCAAACACGAATCATCATCACCAATGTAAGTTTCCGGCCGCAGCCATTATGAATACAGGGCCCACTCGCCCAAGGACTGGTCTAACCAATTCTCGCGACTTGGTAAGGGTCGTGACGGCGACGAGAAAGGGATGATCGGAACAATGATTATTTACCTGCATTTTTAATAAATCGGTTGCATGGAGGACTGGATTTGACCACCGTACGAGAAGCCGTGTTATTAGGGAGCTTAAGCAACGACAACGGCGACGGCAACGAGAACGTCACAAATTTGCCTATTTAGTGGGTAAAAACAATAGCTTTGCACGCCCTGCACGTGCGTTTTTCACTTTTGTCCATTTCGTTGCCGTCGTCAGCAAAACAACAACGTGAAATAGCCAAGTTTTTGGTTTTATGAAGAACGTCAGCACTTGAGGATAAATTTTCATTTTCTCTCCTAAAATTGAGTTCCGTTCCGACTGGTGTCATCTTTGAGGAATTACCACACCTTTGTCATATTAAACACGTTGAAATAGTCACGAAGCGATTGAAATAACGCAAATGTATATTTTGAGATGACGTTCTCGTTGCCGTCGCCGTTGTCGTTGCTTAAGCTCCCTATTGTCAAGTCCACGATAAAGGAAAAAGATCCACAATACTTTCAAAGCTTCGAAGTAACCCCTGAAAATGAAAATGTCGACTCCTTTCCAGGCGGTATTTTCATGACATGTAAATGGGAATATGCTTTACAAATGCTAAAATCATGGTTCTTCTTCCCCCCAAATATCCCCAGTGAATCCTGCTGTGAAATTCTGATACACAATTTACATAATAACTTAGGCCAAGTGCATATCCAGCAACTGAGCCATCTATGCGCTGGCAAAATAAGGTTTGTTTAGTTAGCTAAGGAGTAGCTAGTCGTCAGTGTGTTTCTAGACATCGTTTAGTATGATTACAAACAGAGAAACGTTACAGATATATTTAGAAAAAATTGCCAATGAATGGAAAAGTGATTGAATATTTTATCTCGAAGTGAAGAAATTACGTTTAACTTAGTTCTCTGACAGATGTAGAACGTTGCAAAATAGAGTATTTCTAGGAAACCAATGAAGATTTCGTTTCTTTCGCTAAAAGGGACATACTTTGAGAGCTGAACGACAAGAAATTACAAAAAGAAGATCAATTGAACGTTTCACTCTACGAGACATGCAAGAATTTGAATAAGAAAAACAGACTGATCTTTTGACCAATTTCAGATTTTTTAAAAGCGTTTAGGAAACGCATTCAGAGAAATAAAATTAAAGTAAATTTAAGTGATGGTTTCATGTTAAAACACGAACATTTTAAAGGATGTGTATCAAAGTTCACTTGATGGTGTTTACTATTTTCTCATTAAGTTTCCATTTGCTAAGTGAGTCCAAAGTGTTGGTAGAAAATTGAGGGACGGAAATTAACCTGGTGTCTTAGACATTGACAAATTAACTCGGCGGAAACTGACAAGCGTAATGCAAAGACGGCGACAGTTCACGTCAAACTGAAACATCGGAGCAAATATCACACTTTGTGAGCACCAGACATTTTTAAGTTCCTCAGACGTGATGTATTATAGTCCTGTTCTCTTCAAGTGGTTACTCAACTTTGAAAAAAAAAAGCGTAGCCAGTAGCCTAAAATTAGGCTAATTCTGGTAGTCCTTATTTCGCACCAAATACACTACGACGATTCACGCAGAGAACTGGTACATCTACCCGACTTAGGTAACTTTTACTGACGCCCACGCTTATTAAAATTTGATCTTATCTCCACACAACTTTTCATAACATAGGATGCCTACTTCAGTTTTCTCTTTAGGAATGGACCATTTGATTTCATCATCAACGTTAGCCGGTGTTGATCTTGCTTGCATTTTTCAGTTCTTCGGGTAAACTAATAGTACTACGAGATCTTTTATTTTCTTGTACTTTTACTTGTCCTACGTAATTTCTTCTGATAATTGTCCGCCTCCCTGCAAAAATTAAATGCCCTGTCCCAGCTGTAAGTTTTTCTCCTCTGAATAGCCAATGAATCTGAACTTCCCTTTGTGTTACTAATGAAGCAGAAGGCAATCTGAAACGAAAACATTTTTCAACTGTTATGCAGTTACATTTCCTTTGTGAATTGGCCGTCGGCCTTCATCTGTGATCCGAGGGATATCTTTGACATACCACACAATTTATAAGTGTTTTTACCATCATAGCATAGTTTCACTAGTAAACATCTTTACCAAAAAAGGAATCCCTTTTTCAGAAGTTGGAAGCTTAAGCACAAAAGGATTTCATAGATTTACTTCGTATCTCTACCAGCGGAGTCTAATTAATTAGTTCCCTCAAAATCTAAGTAGGCGTTATCGATTTATTTGTTTCCTCTTTTCTTCTTTGTTTACCAAAGTTCAATTAGATAAATGGTTTGAACATGAAGAAAAAGCCTGAGAAAAACGTATCTTTTTTCGCAAAAGGATAAAAATCAACCAAACCGAAATAAGTGAGAATATCTGTGAAATTATGCTAAGACTTGTGAAGCTGAATGTGAATCTTAAGCTGGCTATATCTAAACGAAACTAAAGATATTCGAAACTCAAACTTAATGAGCACTTCACTAAATCTAAAGTGTTTTCTCTGTTATCTGACTTGTATCGGAACATTAAAAGAAAGAGAAAGGGACAAATGAATATTCCGAGTGTTGTGAGTAGGAAGACATCCCGGCGTACACAGTTGGAAACGTTTTGATTAGCTTGCTTGTGAGATAGCTATCACTTACATGTGTAAAAGCATGTTGGGATATATGCTTTTAGGGACCTACTGGCTTCCGCTTTTCTGTCCCAAATAACAGTAGGATATCAGTAAAAGCTCGGCAGACAGCAACGGCAACACTGATTTAAAAGCAACACCGGTGGCCACTTTCGCAGTCAGGTTTGTTAAGCAACTTACCGGCACGCACCTTTTCAAGTCTCTACTACAAGCCAACGGAAAGTACATAGTTTTAGGTTAGTCAGAGTTTGTCAACTCATGCTACGGATGGTATAAAAGTAGTTTTAGCTTAGCCTAGCTTGAAGAGTGACACAGTCGACCGGGCAAGTTTCGTTAGAATCAGAATTGCGAGATAAGCAACGGCCTAAATACCGAAAGAAATTGTTTTCTTCGTGGAGTCTGTGAAATCGAAAATGGTAAAATCTCGCTCAGGACAGAAAGTACCTGTTAATAGCTTTTTCTGGGCAATGATACATCGTTATGAACGATGTCTGTGGTTTATCTCATCTTTCTTTATTTATAAAGAAAGAACAGATTTGAAATCCTTTTGGATCCATTCTCCGACATCTAGATCCATCGTTCATATAAGTCTACTAAATAGGGCCGCATAATTAAATGTTTGCACTTCGTAAGTGAACAGCTCTCAGCTGTCTACGAAGTAAACATGCTGTCATGAATGCAATGATTATCCTAAGTTTATTGTTTATCAACGGCTTTACAAGTTTCCATCATTTTTGCGCAGCTTAGCTTGGCAAAAATGAAGAGCTCCACCTCTGCAAGAATTATGATTATGCTGGTTTTGCTTACCACGTTTCTCACTGTCGGAAATGGCCAGTTGCCAAACTACATCCGCTTTGGACGCAGCTTAAAGACCAGAACTGCTTCGGGCTCAACCGAAAGAGGCAAGGCATACATCAAGAGAAAAATACCCGAATTCAATCATGAATGGGAGGAGCCATCGTGGAGTGCGAGAACATATGGGTAATAGTCAGAATTTTTTCACTCACTAGTTCGTACAGGTAATTGTACAATTAACAGAAAGCTCATTCTGCCTCATTATTTTTCTCAAATAGTTCTCGAGCAATTCATGAAAAAAAAAAGGAAAAACAAAGAGCTTGTGTAGTCTCAGTAAGTGTTATTACTTGCCAAAACGTCTGTCAAAAAACATCATCATTTGCTCCTTTCACGTTGACCCTCTCATAATTTTCAACTTTCTTGGCAATTTCTGTCTCTAAAGACGATGATTTTCAGACGGACAACAAAAAAGCTGTGAGTTTCGTTTAGTTGAGATATTAACCTAGCCGCTCTTTAGTGTATTCGAACTGTAGTACTCCATCAAGAGGATGACGCGTTTGATTGGCCTACTGGGAATCTATCAACCAATCATCAGAATACCTGTTTGATATGGTGAATTGACAACCGTAAAGAAATTTGAAAGCTGACGTTTCGAGTATTAGCCGTATCAACCCAGTTGATAAATGTAATTTACGTCCTAGAAAGTGCGACGTACGGGGTTGAATTCACGAGTTGTTTGTGTGCAAAAACCCGAACAAGCGAGGTACGAGCGAGTGAGGGCTTTTGACACAAACAACGAGCGAATATAACCCCGTACAAAGCAATTTCTATGACTTGAGCTGTTTATTGCAGGTGTAAGACGAGAATTTTCATCGAAATAGTTTTCTTAACACAAGGAGGAAGTGGAAAAAGGGCGAGGGGAGGCGAGAGCGGGCGCCGTTAAAAAAGAGGCCAAATCTGAAAAGCTATTTGAATGTAAACGATGCACGATTCTGATTGGCTCGGAAAGGCGTTTACGCTATCGTTGAGTGGTTATACTTCCACAAGTGAAACAGCTGTACGCCATTCTGATTGACTGTATAGGCTTTTTTCACACGTGAAAATAAAGCGCATAGATTTCTACACATTAGCTTTATGATCCCCCTGATTATGGTCCAGTTTTAAGGTCAGGGCTTTCATTGGGGCATTCATATCTATGTTTCCCGTTACACGACCTTGTCAGCCTCTCTTGCGGACACCGAAAGAAACAGTGTAAATGTTTAGAGAATTTTGATAAAGAAATATGTTTTCCTGCTAATTGCTTTCATGCTTTGTTTTCTTTCAGAAATGAGGAGCCTAACAACGAACCCGACTTTGCAGACCAGTACTCGAACCAGTGACGTATGAGCGTGTATTCAATTGGCTCTGACAACCCAAGATGTGATTTCTTCTAGTATACCGAATTAATTCGAAGACAACACCCATTTCTTCTAGTTCAAGCGTTTTATTTTCAGTTTATAATTCAAAGCAGTTTAAACACTGTGATTTTGGAATCAAGTGTAATCTATTGTAGTCCAATATAGTGCAACAATACAGGTACGGATAAGACGCCATCTTTGCCCATATTTGGTAATGACATCTTCAAAGTTCCTGGTAACTCAGCCATTTTTCCGGGGTAAAAGTCAGTTAACGCGTTGTTTTCTCCGGGTGCGTTGTAAACTTTTTATTCAGCTCTAATAACATAATAACAGCTCAAGACAATAAGTTCTGAATGAAGGAAAATGAATAAACGAGTAAGTACACGGTCCTATTAAGTACAGTCTTCGGTGAGAAGTATCAATGGTTGAACACACTTCACAAAACCTGAAACAAATGGCGGGGTGAAAGTCAAAACATATTAAACATCGAAAGATGTGCAAATTATGTAAGGGATCACAATTTATCAGCCATTCTCAATCCCATTTTATATCAATTTGTTTGCTCTCAAAAGGGACTCTTAACGAAACCTACATGGGTTTTGGATGGTTAAAAGAAAAAACCTCAAGCAGTATCATGAAAACGTAGCGCAAAGCTTTTAGAGAGGGATAGAAAGGACATGTCATCCACGTTTTATCTGGGTAGAAGAGGAAAAAAAACATCCAAAATTTTGCATCATAAGATTTTTCAGAGAAAAAATAAAACGAATTTATTCGCCCCTATCACCAACCTTACCTTGGTTGTTGTCAAAATTATCCCAGTCTTTCTCTGCTTTTTCTCCACTTGCACAAATCCCATAATACACCTCTTTTACCCCCAATAAATTTGCATAGGCATTGTTTTCAATTACTCTTGGGACATCTTCATGTCCCAGACGAAATTGTAAAATTCCCGATCTCGAATCAATGGTAACTTAATGTAATTTTGTTCGCCGTTTTTACGAATACGACTACGGGTAACCTATTCATACCCGTAAAACGGAAACGCCGTATTGTAAAGTCTTTGCAAAAGTGAAAAAGTCACTGCTTACGAGCCAGAAGGCCCATCAGGCCCATCAGGCCGGCGCTTATCTCCGGTTTCCGTAGCATGAAGCGACTAAGAGTATTTCTACTCCCCCCTGGATGGGGGTTACCCCCAGCATTACGCCGGTACCCATTTATACACCGGCCTGTGTGGAGAGAGGCACCGTGAGAGTAAAGTGTCTTGCCCCAGAACACAACACAATGTACCCGGCCAGGCCCCGAACCCGAATCACTCGATGCGGAGTCGAGCGCACTAACCATGAGGCAACCGCGCCTCCCACAACAAATATAGCAAATATTTTACCTTTGTTTCTCTAGATTTTACTTTCAAAAAGCCTAACGAGGTACTAGAGAGTAACAAAGCTGGCATGATTTTTTTGTTCCATGGCCGAGCTAGTGAGAGTCATGGGTATATTCCTTCAATGACGTCAAGAACTAATTTTCCATGTCCAAAGTACTTTCAAAACTATAATGCAAAGTAGTTTATAAAATTAATTGAAAGAATATAGAATAGGCCCATGCCTATCACTGCCTCGGCCTTGGGAGAAACGATTCCCTGTATTGTTCTGTTACATAACTTATGAGGCACATTAAAAAGTAAAATCTAAAGAAGCAAAGGAAAATACTTGCTCGACATTTAACTTTTGCTAAAGCAATAAAATTGAGGTTAGGTGCACTTTTCACGCGTAGATGAATATCTCCTTGTCCGTAATATAAAAGTCCATATCTTTGCCATAGATCGGTTATATAACTTGGTTCAAGCCAATTTAACAACTTGTCTTAAAGACACGGGTAGCTTATGAAGCTCAATCCACAATGCGGTCAGATAGTCATGCTTCCGTAATATACTTAACAATTCGACCCGTAGCCCTCAAGGGCTACGAATCAATAGCCCATGAGGGGAAGCCGAATGGGCTATTGACCCGTGGCCCTTGAGGGCGAAGGGTCTAATTGTTTTAGGTCTAATTGCTAGTAGCGTAGCCAATCAAAATGCAGGATTTGCATTAGTCCACTAGTTGGGTGATACTAAACAAAATTAGACGTGCGCCACAGTTTGAAGTTTTTTAAAACTTATTTTACCAAAGCTTGTACCAAAGCTTGTACCAAAATACCTCATTTTAAAAAATGAGGTATTTTGGTACAAGCTTTGGTAAAAGTTTAAGACGTTCCCGTTACCCAACCTATACGATAAAAGCATGAAATAAGGTCAGGACAGTTTTCAGTTATATCAGCACGTGAGGGTGCGAGATACAGTGTCTAGGAAGAACAAAAGAAAGGTGCTTTATATATGTATGTAAATTATTATTATTATTATTATTATTATTATTATTATTATTATTATTATTATTATTATTATTGTATGTTGCAGGTAAAATCCGGTCGCAGGTTGAATCTGTTTTTACCTATAGGTCAAATTGGTGATTCTCATTTTCAGTTACCTAGGTTGAATATGCACTCAGATGTATTGAATAAACTTTTTTTTGGAGCCTAAATTAAGCCTGAAGAAAAATAAGGGTCAGCTTAGGGTTAGTTTTGGTTATTATATATGGATATCAATGATGACCTTATTCAAAAGTAAATAATGAAAAGACTGAACTCTATGGGGTTTACCATTACAGCCTATCCTTCTTTCATGAAGATCAATGAGTACGTTCGTCGTTGAATTGGGACTATAGACCTGGAAGCATAGTACACTGAGTTCTTTGTTCCATTACTATGTTGTAATGTTGAGACAATGAATGTGTATGATTACAGAAACCGGTAAGATGCTAACAAAGAGCTGGATGGAAGGTAAAGGTGGTTTCATGTTTTGATAGCTGATTTAAACTAGGTAAAGAGCATTGCATATTCAGCCCAGGTAAAATGAGGATCACCAATTTAACCTCTAGTAAGCAAAATTGGATTCAACCTGACACCGGATTTGACCTAAAAAATAACCCGGCGTTTGTGCTTGTGCTCCTCTGATGTTGAAAATCTGACATCTTATATTCTGATTTGATGTTTCAAGGTCTTTCAATATTCGTAAACGGTTCTTAGTTTCTCCCACTCAGTCCTTGTATGTATCCTCGTGGATTGTCCTCGCACTGGGATCAACTATGGCAGAGCATAGTGTATTTCGAACTTCCTCTGAAAAGAAAGCAATGAAACTATTCGCCAGTACTTCATCAGAAGCTCACGACGAAGGCTTACGATTGAGCGTTGCCAATAGAATGAAAAAAAGGCGCTAATTCCTCTTGTTAACGTTATCCCTAATAACGGTATGGAAGAGGATTTCCTCCGTGGCATTTCATTGAGCTCATACACAACACCAAGCAGTGTAAAATCCATGACCCCCTTCGGTCATCGTTTCGTGCACTTCCCACTCTAGGTTTCTGCATTGTATATTGTGGTATTGTAAACTTGTAAACCGAGGTCCAGAGAGAGGGGGAGAGAGAGAGAGAGAGGGAGAGAGGGAGAGAGGGAGAGAGGGAGAGTGGGAGAGAGGGAGAGGGAGGAGTGGAGGGGGGGGGGGGGAGGAGGGGAGAGAGAGAGAGTCTTTTCTATGTAAACAACGCTATGACTGAGAAAGGTCGTGAACCAGCGACCCTGGTGTCGGGAGTCCGAAGCACTGACCGAAACGCTCACCACTGCCCCAAAAGATATTTTACGGGGAGCAGAAATATCTTTACGCCATGTAGTTCCGTGGTAAGAAAGCTTCAGTCTTGATGAAACACTAGTCACGCGTGAAGTTGGGGTGGTTTGTCTGTGACACGAACAACTAGCAAAGCAAGTCACAGTGATACCAAGAGTTTCATGATATCATTACAGAAACATGAAGCAAGCTATTTATTTCACATTTCCATGGAATATAATGTTTCACACTTTCTATTGTGTCGCACAATTAGCAAATACATTGATTAAATGTTCAAAAATTTCTTCCTATTTGCTGGTTCAATTAAAGCTTTAACTTATGTGGCAAGGTTCTTGTTGATCGCCCTCTGAAAAAAATGAGAGAAGATTTTCGATTGTTTCAACATGTACTGCCATTTTCAGCTTAGGCACGGTATCCTGGCCGGATTTCAGGCGAGGGGAATAAAAATATTATGGGTACCTTCATTCAAGTAGTCTGCCGCTTATTATCACTTCCACGATTGTTGTTTTCCCAGAAAAATATTTAGTTTCAGTGGACTATAGCTACTGTAGGTAAACCCAGAGGAGTCAAGAGGGCAAACCGTCAACTTTCCATGAAATGGTTTGTGACTTTGAAAGATCGAACAGAAGGCACTGGAACAACAGCCGTTCTCCATGTTGGACTTCGGAAAGTTCGTCACATTCTCTGGCTCTTTTAACTTACGTTTCAGAACCAAATACAATTAAAATTTCTTCCGTTGCTAAGTTTTTCTTAAAACAAGTTTTCCAATATTGGTGCAATATTGCTGTTCTTAAAACAAGTGGTCAAATATTGATGTTAAGGAAAACAACAGCCGTTCTCCATGATGGACTTCGGAAAGTTCTTCACATTCTCTGGCTCTTTTAACTTACGTTTCGGAACCAAATAGAATTAAATCTCTTCCGTTGCTAAGTTTTTCTTAAAACAAATGGTTCAATATTGATGTTAACTAAAACTAACGAGATTCCATGAAGAGGCCCATTTAAGTTCTGATAAAAACGTAACAAAAATACGTGTCTGTCAGTAAAAGAGCTTGGTTTCATGAATTATTTAAAAGGGAAAACACAGAATATTACCCCTCTAATTTTAAAACAATCCGACAAATTTCAGTAAAAACCATTTAGGTTGCGATTGAATTTAATTCCAGTAGAATCCTGTTAAATGAGCGGTGGATGTCGTATAGTCTTTCCAAACGCGTTACAAAGCGCTAACCTAAGTTACATTTGCCGGGAGAGGATGACTTTTTGCCAAAAAGGATTTTTGGAGTTCCTTTATTTTCTGGCCCTGCTGCTAATCCAGTGCATTTCGCGCATGCGCCCGTATAATTTACCATGTGTATCATCACCGACATGTCCAGTTGTTCTTTCGCTGCTAGGTGACTGTCCCGCGTCCGACTGTTGGCGGGTCCTGGATCGAGATTTCAGGTTTCTTTTGCTTATCTCTGAGCGACCAAACCGCAGGCTCTTCATACTTTCCGCGCAGTGAATGAGAGTTGATGTTACGAGGAGGATGGCAAACAGAATAGCTGATAACATTCTGCGATTCATTTCCGGCTCAAATTTCTTAAAAAAAGGAAGCATTAAAGAGTTATGTGCGATTATATGTGAACTTGTGTTGCGCTTTATATTTATAATGTAGGAGCAAGTTTGTATCTTTTAACACAAGTTACTAACTCAAACCACAAATTCGACAGGTCATTGGAAATCTGATTTCATTTGACAAAATTTTAGTGTGAAGTACACTGCATGCATGCGGTTACCAGTTGACAAGACACTTTTTCGTCCATGCTTGACATTATGATTTCAAGTTTCGTTTCCTCAGCGATGAAGGATGAACCTCTTGTGAGTTTCTCGAAAGAAATTAAAATAACAAGTGCAACATGGAAACCCTGCGTCCCATTTTTAAACCGGCGCAGTAATTGCATTTACTCTAAGCTCCAGGGACTTGAATGCAGGTTAAATTTAGGGCAAACATTTAAATCATCAAAAGAATATACCAGAAGTTTTGATTTTTCGTCACGGTAGACTAGAAGATCTACAAGGTCTGACTGTATCGTTGAGATCTGCGATGCAATCAGTCGGAATCAGCATAACCTTAACTCTAACATCAAGAATTTATGAAAAAAAAATCTTACTTACCAAGTTTGTTCGGCAAAGTCTGAAGATTCGTTTTCTCTCGGAAGAATGAATGTGCCTTAAAGTTTGTCTCCTAAAATCGCAATTATGTTATGTAGAAGTCGCTGCAGCAATTTAGGCTGAAGCGTAAATAACATTTTCCCAATAAAGAAAATACCTCACAAAGAGCACCGGATCTGAGATTAAAATACAATAAAAACGAGTCTCTACTACGATCTCATCTTTAGCCTTTTGTCAATTCTTCAGCGTAAGTACTGCTGCAAAGGAAATGAGATTGGGATTTAGTGTTTGTTCTTTTCGTAAGACTTAATTGAGTTTTCTATGTATGTTCATTTTCTCCCTTGCAAAAAATACTCGACGAACAGATCCAATTAAACTCTACTCCTGAATAAACTTCCATTTTATTCGCTCAGCGGCCAGATAAAGACGAAGGTGTGGGCGTCTGCCTGTTTTAACCTGGCAAACAAGAAAAAAGCAAACTTGCAATTTCTTGTGGGAAAGCCGAAAGTCTCTCCGCTCTATATCCCAACCAACATTAACCTGAAAGTCAGTCGGAGTTTGTTCATTGTTTATTTCTTCCTCTGAATACTATAAGAACAAATTAAACCAAAAAAAAAAAAAAAATTCTGCCCACTCATTGAAGTTATTCATATGAGAAACCACATTTAACTCGAAGGCCGGGCCCTTTTTTGCCTCCGAATCGTTTTGTCCTGCCGTGTCATATTTTCGAGTTTTCAAAATAAAAAAAAAGTATAAGGAAGGTGATGACCTAGTAAAACACTTTTTTATACTTTAGTCCGAAATATGAACATTGGCCTTTCCCTCAGAGATTTCAACCTCTTTCACAAGAGAAGCTTTCTTTCCTCGTGGGAGGAAGATTTGTTAATATTAACTCCATCCCCTCTAATCTTTTCTGCCCCGTGCTACTCGAACCTTTTCGCACTTTGTTTATTTATTTGTTTTTCTCTCCTATATCCAAAATAGAAACGCATTCGATAGTACGCTGATGGAAAAAAAAAAAAAAAAAAGACAGCCGGATAAAATAATCAGGAACAACCGAAACGGTTAATTTTCAGTTTCATTTGATTGACATGGTAACAGACCATTCGTCGGGACACGAACGCCTATGTTTCAGTGACCTTTTCTACAGAAAGAGCTTGTCTTGTGAACAGATCTGATTTCATTTCCCCTTTCAGGTATATTTTCCCATATTCAATAGTAGATAAGGATCGCAATTTTTATAGACGAATATTCTTTTTTAGTAGCTATTTGCATATCAAGTTTAACGAATTGCTATGTTTTTAATATATCGTTACTAAAATTTCTTCAAAGATTTTTGGACGACTGTAAGTGGAATCTTCATCGCGGTTAAGAGAGCGACTTAAGGCGCGTTTACACGACAGAGGAAAAATGGCACGGTTCCGATAAAAAGTGAACGGTTCCATTCATTTTTGTAAAGAAACAGTGAACTTTTATCCGTTCCGCTACGGGTCCCCTTTCCTGTTTTTATCGGAACCGTGCCATTTTTCCTCTGTCGTGTCTGACGCGCCTTTAAAGGACCTAAAAACGAAGATTCAGGCCTCGTCTCTTTTTTTCTTATTATTCAGTTTTGTTTCTTTTTTTTTTTTTAATTATGGACCCTGATTTTGGTCTTAGATCCTGATCTTTCTTGTTTCAAACAGCGTTTTACACTTTTTACATCGGAAAGCTGAAGACAAATCACACAAACAATAACACCGTGACATCACAGGAAACCAAGCAATTAGTGTATTGCAAGTTGCAAATGACGAAGTTCTCCCGTGGGAGTAAACATATGCAGGCCATTAGCCGGGATGAAAGTTGGAGTGGTTTTCGTCTCTTGTTTTGCCGTGTGCAACTTAAATAGGAAAAAAAGCCTTGGAATTATACAGAGGATATAAAATAAGAAAGGGTGGGCCATTTTGTTATCAGCTGTAGCCATTAAATGTGAAATACAAAGATTAAACAGGAAGCAACCTCATTTCTGTTTTCCATTATCACCTACGAATGAACGTTCCATATCACTTGGTCGAGAAATGAGACTTCATTAAAATGATCTTCTCTATCTTTTATAGCATGATAGTTTACTGGCCTGTCTTTAGTTAAAATGGAAGTGGACTCGCATAACCTTGTCGTGCTCTAATTTATTAACAAATGTGCAACAGCTTGTAATCCTTTCTTTGACACAAAGAGAGAGCGCTCGATCGAAGTGATTTGGGGGCCAATGGGCTGAGACAGAAAGTTCATACGACTGTTTGTCATCGCCTACGTACACCGCCTTATATTGATTTAGGTTTTATTTTCCAAACTGTCTAAAGAATAACCAGATCATAAGAGAATAGCCTGAAGAACAATCTCTTTTACAAAACCGTGGTTTATGGTCTTCTTGCAATTTAACCTTTCAGTCTACAGAGACTTTCATAAACGTTTTCGTGGTGCAGTATCAGTCGAATCGATCCGCGACAAAAGGATAAAGATAAAGAGATTCTATCACATGCAGATTCAGATTCTGACTGGAGTTTGTTCAATCTCCTTCCTGTAGCGATTACTAACATGTACTAAGATATAAGAGGTAATTTATGAGTCCTCTATGAAAAACACATTGGTAAAACACAAACTGATTTATAAGCCTTTCCTAGAACTCTTTAGGCCTTCTCAGGTTTCAAGGTTGTTTCGACGACCGAGTTATAAGTGATTTGCTTTTTTATACTGTACATTCATGTCCACAAAAGCTTGAATGCGAGACACGAAAGCTAATCCCACAGCGGGAAATCAACGAGGAACAAAATTTTTACAGCTTATTAAGTCAGGCAGATAGGAACGATGTGGTTTCAGTTACTATTGGGCGTGAAAACCTGAAACTAGGAAATCGACAATTTCTACATTTACACAATGTAACAACCTTCCCTTTTAATGCGAAAACGTTGAGTCAAAGTTGTTGAAGAGTCTATGAAACGCGACACATTTTCGGTATTTGCTTAGTCCATAAGTTATGGAATGACTTTAAATTTGTTAAGAGTTTTGCTGTAGAATTCGGCAAAGCGAGGACAGTTTCCTTACAAACTTAACTGACGTCCAGTTCTAATATCAAAATTTACAAGTTGACCAAGGGAGGTATATCCAAGCAGATAATATTTCAAATGGTTGCCAAACCATTTAATTTCAAATGATAAAGTAACTGATGTTATCTAAAATCATAAAGATGTGGTAGATCTTGGGGCTGAACTAATTAAATTTGATTCTTGATGAATTTGGCGAATATTTCGGTTTTTCACTGAAATGAAAAGGTGACTCGCGACACGCTTTCTTTCAAAACTTATTTCCGGGTATGGTTTGTTCTATGGGCATTTCATTTCAGTAAGATGGTGTGGGCGCGATCCGTTTAGGCAAAAGTTCCGGTTTGAATTTCCAAAAATTCCCAGGTGCCTAAAGGAACAGTATTCCCTTTTCGGACCCAGACGTCCTAAGCGGTATAAACTGACTGGCTAGAACCGTCGCGACTGTTACGTTTAATGAAAACATTGCACCGACAATCGAGGAGCACGACTTTGAAATGTTCGTCAAGTTTTGATTTCCGCAACATTTGAGAGTTAACAGACAGGTGCATGGTGTTTGTATCACATACGTGACCTCGTTAGCATAGAATAATGAAAGTGAATGAGGCAAACGGACTATTTTCATCTGCAAGCAAAGAAACGTAACGCGGCGAGGCAAACAGTGGAGACGTTTGCCATAAACAAGACGTTTAAGGTAATTCCCTTGAAAATGACGTACTATCCAGATTTGTTTCAAACTTGGCACAATTGATTTTCATACACAGGACATGTAAAAAATGCAATAAAAAGATGGGGTCACCAAGCTTGTTTTCGCATTGTATACACCTATGCTAAGTGTTTTTACCGAATTTTGCGAAAAGCATCGAAACTAGATCAACCGGAAAAAGTGTTGTTATGTAGCAAAAGCTATTGAATATTACCGAAAACTTGAACCTGCTTGTTTTTCCGTTCTATAATCTTTAAGTAAAGTGATTTCAAATTGCTCAATCTTGCAAAGAAATGTAAGCAAATTGGACCGCTATCACCATGCACTCAGTGTCAGGCTCCAAATGCAGTTTTCACGTCATTTATAGGTAAATACTACAACTTCTTCGCAACACGATGATAAATGGATGGCAAAGGAGCAATTTGGGCTTCAAAATAATCATTTCCGCGAGAGGACTGGGGCGAGTTCCAAAACAACACCTTCGTAACCGAGAAGAGTTGTCATGATTGCACTTAAAATCTCCTGAACAGCAAAAGCGGCCTTTTTTGCCTTTCTTCAGATGGCCGGCGTAAAACCCCGCCATTTCCGAAGTCGCAATGTTATGTGCAGTACGAGATGCGCGGTGCAAAACAAGGGAATCACCTTAAATCCAGCACAACAACAGAAGCACCTCACAAATGATCCTTGAAATGAAAGATCTTGATAAAATCTTGCTCAGTCTGGGTCTTTTCGGTCCTCTGGGTTATGAAAACTATACCTTTATTTTGAGTTTATTAAGAGTTGTTGTATATCGTTGAAAACAAGATATAAAGATTGATTGTAGGTCCTTTGTTCCACACGCAAGGCCAACAATGCTCCCATAATTTGAAATGATTATTAGCATTAACATCTCTTGTCGTTAATTGGTGACCCAAAACTATCATTTTCCCCCTGTAACTAAGGTACAGATTTGGATAATCCTGATTCGCGAACCTCTCTTCATGATCCGAGAAACGGAAGATTGATGTGTCCTGAAACCATGATAGTTGAAGAAAAGATAAGTTTGCTTATTAATGAAAGAAACTGAAAATAAATATCATGCACAATGAATCTCTAACAGTTTAAGGAAATCACCTGGAAGGATAATTTCCAGTCTCATTCTGCAACAGCACAAACATTATCATGTTATCTCTTAAATATCAACATCCTTATTTATTCAAGGAAACTGAAGGTACACAGAACGGTGGATGTCTACGAGCACTGATCATGTGACCACCTTGATATAATGCAACAGAAAGGTCGGATTTTGCAGCTGGCTGCGACAGTCAAACGCCTTAAGTTGAATAAGAAAAAGAAGCACTTTTCACGTTGCTAACCTTTTCCTAGCTATCAATCGCTAAAAAGGAAAAACGGTGTCATTAGAAACTACGAGGAGAAGTGAGTAGTTAAAGAAACGCCGAGTAATTTAGAGACATTAGAAAATGCCAGAAAATTAGTAATATATTCTACTTAATGACCCGAATTCAGTTAAATCCTTCTGCTTTTTATGGGGATGATAAATGCTCTTTAAGTACGACTTTTGGAAGCAGTAAGCTCTTTCTGTCCTGCAGGGATTGAGACATATAATATTTTAATCAGTCTAACGGCAGACAATTTTACTTCCCGAGGCAAACACTAAGATCTAGTCAGGATCTAGTTAATACGAGTTTCCATTTCGTGGTGGCTAGCATCCTTTGGGCTCTTCGATCTGCTAAGAGTCTTAGTAGAGCTTTCACCTTTTACATTATTAAGGTAAATACTAAACTTGGACTAAATCCTAACTGACTTGATATCAGCTCCAGGGGCATAACTAGGATTTTTCAAAGACAGACAGACAGACAGACATGTTTATTTGGAGTCTTATACAATAAATAGTATATCGACCACAATTTCCAAGTAGCTAAGGATTACAAACAACAAAAGTATACATGGCTAAAACGTTATTAATTAATTAAGTCCTGGAGTATTTACTTTTATCCGTCTTCCCTTTTCCTTTTTTCAAAGCATTCGAATATATGTTTTGCTATTAGTTTTTGTATTTTAACATTTCCGCTAGGGGGGTTTATCAGACACATGAATATTTTATTTGGTGACATTCTGCTTATTTTTATTCTATATTCTTTTTCCAAATAGTCTAGTAACGAACATCGTTTTTCCTGGTAAGCAGGGCATATATTTAGAAAATGGTATTCGTCATCCATTTCTATTTTACAAATTGGGCAAATTCTCTCTGCAGGTTTCTTGAGCGGTCTCGAATAACGTCCTGTCTCTATGGCTAATTTGTGGTTGCTAAGTCGCAATTTTGTTAGGGCTATTCTGTGTCGTGTATTGGTGACCTGACGTAGGTAGTCTTCACATTTGTAATTGTCTATCGTTTTGAATAACCGGTAGGTTCTCATTTTATTGCTTTGGTTAGCATATTTTCTGGTGTCGTTATTTATTTCACTTAGCCATCTTTGTAGTTCGATATCCTTGCGTCGTTGCCTGATAATGTTTACAATTCCAATGTCTACATAGTGTGCTTTCATCCACAGGTCTCCCAATCCTATCTGTTCCAATGAGCCTTTGATTTTTTTGCTCCAGAAAGCCTTATTTTCCTTCCATTTAATGTCATTGTATGCTATTTGGGATAATTTGTATTCATTTTTGGTTAAGGTTAACCAGAACTTAAAGTTCCTACATTGAGCATCAATTCACATTGGGAACCGTCCTGTTTCAGCCCTGCACGCATTGTTGTTGCAGTATTTGTTAACTCCCAGCAACCACTTTAGGAGTTTATTTTGAACTAATTCTGCTGGGTCCTTTTCTAATTTCCCATTGCAATCAATCCCCCACACTTCGCTTGCATAAAAGAGTATGGAAGATATCAGTTCATCAAAGAACTTCATCGTTAATTTTATATTTTAAGTGGTTTCCCATTTCTTTTCGTAATTTATAAAGTGCTTTAAGTGCAACTTTCTTCAACTCTTGTATAGCGAGATTAAAGTTTCCAAAAGGACTCATTATGAGTCCAAGATATTTATACAATTTGACATTTTCCAGTTCATCAGCGCCGTATCTGAACAAGTAGTTGTTTAAAGACTTACCACAATTGTTAAAAATCATAATTTTTGTCTTGTCTAAATATACACTTAAATTGGCATTTTCACAGAAAGATTCCAGCTTATTAAGGATTATTTGGAGGTGTTTTGCTGATCTAGAGAAGATCACTAGATCGTCCGCATATAAAAGACAATTTATAGATCTATCACCTAGCATAATGTCGGTTGGACTCGCCGTATTTAGGAATTTTGGTAAATCACTTAGATAGAAATTAAAAAGGGTAGGTGACATCATGCAGCCTTGCTTTACCCCGGCAAAACAAGTAAAGGCTTCGGTTAATTTGTTATCAATTTTAACTGCCGACTTATCATTTGAGTACATGGATATTAAAACGTCAAGGAAACGCCCGTGCACACCATTTTTTTTTTCAGCTTGTCGAATAGTTTTTGTCGAGGTATACAGTCGAAGGCTTTCTAAAGTCGACGAAGCATGAAAAGAGTAAATTTCGGTGTTTCTGTGGCTTAGATTTCACGTATTTGTCAATAAGCATTTTTAATGTGAAGATGCTATCAACTGTGCCGTGCATCATTTGTGAAACCACCTTGTTCAGCTTTCAAAATTCCTTTTTGAACCATTTAGTCGTACAGTCGATTGTTGAGTATTGATGTAAAGAGCTTGCCTAACGCAGAAAGCAAAGTGATACCTCGGTAATTTTCAACTTTGGATCGATCATCCTTTTTGAGAATAGGACAATGAGGCCAAAACTCCAAAGAACAGGGTATTTGCCAGTATGTAAGATTCGGTTAAAAAAATTTACTATAATGTGAGTTTCCATAATCGTCTCTGGATCTAGTATATTATTGAGAGGGGTTGCATTCTGTTGCTTAAAGTATATATAAAACTGTTCCGTACTCACTGTTTCAGTTCCATGTGTTTTTATATAATAATAATAATAATAATAATAATAATAATAATAATAATAATAATAATAATAATAATAATAATAATAATAATAACAATAATTATAATAATAATATAATAATAATAATAATAATAGTCACTTTATTTCCATGATAAAAATATTTACAAACATTAAAATATCTCCAAAAGGTAAGAACTATAAATTTACAAGCAATTAAGTATTTCTCTGTTTTAAAACTTCAAAAAAAGAAAATAATAATAATAATAATAATAATAATAATAACAAACTTCATTGAGCACTCTTTCATACAAACTTGAATCTTACATGTATCTGGTAAAAATAAATAATAATAATAATGATAATGATAAAACTCAAATTAAATAAAAATTTAAATGCCAGCGGTGGCGACATTAATCCGGCAATCGTCAAGAGAGTCTCCTATATTCCGGAAAGGTACTCGGGACCCTCTTACGCACGCATGTACTGA
>OX421445.1:19126896-19139396 GCA_949126865.1 Montipora capitata
TTAAAAAATCGTTTGTTTTTAGCTTATTTCCTAGAATGCTAGTGTTAAAACCATTCAAATTCCAAAACCCTATTCGCAAATGACTTGACACACAGAATGGGAAAATAAAATGGAAATTACTTATCTCATCATCATGATCTCGCTTTCTCTTTAGATACTCTGCAATTAGGTTGAGCGCTTGTAATGGTTGATTATTGTGATAGTTCCTTCTTCGGCGTTCGTGATAGGGCTGTTCTCTCTGAGGACCGTTTGGAACGCGGGAAAAACCACGTCGATTCCTTGGGAAGCTTTCGAGGTTTCTGCCCTAAGTCTTAGGTTGTATTTGATGTTTGTTACAAGTTTCTTTGTACCGATTTTGTTGTTCAGGTGAACGTCATCATAGAATACTTCCTCAATTAAGTTTCCGTAGTTGTCGCACGTTACACTTTTGTTATCGATAAAAGTCACACCTAGCTCTGTGCATGCATATGCTTTCGTAGTGACAGTTGATTTCATCAATAAGCTGATTTTTACTGTTGTCCCGTGGGACGTAGGTCAGTCCTGAAATTGCTATTGTACTATTCGGCCATCTATGCTTTAGATTGTCGAGGCAGTTTTCCATGTTTATTCTTATTTCATTTGCGGTCAGATTGCCAACATCATTTGTACCGGAATGGATTACAATGTAATCATAATCATCTCTTTCCTGCATGTGGTTGATGCACTGCCTTGTTTCCCTCGTTCCCCTAGCAATAATCTGTTTATTTACATAGCGATTTGGGGCAAACTTATGTTGCTGTATTCCTCTTATCATCGAGTCCCCTGACGACAGCACCGGTTCCTTTGATGATCGCTCATTTGGGTTGTGCGTATGATTATGATTTGAGAAGGATGTAAAAGCAACACTCTCTCTCACACCAGGGTACTTACCGATTTGTCATGTCGACCGTCCGCGCTGTTTCTTAGTGAAAGTGACAATTTTTGGCAGTGAGTGAGGGGGGAGGGACAAGCCTACAAAATATTCTGCATAGATGGAGTAAGTTCCGCTTAATATAAATTACTCTGTTCCAGTCTCAACGATATGGTTTGTTGTGGCTAGTGCGCCTGCGCTAGCCACTATTGTCATTATGCAACTTTTCCGAAAGTAAATAAGTAACAATAGATATGTTCGGAGCCAATCATCACTTAAGTTTGGACACCTCTTTGCCACTTCGTTTCACCGAGAATCAACCTGAAGCATGCGAAGGAAAGTCGCTGGTTGCCTACTGGTCTTCATTGGAAATTTTGTCTCGTGAGAGAGCTGATGTTGTAATCAAGTAAGTACCATGCTTCATTTCAGAAAATTTACCGACATTATTTATCAACTTGACTTTCTTAATGATCTCGTGAAATCTCTTGTCAGGCCTGTTGCTCATATTTTAAGCCGATTTTCACGGGAGCTATTTCGACATGACGCGCTGACAAGACAGTGAAAAGGGAAAACATGAGCCTCTTCGGAGGATAAAAGAGCCTCTTTTGAGGATGATTGAGCCCCTTTGTGGGATAACTAAGACCCGATGTATAAGATAGCAAACCTTAAGGCTTTTTTAAAGTGAAGAATGGTGAATTTTCATAACAATTTAGCGAGACAAACATCTCTCCACTTCTTCTTGTTGTCGTTATATTTTTTCACACGACGTATTCTAAATCAGTAACCCAAGCCGGGCTGGCTCACCTCATGTAATACCGGGCTGAAACTCATCCCGGCAAACCCGACCAGCCCAACAGACCGGGCTGGCCTAGCTCATGTAAATCGGCCCCTAAATTGTATGATTTTGTGACAGTTTGTAAGATGTCGAATGTAAACTATGTTCACCGGAACGGATGCTTTTTCAGCAAACATTTTAGACGTAACATTACATATTACAACATAAAACATGAACAGAATCGTGTAGCTTTTGATGTCTGGGGATATTGAACTAACTCCAGGCTCTGTGGAAAATGCAAACAGCCAATGTACTGCTACATCAGAATGTTCATATAATGTTATTATATAGCATTATTAGAAAGCAGACCGGTTGAACAGACAAGGATTGAGATCACTCGACTTTGTTGGTGGCAGTGATTGTTTTTTCGAGCCGTTTCTCATCAACTGTGCGGTGATTCAGCATTTCACTTGCATATTAGAGCTTCTGGGGTTCAATCTATATGACAGAACACCCTGAAAGATTCATAGAAACCAATATCAGGAATTCATGGGCAGAATATAAAATAAATATGTCAAGACAGGGAACCATGATGGTGTGATGCCCTTATTACACAAGCAGTTGCAGACAACATTAATTTGAGAATACACATTACAGAATCAGACCCACATTTTGCAGAGTTCAATATTATTGAAGCATTTCACATGTCTGCATTTATCGAACCTAGAACTATTCATATTGGTCACATAAGTGAACTACCATTTGTGCTATTTGACTTCACATCAAGCACAACTCAAAGCAATAGAATTACTGCAGTAACATTGAAAACACTCACTTTCACATTTATCTAAAGATGTAAATTCAAGGAGAAAATCCAATGAATATATGAGAGAATATAGAAAAAGAAGAAATACTGTTGAAGATAAACAAAATAAAAGTGCATAGAGAAAGAAATACATGAAGTCTAGGTCAGATGAAAAAGGCAACATTTTAACGGTTTTATTTGTACAGTTTTGATCAATAGTCCTTTAAATAATAGCGTAGGGACGTCTCAGAACAGTCGAGTTCGATGCGCGATGTTGTAAAGAGGGACGTAAACGAATTAAAGGAGGATAAATCAAGTACGAGTTTATAAAATGGCGCCGGCGACGTGGGACAGCGAGCTCTTAAACAAAAACGATCAACACGAGTAACGAAGAAAGGAAAGCGAGCGATACTACGAGCGATACGGGGAACACAACGCCCCATTGTTACCAAAATCGTGGGGAAGATTAAACTGACGACATTTTGCAAGATGAAATCAATAACGAACGAATTCATCAATTAAATATCTTAAGTCGATTACTAAAACGAAGAATGACCTAAAATGATCTAAAATGACATAAAATGACCGAAAATGACCTAAAATGATTTCAAATGACCTAAAATGAGCTACATAAAATGACCTAAATGAGCTACAACGATATCTAAAATGACCTAAAATGATCTAAAACGACCTAAAATGAGCCACATCGGTATCTAAAATGATCTAAAATGTCCTAAAATGACCCACTCATTTTGGATCATTTTAGATCATTTTAGGTCATTTTAGATACCGATGTAGCTCATTTTAGATCATTTTATGTCATTTTAGATCATTTTAGGTCATTTCAGATATCGTTGTAGCTCATTTTAGGTCATTCCTTGTTTTCGTAACTGCGACATCGATCAAGAAGTTCTGTCTCTGTGCGACGTGGAACAAATTCCAACCGAAAATGAGGAATCGGAGAAGTATGTCGAAAAGGTCATTATCTGACAGAAGAAAAAAAGCGATGCAACTGTCGGAGAGTCGCAAGAAACTAAACCAATCGCTGGATTTATGCAAGCATTAAGTGGTAACATTCCGTCAGTGCCTCCCAGATAAAAAGGGAGGTATGCTCGTCGGAAGGTATAAATTAAACCCCTAAAGAAGACCAATCTGGGCGCGACCCAGGCGTTTTTTGACCCCTAAAGGAGACCATATTAAAACACAAGGGAGGTTTACGTTTTTACAAACGTTGGCCGTGTAGCACTTATATGTGAACAGACGTAATTGATTAGAGTGTAATTTAAAGTGCTATGTTTCTACCCCATATGAACCATGTGAGCGTTATCCCTACTGATGGAAATGGGCCCATACAAGGAGACCCCGCCGTAATGCAGCTCTTGCTGGAGAGATCCATCTGAGAGAAATTATGAACGTTGTTTAATTCATTGTATATTTTAATAATAAGAGGCACTGAAAGTTTCTCACCGCGTGAATAAACTTTGGGGAGTGTAGAAAACGATTTATTTGCACGTGCTACACTCTCGCTTTCTATTATATAACGAAGTGAAATTAGACACTAAACTGTTTTGTTTGTTTAGTTTTGTGATTGGCAGTTTTAATTTGATCAATAGTCCTTTAAATAATAGCGGCGAAGAAACGCTTCAGAACAGTGGAGTTCGATACGCGATGTTGCAAATAGGGGCTTAAACGAATTAAACGAGGATAAATTAAATACGAGTTTACGAGTCTATAAATTAAAACCAAGCACAATGAAGGCACATTTCTTGAAGGTAGCCAGACATTGGATAATGTTTCCAGTGACGCCAATGATGGAAAATGCACATGCAGAACAACTTGATAATGGCAAGATATAAGGAAAATTGCAATCAGTTTAACAAATTGATGTCAGTTTTTCATGCGTCTGTCCTGTTAAATTTGATCATGAATCTCCTCATAACATTGTCAAAGTAGCAGACTACTTTGACGGTGATTAAAATTTTTCGAAATTTAACATGGCCTTTCTGGAAACGTTGTCTTAGCATTGCCAGCGCATTAAAATTTAAGACCACAGAGAAAAAACACAAGCACATACAAAAGGATATATCAAGGAAAACAAAAATTACTCTACGTTTTTTGGCAAAACTGAGTCAATTCAGGTTGACAGTTCTAATTTTAAACCAGTAAGAGATGCGGCTTTTGCCAAAATCCAGGTAGATCTATATATACCACATATTGATCATCCCAACCCTATGCTAAAAGTGAAGGTAGATAGTGGTGCACAGGGAAATGAGCTGCCATAGCGAATTTATAAGAACATGTTTCCAGGTCAAATGGATGAGGATGGCCTTCGAACGGGTACAACACCCAGCCAGACCAAACTTTCTGCATACAATGGCAAACAAATGCCACAGCATGGAGTGTGCTCTATGAAGTGTTCTTATGGTGGCGGGAAAACTGACGCAACCTTTTATGTTGCTGATGTTAGAGCCCCTGCCATCTGTGGATTACCCACCTCATGCCAGCTACATCTGTTCGAGTTACATTGTGAAATACACGCAGGTTCTCACAGAAAGTCTTTTCCAGCAATTAAGAGTAAACGTGACCTTCAGCTGTTATACCCAGACCGCTTTGAAGGAATTGGGAAATTCGAGGGCGAATACCACATTTTTCAACAGAGGATGGACTTCATCCTGGAGAATTGCCCTGGAACAGTTGGTATTGCCGATGACATGGCAGTACATGGCTTTACTGAGGAAGAACATGATGTCAATTTACACAACGTGATCCTTGTTGCACCGCAACACGGGCTTGTTTTCAACCTGGACAAGTGCATGATTAAAGATTAACGAAGGTGGTTTTTGATGCTAAACGGGTTCTTCCTGACCCAGAAAAGGTGGAGGCTGTCAGAGCGATTCCGGAACCACAGGATATCGAGGACCTCAAGTCCTTCCCTGGCATGGCAACTTACATGGCTCCTTTCATTCCAAACCTGTCTGCTATGTCTGACCCCTTGATAAACTTGCTAAAAAATCTCTGATTTTCACTGGTCTCCCTCACACAGGGCAGCTTTTCAGAAAATCAAGCAATCGATCTGCCCGGCGTGAGGTCTCACTGACGTATTTTGGCTGGCTAGGAAACCGTTGTTGAAGTCTGTTATCACATATGTCTGCGTGGCATTTTTACACTTGACTGCCAGAAAGGGGGGTCACGGGAACCCCAGGACCCCCTCTTACGCCCCTGAGCTCAGTTGGTCGCGCAGCGTACAGCGCAATCGCACTCATGGCCAGTTTAAGTCCCTTTTGAAACACCTCTTCGAATATTTCTTGCAAACGCAAAGTACTATAAAAATGGCCTCTCTAATAACCTTACACTTGCAGTCGGGGGCTAGGATTAGGCTATATAGTTTAGCGGACGTATACAGAACGGGGACTCCAGGTCCGTGGACCCCTTCATGGACCCGGTCCATGGACTACTCTTGTAGACCACCCCTCATTTTGCAAAGTTACAAGAAGAAAAATCTTTAGACGAAAGAGGGAAATGATCCTCAATGATCCTCAAACTTATCTGTACAATTTAAGCAATTTTCCCGTATAGCCACATACAAAATTCAGGTGGCTCCAATGGGATTCGAACCCATGATCTCTGCGATGCTGGTGCAATGCTCTACCAACTGAGCTTTGAAGCCACTCAGTTGAGAGCAGGTCAATTTTTTGGGCTCATTTGTTCCGACGAAGGACTGGATGAATGAAATGAACTTATATTTGAAAAGCGGGCTATAGACGAATCCCTTTGGAGCCACCAAATAGGTGGCTCCTGCAGGAGCCCGATGACCAATCACAAGAAAGTAACTTGGCGTCATATAACGTCACCTAACCTGAATTGTCTTTGCAGAAAAGGTAGTCTAAAAGTAGATCGTGCATGGGCTGCTGGTCTGTAAAAATACTGTGACATAGGCTTAGTATGGGAGTTTTCACTCCTAGTCATGGGCTCCTGCTTAAATTTCCCTCTTAAGTGCTAGGATCACTTCTCTCTTTCGTCTGAAGATTTTTCTGCTTGTAAAACGCATTGAATTTACAAAATGAGGGATGGTCCACAGGGGTGGTCCATGAACCTGAGGTCCATGATTTGTATACCTCCATAGTTTAGCTAGGAGTAGACTTTGCACTTACTGCGATGATAATACCGCTAACCTCACACTGATTTCCTTCAATTTTTCAGGCATGACGAAGCGTCCCAGTTTCTGTGTGGCTGTTACATTCACCGTTGCTATCCTAGTATTGCTTGTCCAGGAGGCACATCTCTTAAGTCCCTTGGGAAGGAGATACGGCCGTTCTCTCACGAAAAAATTCAGAATCGGGAAGCAACGTCGAGCACATTTCGATGAAAGGGAGAAAATCCCATACATTCCAGATGGAAACCCACATAATATTGATTGGTCCTTGGTAAGTTACATTGTGGTAAACCGAAATCGTCGCCGAAGTGTTGAAATAGTATACATCGAGGTACCTTCCGCGCCAAGGTTTTGTTCAACTGAGTCTGAGCAAACAGAGAAAATTGCTGTGTAGAGAACAACTAAAAGAGAGCAAATAGAGAGATTTCCTATGTAGTCAATAAACAAAATCGAATCAGCATTCTTTACTGCCCTGAGAAAATGTATGTGGCAAACCGTCCCCGTATCGAAACTTCAACGGACGTGTGTTGGTAAGAGTTTTGTAAGGATGAGAGGTTGTGGGAGCTTTGTGACGACCACACAAAGTAACCAGCAAGTGTTTCGGAATAGACCTTATTCACAGTAGCGGCTAAATACAGGAATTGCACCAGGCTGTGATTGGATGTTGGCACAGAGAGAATGATTGTGGACATTTCACAATAATTACATGTAAATACACATCGATAGTATTCGCGTCTGAGCATTCATTTCAACCAGCGCTGATCGGCAAAATTAAGTCTAAACACTCATTTTTTGACGATGTTGTTCTAAAGATCTAAGTCTAAGCGCCCATTTTTATTTGGTTAGCTTTCAATATATTGTAACCGCTATCTCAGGTAAATACTTTAAAATTAGCAAATTCGTGCATCGCTTTTTTCTCAGTAGACTAGTGGCCATTTAGGAATGCTTTGACGCAAGCGATCTGAGATCGAATTCGTGCTCTTACCTCTTTCAAAATTGTCATTGAAAGTCTTTTAAACAACGAAATAAATCGAAGTGTAGAACTTACTTCATATAAGTGAAGTGAGACCGGTGCGATTCCTGGATATAGCTGCATATTATTCACGATGGCCGCCATGTTGGATTTGCTATTATCATGCAAATTAGCTACACACTTCTGAGGTTGAAAAACAGCACAAGTTCAAGAGGTTATAACAAACATCTGATCCATACAGATGATTTGTTTCACGTTCATTGAATGTTTATCACCTAATTAGTAAAATAGAATGATTGCACAATGTTCCTTTAGTGAAAAATGAGCAGAAAGCGAAGTAGCCGGAAGTCAAAATGTCAAAGGCAATCAAAAGATATAAAATTATTATAAAAGGTACCTAATTCTAAATTCTAAAATGTACTTTTAGCAATGCTATTTCAATATTTCGACGAGCCGATTTTCCGCAATTTGGCTTTTTTCCAATGCTTGATCCCCCAGCATAACAGATGGCTAATTTGCATGACAATTTGGAAACTAACATGGCAGCTATATCGTGAATAAGGCTTATTATCCACTTTGGAAACAAACACATATTCTCACGACTAACAAGTCCTTCCAAAAAGAGGTATAGTTTAAAACTGTGATCTCCAGGACGCATTTTTCGGAATCTCAAGGGATCTTAAACCGATGTCAAAACACCCAGTCTCACTTAGTTGTGGCAAGATGGCGTCTTTTCAGGGAAGGTTTCTGGGAAATTTGCTTTTTACCACTTTTTTTGGAAAGATTTCATTCTCTTGCCCCTGTGTTACGTTAAATTAGTCTTGACCTATGAATACAATCATCTCCATAATGTACAATTTTATCAAACTTGTTATCCCTCACAACGAGTAATTTTCTTTATTGCAGAATGAACCTTCTAAACAGTGAGTCCTCTACTAAATGGGAAGATTTGTTCTATGAAGAAAATGATTTTATTTGCCAGATGAATAAAACGTGAATTCAATGTAACGTTGGTTGAAGATTAGACAATTTGGTCAGTTAAGATACCCTTACTAAAGTCAGAAATGGGTTTCTCAGCTGAGTTTATATGGTAAATCGATCACCGTAAAGAAAATCGAGAGCTGACAGTTTCGAGCGTCAGCCCTTTGTCAGGGCGAATGGCAAAGGGCTAACGCTCGAAAAGTCAGCGAAAATGTGACAGTCGGATACCTTTACGGTAGTCAATTTACCATCATGTAAACTCAGTTGATAAACCCATTTCTGTGTTTGACTTACCTATTGACTCAGCACCGCATTTTCTTTACAAACTATAAAACCCCTTTATCTTTACTAATACCCGGGAATCGCGGGTTGAGGACCACAAGAGCTAATCATAGTAGCTTGTTATGGTAACCAACGTGAAATGCCATGGAAATCTATACATTTTTATAACTCTTAAACAAACTGTAGGTAGGTGGGTAGGTAGGTTGCCTTTATTTATATACAAAATCTTCAAATTCAAACCTAGCGGTCGAGACTTCAAATACGTTAAATTTAGCGGCCTTAAAAAGATCTGAAGTTTTGAGCTTTTTTGCAAGGTTACAATGGCTTGTGTCAGCAAGGTCAATGTATTTAGAAGACAGCATATTCCAAAGGACAGTACCTCTATATGCGACGGAGTCCTTCATAAACCGTGTGCTAAAACGTGGTAGCAGTAGTGAGTCGCGTGCTCTAATTGAGTATGACAGATCGTGTTTCTTCGCAATACAGTTAATTAGGGTGCTAGGCAGCCTTCCATCATAAGCCTTATGCGTGCATTTAAAAATACCTATTATTTGTGACAAACATGGTAGAAAACGTGATGCTAACAAATAAAAGATTGAGCAAAATTAACATACTTTTCAGGACTCGTGCATGAAAAGGCAAATCATGCACCCTAAGTCATTTTGAGGATAGAAATGGTCGCAATGAGTTTAACTGAGGGAATACGAAGTAATAAAGCGCATTTCCATAATTGGCTCTTTTCCGATGAAAATAACTTAAAATCTATTGCGCTTGTTTCTTTCAAGGACGTCCCCTGATTGATCAATTGGTGTGAAAGTGGAATCGGGGAGTACGCGGTCATTGGTATGCAACAGATAAAATAACATTCGTCACGTGAACACAATCTAAGAATGAATTTCGAAACAAATTTTTAAAGTGCACAGAGATTTGCTCTCTTAGTCTACATTCTCTTGGTTTTACTTTTCGGGGAATCAGTGAAAAGTATTAACGTTACAAACCTCCGCACTTGCACTCGCCTCAAAAACGAGGCTAAAACGAATTCAGTCCTTCACTCCATCTATCAGTAAAGTACGATTCTCGTCCCTGACAGGCAGTGAACCAGATAATAATATTAATCAATACTTAAGGACGGTGCCTGCTATTGTTATTGCGCATACGTTCTGCGCATCTCGAGATACTCGGATTTCCTATGGGTGATGCTTATCAATACAGGGATATTTTAGCGCGGTTCAAAACTATGCGGAGAAAGCAGAACTTTGCAAGTGCTTTTGGTATCCAAAAAGAAAATTGGGGGTAACCATGCATTTTTCAGAGATAATTAAGCTTCAATTTGGAAAAAACGCCATACGTTGCTTTGTAATTCAAAGCTTTTTAGAAATATTGTTGATTAATTATCTTCGAAAAATGCGTCACTCCGTCTATCAGTAAAGTACTATTCTCGTCCCTGACAGGCAGTGAACCAGATAATAATATTAATCAATACTTAAGGACGGTGCCTGCTATTGTTATTGCGCATACGTTCTGCGCATCTCGAGATACTCGGATTTCCTATGGGTGATGCTTATCAATACAGGGATATTTTAGCGCGGTTCAAAACTATGCAGAGAAAGCAGAACTTTCCAGGTGCTTTTGGTATCCAAAAAGAAAATTGGGGGTAACCATGCATTTTTCAGAGATAATTAAGCTTCAATTTGGAAAAAAACGCCATACGTTGCTTTGTATTTCAAAGCTTTTTACAAATATTGTTGATTGATTATCTTCGAAAAATGCGCGGTTACCCCCAATTTTCTTTTTAGATTTCAATAACACTTGTTAAGATCCCCACGTATCCAGTAAACCGCACAAAAACACCTCTGAATTAGTAGGCACCGTCCTTAATCACACCTCAGTACTTTCTTAACAGCTAGATTACTAAATTTAGCTTCTGCGGGATGTTTTCCTGCTATATGATGAGTAGCTACCGCGTCTGCAATATGGTGCACTTTAAAGATTGCCCATGCTTGTGATATGACTGACATTCTAACAAATGGCCGAACAAACCCATACCCTCGCTGTGCACCAAACACCTGAGTGGTCAAGAAGCACGACCGTGGTGGTCACCAGTCCTGCATTGGGGCCACCAGAAATGTCTTAGAGAACGATGTCGAGTAACTTGACACTATTTTGATTGTAATATTTCAGGAAGTGTCAGACCAAAATTAAGTCTTGATCCACCACAACACGCGAGTAGTGTAACGTTTTTGCACTCATGTTGTCTTGCTCAACACTTGTACTTCAAACAGATGATAACAAAGCTGAAAAAGTAAATATTTTGTGCAAGAGCCGATACAACGTAGATTTCATTATTTAGTAGTCTACTGTATATCGACTGGCCAAACCAACCCTCTTCAGGCAAAAAGGGGAGTAAACTCTCAGAATTGGGCAATAGCCCTGCCGGTGTACGTTGGATCAACTCGCTTGATCTGATCGGCGTAATTACAAGCTGAATACTTAAAAGTAAACTCTCAGCTAGCCAAACCAGCCTTCTTCGGGTACAATGAGAGTTTACTTTTAATTTTCAGCTTGTAATTACGTAAATCAAATCAAGCCAGTTGATTCAACGTACACCAGCGGGCTAGGGTTATTGTCCACGGTTACTTGCTTAAAAACTCTGAAAATAAAGCAACACCTAAAATCACTGAAAGAGCATGATAAACAAATCAAAGGTACCAGGGTAACAGTGAATTGATTTTTTACAAGATTACCAAGCTCAAATCCAAAATGACAATAGCCTGTGATTATTGACTTGGCATCCCCAACAGAGTGATCTAATTAATTGAGTTCAGGTCATCTGTAAAGGTTCATCTGCGCATGCGTCCATCGCCTCCTGGTTAACAACTGAATAATTTGTTGATTACATAGTCCATTCTGGTTGAGTCAGTATCTAAATTTATGCTAGTGTAAATAAGTCACAGTTGTAAAATTTATTGTGAAGTCCGTAAGAATCGGGATCTTCGCAGCGCCGTAAGTATTGTTCATTATCTATACACATGTTTTAAGCTATTTCAGGGTCAAAGGTTTTTATTTTTTTTGTAAGGAAATCGTTGGGTACTTAACAGTTCTTGACGATATGGCCTCAGATGTTTGATAGAGATTAAGTATCTTTTTCCGGTTCTGATTCTGAAACTCACGAGCTTTGCTTCGCGGTGTGAAAGCATTTTATGAACCTTTGCAACCACTGAGAAATTCAATATATTTAAATAGCGGTTGTCGGACATGATATGCATAGTGTAATAAAAGTTCGTCAAAACAACCGTTCCAGGAAAAATTGCTTTTAACCTTCGTCAACACGGAGACACAACTGGTTCATTGAATATGCAGCGAGCAACGAAGTAACACAGTCATAATCGTTTAGCCATTTTGTTTTGACCTGCCCATTTTTATAATCATTTGACTAAAACGTTGAGCTAATCATCACTGAGGCATCATTTGATAACCATCGTTTTCGACCATTGAAACCATTTTTTAAGATGTCCATTTTTGTTCCCTTTCCCTTCTCCCGTCAAATGTTTTAGCCGTGGATCTTTGCGGGGTTCTTAATTTTTCATGAATCAGAGAGGAATAGTTTCATCCAATGATGTGACACTCTCCCAGCGTACTCTA
>OX421445.1:19144396-19156896 GCA_949126865.1 Montipora capitata
GCTCCAAAAAAAGTTTCTTCAATTCATATGAGTGCCTATTTAACTTAGGTAAAACGAGGATCACCAATTTAACCTACGTTAAAAACGGATTCAACCTGAGACCGCATTTTACCTGCCGCATGTTATTTCTCCCCCAAAATACAAAGCGACTTAATGTATTGAAAATGCAAAATGCTCTAGATAATCCGTAAAATTCAGAAACTTCCTTTGTTTCTTTTTGTTGTGTGAAACGGTTATTATTTCCAACTTGGAAAACCAAAGGAATACGCAATGAATCAAAACAACAAGATAAGTCTCGATTTTTTTTTCCTTAAATAGTAAAGCTCCTGACGGCAAAGCCATCGTCCACTTTTGTCTGGAATTCAGCAACAACGGATCTCATCTTCCTAACTTGACACAAGCTATAACGACTGGTCAGCTGGGCAAACTAACTCCTGTTCAAGTTGCCCCGAAACTTGGTCAAGCAGGTGCGACAGTGCAACATATCTATTCAGCTAATTCTAAGATATGCATCCACGTGATGGCCATGTTGGTATACAAAACAATAGAAAATGGCCCCACGAGTTTTGCATAATAATAATCACAGTTAAAACTCGAAAGTGGTAATGTAGATTCTTAGCAAAAATGTTGCTTTTCCAGGCGAACTTGAAAAACGTCGGACTGGAATCCGTTTCAATCTTTTCAATTTGTGTCCATCCATGTGTCTCTTTTCTTTCGCTGTATTTATTTTATGTTGCTCAACAGTTTTAAGTGGTTATTACAATGTTTCATTATACATGAATTTACATCATTTTGCCTGACTTTAACTTTACTCGTGCTCCTCTTCATTCTATAATAGTTGTAAACATGCTGTGAATGTTGCAGGTAGTAAGAAGTTACAATTTGACCTGTTGAGACAGGAACATAAAGATGAACAAAATAGAATTGAAATTTGCAAATGTATTTATGTTCAGCTTCAAAGATCCACGTTCCAAAGACAAGAACCGCAAATGTTTTTTCACATGTCAGTTAACTAATTCTGTGTTTTTTTCGTTTTTTTGTAATGTTTCAGCTTGTTACAAAGAGCCAGCCCCACCCGTGTGCCCGATTCCTTGTCCATCTGCTTGTGCCCCCACCTGCTACAGTTCCTGTTGTCAGCAAGGCTACCAACAGACCTTTTACATTCCACCACCTCCGCCTCCACCCCCAATACCTCCTCCTCTTGCTCTCCCAGCCCCGTGCCCTGCTCCTTGTCCCCCTACCTGTGCAGCCGCAGGATGCAGTCCCGCCTGCTGTAACACTATGTACAGACAGCAGCCACCTGTCAATTACGGTAAACGCCACCGTACACCCAAGCCTGCCAAGGGTGATAAGAAACATCATATCTCCCTCAAACGACATAGAAAAAACTGAGCACAGACAACCAGGAATGGGATTTAATGGGGGAAGAGGATAAACGAAGCAACTTTTCTGCTTGTTTCTCGAATTTATTTCCATATGGAATGCTTCGTATGTCATTAACATGTATTGGCTTAAGCCAACGTTGGAAGTGACGTCAACAGCCACTTAAACAAGCAGGTTATATTTTAAAAATAGACGCTTTAACACCGAACTTCGAAAGAAACTTCACCGTTCTCATTGCAATTCAGACCGTCATTGTAGAAAACATTGACCAGTTACAGACGACATTGAACATTTACTAACAGTGCACAAAATTCTATAAATATCCGAATCAAATTCTTGTCGATAGTTATGTCGGAGGCCCTGTTAATGGGTTTATATGGGCTATGGCTTAATAAACTGTTCCTTTACGTGTCCTCGATTTACTGGAAGGAATCCGGCTTTCAGCCCCTTTTCACCGCTCTCAAGTTTCCAACCGCTGGCCAAAATCGCATAAGCTCTCAAACGGCTCTTACATTACTTTGTCCGACTTTGCAATGGCAGGGTGACCACAAAACAATTCTTTGGACCCATGTGTGAAAACCAATGGTGTATGGCCTCTTGGCCTCTTGTTTTTAATTTGTGCGGAAAATTAGGTAAAATTTAATCATTTCATGGTCGAGTGTGATTGATTGAGTAGAAAAAGCGTAAAGTGACGTATATTCATTGTTTCTTTAAAAAGTTGAATAATTGCGACTGAGGCAAAGAATCATAATAAAACAAAAAAAAATTGTTTAACACTGCCCTGAATGGAACTTTGAAAAGACCGTATTGTTCCCTTAGGGCCGATTTACACGGTACGATTTTTGTCGCATGCGACAAGCTTACGACAGGCTTACGATATGACTTAGGGCCGATTTACACGATACGATTTTGTCGCAAGCGACAAGCTCACGACAGGCCTACGACATGACTTACGATTGTAGCAGCGTTTTAAAACATGTTTTAAAATGCTACGACACTTTTTTCTGACGTACACAACAATTGTAAATCATGTCGTGGGCCTGTCGTAAGCCGTTGTCGCATGCAACAAAGTCGTACCGTGTAAATCGGCCCTTACGATTGACGTGTACGACAGAAAAATGTCGTAGCATTTTAAAGCTGCTGCAATCGTAAATCATGTCGTAGGCCTGTCGTAAGCTTGTCGCATGCGACAAAAATCGTACCGTGTAAATCGGCCCTTAGTTTTTGGTCGCAATGCTACAAACTGTAATGTTATTATCTTTTACGACATTTCCTCTGTAGGCAATCAAGCCTTGAGGCCACGTGCCAGTGCAATGAAAATATTGGTACGTTAATAAAGCGATCATCCGCCAGTGATTTACCGCTTCCCCGCTAAGGTCCTTGTATTGTTAAAACAATTGCTTCCACCTTCACCTTCGCATTATATCGTGGGTGTAGGGGTATTGTCAAAAGGGGCAGGAAATTCAAGAGGAGAGGCACGTGGGATCGTTATGCGTTGTGCAGAATGGTTTTCTGCAACATGAATAAGCCATGGTTACATAAGATGCAAATTGAATTATTACGGTAACCTGAGAACGGCATGAATGGCTCGAACATTTCAATTTTGTATTTGACGCCCTTGGCCATTTACGAATTCTTGCACTGCGTAATCCTATAACCATTTTAAAGAGGAATAATTTCACTTCTTACATGAACCGAATAAGAACTTCGCGATATTTATTTCACCTGTACGTACAAGATACACTACTCAAAACTGTCACACAGAATTGATAGTTTGTTCTCGAAGATCTTCCCAATTACTTGCTTTCCCTTTTTACCTTCCATGGTTACTGTTATGACTTTCTCTTTAAATAGGCATCGATAACGTTGAGAAATGTAAGAAGACAAATTCGGTCAGTACCAATTGTCTGCGATGTTTTCAAAGCGTTGAGCAGGTAGACTGACCGACAGCACTGTGTTGATCCTTGTATGCGGGCTTAGTGACTGACTGATTACACTGAACGAGCCATAAAAATGTTTAATGGGGAGGTCATGTGGATCACATATATTAAATTAAAAAAAAAGAGTTAAAGGAGCAGACAAATGAAAAGTCATTGATATAAACTGTGGAGGTGGCACTATGATAGACGTACCAATGATCTCAATTGCCTTCCTCCCAGTTGGGGGACCTTTTTTGGATGATCAGTGGCAAGCTGAGCCTCATGAGAAGGCTGGCTCCATATATTTAGGTTCCACGTGACTTCGATTACGCAATTCTAGTTACACTGTTCATTAACCAAGATTTCTTCTGCAAGGAGATGAGAGGCAAGGATCACGTTATTTAACATCGTCGATCTCTCTGCTGCCACATACATATATATTCCCACTCACGGCATATATGTTTTTCATGCAAAAGGATCAGTTATATATATATTTATGATTATTTATGCTCCCCGTTTGACCGTGTTGAGCACTCTATACGATTGGCCACCATGGAGAAAGTAGACTTTGGCTACTCTACGAAGAACATACCTATACCACCTGAGGGCAATTACCGTGTAGCCATGTTTTAATTCTCACAGCCCCCTATATATATATATATATATATATATATATATATATGTATATATAGTAGTTCGCGTACTAGCTGGTGACTACATCGTGGGATTTCCGATTTCCAGCTATATATATAGATATATATATGTATATAAAACATCCACATATAAGAACCTAGATTTTTCCAAGTTAGGGTAAATAGGTTCTTTTGGAGAATGGTATTTAAAGTAGCTTTAGGCTATCTAGGTTTTTAAATTCGTTCTTATATTTGCACAAAATATTATATCTACTCTATGATACATATGGTATGGCTGATTTCCTCTGATGAGGATGCTGATACCTTCAATCACAACCATGAAAAAAAAGTTTTAAACAAGATCTGTGCAGTTTAAAATTTCAAGGTCATTTTCTAAAATAAGAACCTCTAATTTTTTAGGCTAAAGTGGTTCTTATGTAAGGGGGGTCTAAATTGAAATTTTTAGCCTAACAGGTTCTTACATGTGGGTGTTTACTGTATGCCATTGTGGTATAAAAAAAACCCATACTAACAAAAACTAATGTCATATGTGAGCACGTTTTGTCTAGTTATTTTAGAGAAAAATATAAACTTTCTCCGAATCGGATTCCTAGTCTCAAAAACACATAAGATTATTTGCTGGTAAACTCTTTGGGAAACTTTGGAAAAGCGTACCATGTTTCGTGAGAACTAAACAGTTTCTTAAATTTTGGGTACTGTTTTTTCATTTGTTTTATTTTTTATGAGTTCGGTAAAACAAAACATTGCGCAATCGAGTTTCCATGTCAAGACTGAATTTTATTCTAGTTCCTGGTTGATAAAGGGTGGATAACTCAATCAAATAGAAAAGTATTGCCAGTTTTGCTGGCGATTGTTTGATGAATAATGATGCGGGACCTATAGATGTCTTATTTATAGATCATTTATAACTTAGGTCATCGTCTTCGATGCCTGAATGGCGTCTGATGACATAATTTGGATCGACATTTTGTTACATAAGAATTGAAAACGTGATTTTGTTACATAAGCGGCCAGGGAAAGGCACTTGTGCCCCCTACAGTTACCAGGTTAGGAATCATCAGACCGATTCGACATCGTTTTGATTTGATTCTTACAAAATCGAAACCCTCTGACGATGCTTGTCGCCAGTTTATTAGTTTCATAATTTTTTAAATTAACAGACAATATATCAGTCAGAGTAACTAGACGACAACCAGCAAAAGAGTCGGGAATCAAGTCATTCTCGACGGAAACATCTCCTTATATTTACAGCCATGTTGAAATTTGTCGCCAGGCAAACCAAAATGAGAAAATCATGCATGTCAAATTAAGTCTACTTCGCAATTTTATCTCGTTAACAAATAAAGACAAATTGAAAGCTCAACTAGACCAAGTATAAGTTAGTCGCCGTCACCGTGATGTCATGCAAAAGACATATGACAATGAACTATGTCATTTTTTGACTGAACCCTATTCATCGCCACAGATATTTGCATTGGAAGGATAATGGCTCTTTCGGCGCTTCCAAAATTATGTTATGAAATTACAACGGTAATAATTAAGGTCCTTCTCACAAGTTATGACAGAAGGCAGGGAAATTCAATAAAATTTGCTGTTCATACAGTTGTCTGATGCTAAGAATTGTGGAAAGTTAACATACAAACTCAAAAAAATTTAACTCGCAAACTCAAAAAAGGACAGTTCATTTTTAATCATCTCTTAGTTTATCCATTGGTTATGCAATTCGTTAGCATTCCACTAAGGGTCTCATTTCTTCGAGCTGTGTGTTGAAGAATCTGCTTTTTATCTGTGATAGATACGTTAACTTCATTTTGACCTTATGATCTTAAAGAGATTACTATATATAATTTTGCCTCGTAATTTTTTTTATGCAGCTGTAGTTTTAAATTGATTATTTTAAAGGCGCTTTAGTGTGGCGGATATGATTCATGAATGATAGTGGTAAGAGCTGAGAAATAAATCCTTAAATCTCAGCTACAATGTTAATTTACAAATAATTTCCCACAGTAAACAGAATTACCCGTTGAGAAAAATTACCTTTTAATTATTACATAACATGACAGGCACTGGCGGCGATATGCCCAGGCCGTTAAAGAGTTCAGTCTGTCCCACTGATAAAATAAACCTGGATATAATTAACATCAATTAATTGTATTACTGACAAGAGATTAACTTCCAAGAAAAAAAAATTGCATTGAAGTTTTTCAAGTTAAAATTACGATTGCAACTGCATTCCTTGTTTAACCTTAGAATACCAAGAAACTTGAGAACACTTTCCAATGTTTCTAGAAGATGACTTCGAAAAACTTAATCATCTTCATGCACGCTGCCCTGTTGCCAGTCGCCTGTGTTATCGTTGGCAATATGCACCTCAATTGGAAAGGACGTTCAGAGGCAGTGCAACCGCGTTCCGTAACGTGGAGTGTTCCACCATGTATGAGGGTTTCTTACTAAGTGGATCCTGAAACGGCTGTCAAGATTACCGGGACCTGTCGGTTCCTCTTCCTTATACTCGAGCGATTTCTACTGGACGCTGATGATTTCCAAGACAGCGCTCTTTTGGCCGCCTTGCGATATTGGGAGCTCATAAGTCCGAAGATAATAGGCTGACAGCAGCTATTGAAGAAGGCCAGCCACACGGTTGCGATGTAGATCATATTGCTTGTAAACGATGGCTTTGCGGTGCTTTCCAACATCCTCCAGCATACATAGGCATCATGAGGAAACAGAGTCCATGCCGATACGATGACCACCACAACCAACATAACAACAGCTTTCTTTCTGGTTTTGAGGGCTTGGGGGCTTACTTGAACCATCTGCGAGATAGATTCGATGTCATCTTGTTCTGCGTTTCCTCGGCGACAGTTTATCCTTGCTTTGATCTTAAAGATGGTGACAACGTGGAGGCATATCATAAACGTGAGAGGAACAAAACGCAAGGCAACTGCTTGAACAACGTTAAATCTCTGCCGAGTTTGAAATGAAGGCCAGTCTTCAATGCAGTAAGGAACTCCATCTATCTCCCTTACTGTTCTATAGCTCAGGTAAACTGAAGACTGAATAATTCCAATGATCCATCCCCCAAGGACGAGGTATCGAACTTTCGTTCGTTGGGAACGCACATGGAACGGAAAATGAACGACCAAGAATTTCTCGACCCCAATTATCACGAGGGTGAAAATGGCAGCATTGGTGGCAACGTTTTGCACAAACACGACAAGCTTACAGGCTATCAAACCAAAAACCCACTTGCCCAAGATAAATACATGAAGAACGAAGACAGGGATGCAAATGAACGTGATCAGAACGTTCGCAAAGCTGAGGCTAAGGATAGAAAAGTTCGTCGAGCTCCTTCGAAGACGTTTCTGCTGTAGTATAATGGACATGAAGGAACAGTTGCCGACGAGGGATGGAAGAAAAATCAAGGTGAAGAGCAAGATGATGATTACTCTGACCTCATATGGAAATTGGCATTTCACTGATCGACAATCTGTTGCACCGGTCGTGTTAGAGACGGTATTGTTCATTTTAACCTGGGCTACGAAGAGTATTTGCAGTTACAATTCGAAAATCCGTGTGTACCTTGGAGGAACACAAGCTTCAATGAAACGCGTCTGAGAAGAACTGCAGAGACCTCAGAGTTTTCACCCCCTAATTAACAACTTTTCATTTTTTCTTATCTTTAAACACCATTAAGACAGGCAGGTGTTAAAAATTGATTGACTGTGTGTCCATTACCCTTTGGTGGGAGACATTACCATGGAGTATAAGCCATTGTTATGGATCCTAACCTGCCGTCAATAGGAAGAAACATACTCATATAAAACTATTGGTTTTGGATGGGAATATATAAACAAGCTTTCAAGCTTACAGCGGGGAATAAGAGCCGCTCACCCAAATTATTTTTGTCGTTTTTTTCTTTGTAATAAAGAATTTAATATTGAATTTGCGGCCTCAATGTGGTTTGTTGCTCATAAATCCAAATAATTTGCATCTTGGATCAAAAGCTGTTAGTATATTTTCCGGATGGATCTGACATAAGTTGTTAATGATACAGAAAAAATTTCAAAATAATGGAGACATTTTTAAAGTGAACTTAACCCGAATATGTAATTGCACATTTAAGTCGTGTACTGAGACGAAAAAAGACTTAGAAAATAGTAAACTAAGAAGAAATCATTTTACTGTAAAAACAAAAAATCTAACATCGGGATTGGAATACATTATTAAAATACTTAGTGACACTCATGGGAGGAAAATAAAGCTAGACATCATTAGATTAAATCCGAAGTATCGGCAAAAATGGCATCAAGATAACGATCAGTCCACTTCTGTAAGGTAGTGAATCTTTGTCGGCGGCGAGGTAGCGAATGTTTTAAAGTTGAGGAAGCGTTTATCAGTATACTGAGAAATCAGTGCTACCCCAGACTGAAATATAACTCAATATTTTATTTCTTTGAAATCATATTATAGGTCTTGAGAAAAGTACTTTCTTTCAAAAGACTAAAAAAGAGTGATAACCTTAAAGTTAAGTAGTATCAATTAATAACGACCAGTTTCTTCATCATTATTGAAATTGGTGTTACTTTGTTCGCAGTAAGTACTCACATGGCCGTTCATTCAACATTGATTATAAATGCATGCATAGAAGTCGTCTACACTTTATCACAAAACAGTGTTTCATACCTAAATTCCTGAAGGGATGACCTTAAGATCGCCTTCCTTTATCTTCTGTTTTCAGTTCACGCAAAAGATAAAGCAAGGCGATCTCTAACATGTGAAAAAAAGCAACATTACTGACAGGATGATAGCAATACTTATTACTGACTATCAGCCTTGATAGTTACGCAACAGTACTGAACTCTTCGGTCCCCAGAATAATCAAGCAACAATTCATAGATTGGCAAAAAAATCCCCTTAATTTTCCGAGCTTACAGTAAATATTTCTCCCTTAATGAATTTAATGGGGTCGGGACATGAAAGAGTGACGATAAGCGGCACAAATTATTTGAACTTTTTATAAACAAATAACGTTCTTATCTTCAACAGTAATGCGACCAAACTAACGCAACTACTCCATAAGTTTACTAGCCTTTAATTTAAAAAGACGGTTTGGCAAACTTTAATCGTTGGTCCAGTAAAATGTTTGGGATTCGTTGAGGCTGTAGCAAAACATTGATGTGAGAGCTGAATGACTGGCCGTGCGATTTTCACAGCACTCAGGCGTCGATGGTTGTCAGTAAATCATACGGTATTATAAACTAACTTAGACGAGATTCACGCGCTTGCGTAATCAGCTTCAAAATTTCATGACCTCTATTTAACCGTCCACTGATCGAGTACCTTGTATTCAGTTGTATTCATCACCATCATCACGACAACCACAAACTCAACAGCTACATTTTCTTTTAATATTTTTAAGTAAAAGATCAATGATTTTAAGGAAGGCAGCTTCAGCCTGGCTCATTTAATATTGCATCAAAGTTTGATCGCCTACAGCCCCTTCTACCAATATTAATAACTTCGTATTTAATAGTTCATAACGTTCATTTTAATTGTGAAACTTCGCCGAAAGGTGATCTCGCCACAAGAAATAAATATTACAGAAAACAAAAGAAAAAAGCTTATGGTGGAAAGGATATAATAATATCCCATAGCATAAAAGACATCACGTTGAGTGTCGATAGACACAACTAGTAATATTTCTGTAATTTGTTGTTTTATTTCAAGTGTAGTAAGTACCACCCCTAATGGCAAGACACTTCTATATTTCATTTCCGCTTTTCAGCGTGGGTTCAAGGGTATTACATAAGAAATTAAGACGGGCTCGGAAATACAGCAATCGCAGTTGCATAATTCTTGAAAGAGCTTTAGGCTGCTCTTAAAGAATAAAGGTGGTCATTATTAAAGAGCGAATTGACGATACGAAAGGACTCCTTCATTGGAATCGATAAATAACATTAACCCCCGAAGTGATCCAAAACTCTATTACCACAGAAAAAAAACTTAGAGCTTTTAAACCCTTAACCAATACGAATTGACCCCTCGGGACAAATCAGCAGCAAATTCATCGATGGAGAAATTTAATGGACGCACTTCGCGTCAGTAATGTACTTAATTTAATGGGCTGAACCTCAAGTTTGCAGGCGTCAGCATGATGTCTGTTTGGCTGTGATTTTTATATTAGACATGGCTGCAGCAATTAAACATTCATTTATCTCTATTCTAATAGCCTACGTGTACGGCCACACGTAGGCCACTATTCCAATTTGGCTGTCGGCTGGCGACGGTCAGTCTTCAAATGAAACTTCACGAACGGCTGCAAGAAAGTTCGATTTCATTCTCATGGCCACTGATCAAACACCCGGCCTTGGACCGTTTCCACTAACGTGGGGACTGAGAACACAGGAAAATTCTAATTACGAAACAAAGTTATTGCAAAAGAGCAAATTCACATGCTTCGAGAACCTTCCGTAAGCTAAGCTTGAGTCCGTGGATGACAGCGAATGTGAAACCGACAAGGTGATTAATGCAACAAAAAGGTAACTTAAAACTCCGTAGTTGTTTCTGAATTGTTAATTGGCCTGAGACCAGTTGTTCGAAGCTAAATTTACTAGGTAATCCTGCATTAGTTGAAATTAAATTTACTAGGTAATCCTGCATTAGTTGAAATTTAATTTGCAAGTTTGCAGGCACCATACCGGTGGCTCGACGTGGTTGCAGCAATTGATTAAATATGTATCCGCGATTTATATTCTACTTGTTGTCAGCTAATGGCGATCACCTCCAATTGATAGTAATGCATTAGCTGCTTGAATTGATCAATGTAAGAACTTGAGCAAAATAAAATGGTCAAGGTGTGATGCGGCCTTGGCCTGAAACCATTTGCTTGAAGACAGATTAAGATAATTCCGGATATCTGCAAGTTGAATTTGCAAATCTGGTGCCTCGGCTGGTTGCAGCAAGTGATTAAATAGATATCAATCTCTATTATACTCGCTGTCAGCTAACGACGATCACGTACAATAGATTGATCCTTCAATTACAGGAAAGCGCAACTTCATTCTTACGACCAGCAAACTTCTCGTTTCGTAGGTAATGTTACTAACTGTATTCATTGTTGTTTTTCAGCTACAATAGATCGTTTTCACTTTCGTGGCTATCACGCCAACAGAAAACTCATAAATCATGAAACAAGATTTATCGCTTATCTTCAAAATCCCGACAAAGGCCTGATGCGACACTAAACGATTAATTGGCCTAATTTCAGCCCGACTATTTTTCCCTTCATGATGATTTTTGACGGTGAAATAGAAATGGTTGTAATCTATCCTGCCATTACATAAGCCGTAACTTACCCGTTGTAGTTGTTCCTGACTCAAACGTGTACCATATAAATAGCACGGGGGCTTAACAATGTATCATTTCGCCATTTTATCAATCGCCTCTTTTTTTTACTTGCGCATGCGCATCCAGTACTCCAATACGTGTAATATATGGAAAGGATTTACTAAGTGATGATTTCAGGTGACATGACATGGCACACTAAGTCCTCTGTAAACATGATATCACCCACTCCCAGCCAACGCTCATAAGAAAATGAAATGGACCAAACCTCTATGCAATTTATATAATCCTTCCATATCCGGGGTGAATGAATGATGACTAGCTTTATTTACATGCGGTTAAAAATATCAGTCTTACATAGAAATATATAAAAGTTCTCTACAACCCATTTATGAATACTTCTAAGGAACTAAAGAACTTATTGTACGTAATTCCTCGGGAAGAATGCTCCACAGAAGAGCATTACTCAGTAACTTAAGTTACGCTTCAGGTACTAGTCATTTCTTGGTTTCGGAAGGAATAATCTCGGCGCAAATATATTATTAGCTCACTTGCACACGATTAGCCTTGTTTTTCGCCCTTGTAATTGATAAATTGTCCCAACGAAGCGTCATAAGATATCTAGACCTTGTGCCATAGTTTGATTTAGTGATAATTCTAGAAGCGTGATTTCGTAGTTTTTTGAGTTTATCATTCAGCTGTTGCCACGAGCCATCCCAAACTAAACGCTGCAGCAATCAAAGTCACGGTGGTTCGATAAGACCTTTATATATTTTAATTGTAGTGTGCATGAAAATAAATGGCCTGACTCGCTTAAGAAAACCAATTCCTGAAGTAACTCAAGTTTTTTAAAAATCTTACGAGGGGTTTTGCTCTCGGGGCATGCTCCAGGGTTATTTTGCACGACCAGTACACACGAGGGAGCAAGCTGCGGGAGCTTGCTACATATTATAGTACACACGAGGGAGCAAACGAAATGAAGAATATTGCTTTGGGACGGATTGGTTACTTGAAGCAAGAGTCCATTACCCAAGAGTAAGAATCTGGTATCAGGCTTGTCTCCATCAGAGTCAGAAAAGTGTTTATTTTTAAACTAAGCATGGCAGGCAAATAAACAATAGACCAAATCGGCTAACTCAATGTTGTACCCAATTCAACTCTTTCGGGGTTAAGATTATTTGTGTATTGTATTTGCATT
>OX421445.1:19164396-19169396 GCA_949126865.1 Montipora capitata
AAGGAGTGTCAGCGGTTCTTAAAGCATCTCGCAGACAAGAAAGATATCGAGCCTTATCATATTGTAATCACTTGGCTCAGGACACAGATTTCGTTTGAACTCTTAAGATCGGTACATGCATGCGTTAGAGGTTCGCGAACGCCGTTTCGTAGCAAGATAGAGCAATCATTAGACTGTAAAATAAATGTAGCTAGTGCGGATATTTGAGATACACGGTCTATATGCTTTTATACCCGGGGCGTTTTATGGACACTGGTTTAGCCGTCATTAGTATAATTCGATTGTATGATTTTAATATCTCTGCATCATGGAATCCGTAATTTTATAAAATTTTGAATTTTTTATTATCAATCATTTCTATTTCTCTAATGTAAGTAAGTGAAATAAATAAAGTTGTTTTTTTACTATTATTATTATTATTATTATTATTGGTAGTGGTAGGGGCTTTGAAATCGATAAGGGAAAAGCGAGATTTTAGTACTTTAGTGGTATTTCTGTTATTGTTAATCTAAACTTTAATCTATATTCTAAAATTTAAAAAATATTATTTGTTCCTAAGACCGTTAACATTAATATTGTAAACCATCGAAATCAGTTACCAGCCTACTACAAAAGAAAGACTTATAAAGTAGCTTAAAAGATACGAATCGGGAACTATACCATCATAAGGACATAAGGGATGCATTTTAAGGACGGAAGGGTTAATTCGAGTTACTAGCGCATGCAATCACGGGAAGATCGCGGAGGAGAAAATGTTTTCTCCCTCTTACACAACAAAACATCAGTAACAAGCAAGGCGAGAAAAATGCAGCGAGACAGTTGGTTTATTATAGTTTAGGAGGTGAGGGTGTAGCAAAATTACATATCAAACCGATGCAACACCAGTTTAATCAGAGCAGTCAAGAAGTCTCGGTATAAAAGTGTTGGCCTTACTTCCCACTACCTAATCCTCTTATATATCTATAAGTAAAACACTGCACAAAAATTAATTTCAAGGTGTACTTTTTTCCGAGATGGCTTAATGGAACCGTAAGGAGGCTCGAAAGATTTTTCGTTGCTAGAGTGTTTGTGAAACGATGAAAGATACCAAAGAAGGATATTTCGTAGTGTAGGCAAACTATAAATGTATTTGCAACTCTATTGTTGGGTAATACTTTAAGGGTACTTATGATGTCATATTGGTTACCATGGCAATACGCCAGGTTCACAAAAAAGGCCCTGTAAATTTCAGTTTTTGAAAATTATCTGAAAAACTAAGTCGGTCACCTACCGCTTTCATTTCTTTGTTGGAAATCTCCCTAAATTCTTCAACTTCTTAGAGAACATGACAAAAAGTTATCTAGTAGAATTTAAGATACATCGAAAAAGGCGCTTTTAGTTTACAGAATTTGGAACTAGATAACTTTCCGCGGAAACTTTTTTATTTGAAGTACCATCATGAATGATACGTACATGTAAAAAATCAAGATAGGTCATCTAGAAAAATTTCGAGATAAATATTTGTTTCCGGAGGTTTTATTTCCGGTTCGCGCGATTTTACACCGCATTTTCACTTCCGGTGTGTTGCACGCGCTAGTTTCGATAGAAATTTGATTCATTCAGCTGATGGGTTTTTCTTAGTTATGGCTTGTGTAGGGCTTGTGTAGGTTACGCGTGCGCGCGCAGCTAAAACCCCTTTCGAGCCTCCTTAATAGAGAGCTTTAGATTCTAGGACGAGAACGACTACGAGTACGAGATTTTCTCATAGAATAACAGTGAGCGCGCACAAACCACCGTCATTTTGGAGGGAAAAACGTGATGCTGTCGTCATTTTGGTACGAGGTTTTGCAAACATGTCGTCGTGTCAAAACAAGTCACCAACACGGTAGCAGTTTTGGTATTTTTCGATCATCAAAAAGGCTCAGTTACCTGCAATAAGAATAATTGAGCAACCTATACTGCTAACAAAGAGTAAGATTAATCCTACGGGTTTAAAATTTATCAAGCAGTTTCGCTAAAAACGGGCAGTCAAAACTCGCACTCGTTCTCGTCTTCGTCCTAGAATCTAAAGGTCTGGGGTAGGTTGCTCGTACACTCTTTGCAAGGGAGGGAAGGGAATCAGGTGTCGGCCCGTCTGTGGAAGGGTATGTTATATTTTCTTGGCAGGAGATGTGCAACCCGCGTTTTTTTTGTCGGGAAATCACGCAAGAAATGGTGTAGGTATTGTCGTCGCGTTCAAAAACTTGTTTACTAGCTTTTAGAACACCGTTAAAGGCTGAGAGAAATAGAGCGAGAGACAAAACACTTATTTAAAATGGGTAATATTTTCCTTCTTAATGCATGCCTTGCTGCCTCACATATTTGTAAAATTCGCTAATAAAAGGCCAGAAAACGTTTGCAATTTCATGTTGACAGAAGTTCTGGCATATTTCAACAATCACACACCACAGCAGTTTTCTTCTTCATGATTGTCTATTTTGTCACACATATTATAACCAAACTGTCGATGTCGTATAAATTTATATTGGATTAAAGTAGCCACCCAAACTTTCGTGATTGGCATACATGAAGTATTTACTCAAAATTTCGTAACTGGCACACAGAGAGTACCTACCGAAGTTTCGTGACTGGCACAAATAAAGTAACCATCCAAATTTCGTGACTGACACACATGAAGTACAGACCCAAATTTCGTGACTAATATACATGAAGTACCCACTCAAATGTCGTGACTGCCATACATAAAGCACCCACCCAAAATTCGTGAATGCTATACATAAAGTACCCACCCAAATTTCGTGACTGGCATACATGAAGTACCCACTTAAGATTTCGTGACTGCCTTACAAGAAGTATTTACCCAAATTTCGTGACTGCCATACATGAAGGACCTACCGAAGTTTCCTAAGTGGCATACACGAAGTATTTACCCAAATTTCGTGACTGGCATACATGAAGTACCTAGCAAACCTTCGTGACTGCCATACATTAAGTATTTGCCCAAATTTCGTGACTGCCATACATGACGTACCCACCCAAATTTCGTGACTGCTATATATGAAGTAAGTCATAAGACATCATTTTTTCACTGTAGGAAAAGTTGCCATGGCAACATTGTAATTTCAAGTGTTAAATTATAAATTTACCCTGAAATTTTCTCCGTAACCGTGCATACAGCGAGAGGTACTGAAATTGAAACTGACCAATCAGAATTCAGCGAGCGGGAAAAACTGTACTATCCGACGTCACGCCAATTGTTTACATTCTGATTGGTTAGATCGATGGACATTCGCTCAGCCTTCTCTTCTTTGAACTCAGCGAGACAGAAATCACGCATTTTTCAGACAATCAATTTGCCAATCCACTTTATCCAATTTATGGATTGGGCCTTTAGCAAGTGATTAACAACCAGGATCGATTTTTAACTTTATTCTGTAGAAGATGAAGACGTTGCTGAGTGAACATTTTTACGACGAAATCCTTTGGTTTGTTCAGCACTTCGATGTCCTATAAATAAGCCGCTCTTACGAGTGTTGGGTCAATCACATTTGTCGTCTGAGCTCTATGCCAACTTCGATGGCGTGTGATGAGCTTGCCTGCTGCCGAAATTGTTGTTGTAGTTGGGCAAGATTGGTCTTATCGGGTTTGAACTTAATAATGAGGGGAACAATTTTTCGTTCAACTGCTGTGCCAAGCAACGAACAATCCTGTTGGGTGTTCCACGTGCTTGGCGAGTCTTGCTCGACCACCGTCTATCATATCTGGAGTGGAGTTTTCTTTCGATGATTACGACTTGCGATGGTTCTGCAAACATCCACGTAGCATGCAGCACTTTTTCAGTGACTCTAGGATCCTGTTTGCTGTTTCAAAGGGATTCGTGCATTCTTCATCAGTTTGTTCTTCAGTGCTTGTGTTTTTTCGTTTATTCCTGGTGGCGCAAATTATTAGATCGGTTCTGTACCTGAAGGTATACATCGATCCATAATTTCTGGAGAAATGAAAGGTAATCAGTCTACACATTACATTCATTTTTTATTTATTTTCACACATTAAAATTGATGGTGTAATGATATTACAAGCCAGCGAGGGTTTGCGCTTGTGACGATATTGCTTTGTTAGTAAGAGCCAATCAGATCTTTCTATTTACTTGTGCTCGATTTAGCTGTAAAGCACAAAGCATGCGCGAAAGTGTTTACAGAAGCTTCAAACAAGGCAAATCTTAATAACCTTCGTTAAAATCCTCGTCACAAACAGCAAAATGGTCATTTAACACTTTTTAAATCAGCAATCTAAATCGAAAGTCTGCTTGTTAAAACATTTTCACCATTCAACCAAAGTTTTAGAGGTTTATTTGAGCGAATTCGAAATGGAAATTGAAAGAGCAGTTGGTAAAGGATTCACATGAAATGGCGGCTCTAATTGAGGTGAGCATCGGTTTGTTGTAAAATGACCCGTCTTGCTTCCTTGCAGCCATGTGGAACTTTCTTAAACGTTTTTTCTAATTCCTCGATTTCAGTAACAAATTCGTTTTGCTAAGCGATCAGCCCTACGAGTTAGAATCACTCTTAGTGAAACAAATTGTTAGCGTGAAGATTGTTTAATTTTCAGCACTAATTGTCTGGAAAAAAACGAAGTCAAACTCAGGTTGGCAAAAGTATGAACTCTTCTGTTTCCTTTGAAAACTTTCAGGCCAAATTTTGTGCCCTCTTTGTATTCTGTAGCCCATCATTACCTCGTATTCTCAATATTTCCGATTCATAATGCAATGCTGGCGAGTTTACGCCAGCCATTTGTTTTATTTGGATCACGCATTCTTTACTCCGTAGGGAGTGAATAATGCTCAATTACACCGAGATACACTGGAGAAAGCGAAACAATCAGATTGCTTGAAACACAAAGATCACTGAGTGAGTATATACTAATGATGATTTGAAAGGAATTCCTTACTTGAATTAGCGTTTTTTTATTATTAAGGAACCAACTAGTGAATGGCACACAAAATTAAAAGAATCTGTTGGTTG
>OX421445.1:19176896-19206896 GCA_949126865.1 Montipora capitata
AACGCTGCTTTCGCTAATTTTGTCGCTGCGATAAGTCGCACGAATTCAAACTGGTTTGTGCGACTGATCGCAGCGACAAAATTCTGCCGCAGCGACAATGATTTTCATGAAATTAACCGTGTCACACAAGGCGATTTGTTGCGGCGACTTGTCCCCGCGACGTGTCGCAGCGACTTATCGCCTAGTCTGTCCCGGCCTTTAAGTATACTTGTGCGCAAAATTCAATGCGTCCATGGTAAGGGTTAAGGCAATTGCTGTTGAATCGGGGATAGAAAAAGCAGTACTGAATATGAAAAGGGCGTTGATTAGTTTGGTGCCGTTGGAAATGCAAGGAGTTGAGGGTTTGGTCACGGCGGATACGGGTGGTGTACCAGTCGAAACAGAAGCCAAGGAAACGCACGGTGTGATAATAACTTGCGACCTTTTTATTTAATCCACAGTCGTGTTAAAGATTTGTTCTTTTTTTCTAAAGAACAACAACTTCAGGACAGAATACAGTTATGACTAAAGTACTTTAATGTGTTAATTTTTGGAACCACGTCGATCGTTTGCCTTGTAAATACTTTAAGAATCAGTAATGTTTATATTCAATCGTTTTCTGACAACACTTGCTGGTTATGGACTGTATCCTTTAATCCCCAGCAGTGATTTGTGTCTGACAAATCGTTTCCCGAAAAACGTCAACTGACAAATTGTTTACCATAATTGTTAATCAAACCAAAGAATTTTCCTTTTACTTATAGGAATTGACAAATTTTGTTGGTATTTTAATTCATGTAAAGCGCATGCGATCATTCTGTCATGAAGCATGCGCTATATAAGTTTTTAAGTTTATTACTTAACGACACCTTTCGTGAGAAAACAGACTTGATACAAAGGCGGACAAAACCTAACCCTATCTCGCCTAAACCTACACCTCGTAAAACAAACAAAATTGCTCAAAGTGAAAGGAGGCAGTTGACAACGAGGTGATCAGGCATTAATTATACGTTTGAAAGACGCTTGACAATTCTGTTTTATAAAGTGAGACGAATTTAATTTTCCCAAAACGTCAAAATCATGGAGCGTTCAGTTATTTAGACTGAATTTATTGGAGCACTGCAGCCAATTGGCCGACGTTAAATACTACACTGCAGTTTTAAAATCGGTTTGTTTTGCGAATCTGTCGCAGAAAACTGCTGGAGTTGGTGAGATTCTCGTGCGGTTGTTCGTATTGATCAGGAGACAAGCTGTTTGTAGAGCTGGTAGCTGAATTTTGAAATAAAGCAAGAGCTGTGGAGGAGGAAAAGAGTTTTCCATACGTTTAGTTCTTCCATCTCTGTTGTGCCAGAATGAGGACTTTCTTCATTTATTGAATGCCTCCTTTATCGCTAGTAAGTTAACACTCGGCTATTTTGAATGTTTTCAAAATTGGCCCCGTCCAATTTTAGCTGTCCTCAGAATTTTTCTCATCCAATTATTTCCAAATTGGATAGCATGTAGTCCCAGTATTACATATACTAATCATACTCGTGATTAAGCAAATCGATATCGGACTCCCGCTACGCGGTCCTCCGATTTTGTTAATCAATCGTATGTGATTGAGCTATTTAGGTGTCCCAAACTTTCGTACAATTGCTGTATTTTAGTTTTGTGTGATTACGTTGTTTTGAGATCTTGTAATTCTCTTAATTTTAATTTTAATAATACTTTGTGTGAGTTAAAATAAAAATTGACTTGACCTAACTCAACTATGCATGTTAAAGCAAGTTCAATATTGAGACCTACCTCGAAAAATGTGATTACGTTCTAATTCGCTTCGCTCAACCGAACGTAAATTATTTTACCCTTCAATTCCCGTAAATGATCAAACAAACAAGGAATATGGAAGGATTCGCAAGCGGATCCGAATGCAGTTTAATAGTTTACATACACTCTTCTTCTTCTTTTCCTTAAACATATATTCTTTACAATAAGCAAAAGGCGAACGTTAACAATAACGTATCAATCTCTCTCTCTCTCTCTCTCTCTCTCTCTCTCTCTCTCTCTCTCTCTCTCTCTCTCTCTCATCCTTTTGTTTGTTTTTTTTTTTTTGGTATTTGTAATCCGCTAGGTCTTTACAATTTCGTATAATCCATGTTTCCATGTTCTTTTTCTTTAAAGTAATAAGCAGATACAGGATACTAGGAAGCGATAAACAATACAGAAATAAGACCTACAGCTACCTAAATTAAAGCCCTAGAAACTTTGTTACTTGAAGCCTGTTATCAAGACTTTCCTCCACGTACATATCTTTGGCAGCGTCCGTCTTCCACCTGCCATGCAACTTCAACAGTCTCTCCGAAACTGAATTACCACTGTGGCGAACAACGGATGTTATCCCACCCGATCTTAAGCGACAGAGCGCAAAAACCGCTAGACATGCGCACTAGAATCACACTTGTAATGCCGCCATTCCATTTTCAAAATGGCGGACGACAAATCAAAATCCACCACGTAGTTGTGGAGGCTGTCACGCCGCTGGCTTTTCTCCGAGAAAATTTGCAAAAAGATGATCTCAATCTGCCATCATTCAACGATGCTGCAGAGCCGTCAGGGAAGAGATCGGACCAAAACCAGTTCGCGTAAAGCAATAGAGTTTTTGACCAGCTTCGAAGCTTCATTTGACGTTCGTTGTTTAGAGTTTTGCGTTTCTTAAGGTGGTCGGTTACTCTTTAAGCTCAGAACAGAGATATGTTGGAGGAAAATTGTTTTCGCGAAACATATCAAATATGACTTTTTTTTCGTTGATATGAAAATTTTTGAGAGGTGTTTAAAGTTGGAATTCCGATTTCATACACCAAGAGAGACTTTTTCAAATCGAAGTTTGAAGAGAAGCAGGTTTTTTTACCGCTAGTGTTCGCCTTCACAGTTGTAACTGGTTTTACACAGAAAAGCGAAGTCCAGTGCCTTATACTTTCACGCCACTCGATATAGTTTGTGAGGTTTTGGGGTCGTAAGTTGTCCTGAAATGCATATGACGTACATGTATGTTTGTAACTTCGAGTTAATATCTTGTCGACATTGTTCATGTAATACAATGTAAGTTTTCTCGCTTTATAAGCCAAGGCGACAGAGCGGCTGCCTGTTATATTTAAAACAGCGGCAAATATTGACAACAAACCCTGTTATTTTTTTCCCTTTAACAACGTTCATTGCTATGTTTTGTGTAACTAAAAATAAAATATGTCAACTGTCACATCTGACTGCTGGGGGATTGTGTGCTTTTTCAAGTTTATGGGACTCTTTGCAAAGGGCGAGTTAAGTTAATTCAACAAAGTAAGCTGCTTTTTCCGTTTAGAGACTGAAAATGTCAGCAAAGGTGCTCTAGTTCAATGTGCAAAGCGCTTTTTTTGGCTTTTGATGCCAGCAAAACAGTTCACCACACTAGAAAATTTTTATTCGAGGGCCACTTGCTACTGGCTCACAAAGACTACAGAATTTGCCACATGGATGAATACATTTCACCAATGAAGGTGAGTGATGGAATAACATTACAATAGTTGCATTAATAATCTGCCCTGAATTGAATTTCCCCTACCCCTCAATATAGATTCTACACCCCCTTCTCTGTCAGTGCCAAAAATCTGCCAAGAGAACTGAAGCACTAAGTTACACAGAATTAGTCAGACAGGTAGAAAACCCTCAAGGATCAAAAGCAGGAGCTGGATGTAAGCAGAGAAAAATCGAGAACAAAAACACTAAACTAAACATGTTTCATTTCATATTATTATTTACATGCACAGAACAAACTGCATTGAACACGATGCACAACCCCATGAATTTCTCAAATTGCTTTTGGCCTATTACAAGACCTGTGAGTAAAACCACACCAAAAAGTTAGCTCACTATAATAAGGTAAAACAGATATCATTTTCATAATGGTTATGCTTTACCATGTAGCTGTGTCACCGAACACCTAAGGTCAATAAATTTGCTATTATCCCAACAGCAAACACTTAATGACTGGTCCCGAGGGAAACAGTTCATTTTGTTTCCCTAAAAATTTCAATGTTCCCCTGAGGCGCAGATGAGGGAAACAAAATGAACTGTTTCCTGAGAGACCAGTCATTAAGTGATTTGTTATATAGCACAAATAGGAAAACGTGCAATGGGAACAGCAACGGTGCTCGTCGGTCAACATTTGCGGGCAACAGTGCACTGTTACCCTCTGACGTCATAGATTTTGCACTGTTGCCCGCTCAGAGACTTTTGAACGGCAAAAGTGTTTTTGTTAGATGTCATGTGACCTTGAAGTAACCAATGAGAGCATGTGCAGCTGGGGGAAAAACAGTTATATAACAAAAATAATTATTATTCAACATAACACACTTTTGCTGGAAAAACAAGATCAGCAACACAAATCAAATGTTGAATTGAGAGAAGAAAATGTTATGCTTCACAAAAAAGGACAAAGTTATAGAGACAACACAGTTTTCAAGAAAAATATTGGACTGACATAAAAATTAATACCATGCACATGTAACCCTGTGAAAAAGCACCCCAAATGCCTAAATTTCCAATATAGGTTTTAGTCAGAACAAACTTTTCCTTATCACAGACTAAATTCTTATGGTCATTTTCTTTCTAGTGCAAATAATATTGAACAAAACAAATAATGTATTGTAATAATCAACTGATGTATGTTTAGTATTTTTTCCTTTCATTTTCCCGACTTTGTTCTCCACCTATATAAATCTGTTTGGGTCAAGTTAGCAGAAAATTGGGGAATCCACTCAAAAGAGACACTTGTAATACCACTGGCAGTACTAAATCCTAACATTAGTCAACAACAATGACAATATTATTTGTGTTCCTTTAATATATGTTTTACAACTAAAGGAGACACTGCATTTAGCTCTCTTGTGCACCATACAATTTCACAAGTCACTAGTCAACCACCAAACAAAAGGAGGAAAGAACTTATATGATCCAGACAAAATGGGAAATTTTGGTGGTGAACATTCTCCAGACCTGTTTGAAAATATCTTCCATGCCACAATGTATTTACAATAATGAAAAGGGTTTTCCGTGAACCAAGAAAGCTAATCTGCAGAGAGTAAAAGTAGGTTCCTGTACTACTGCACAACTTCAGTTTCTTCATAAATCAGGTATGGCTACCATTTCCTACAAACAAAAACAATGATAAAACCATTACACAGAAAGTGAATAATGACAGTGTAAGCACAAGGGGAAAGATAATACCTTACATTATGAAATTTTGAACCCCGAATACTGTGTTTTTAGCTTTCTGATTGGTTCACTCACTCTCAGTTAACAGCTCTTATACAGTATGACATAATATGGAAAATGATTGCGTCAAGTGTTACCACGCTGGAAACTGATTGGCTTTAAATTTGTCCAAGTGTTAAGAATCAAATGAAAATTTAATAAAACAATAATCAATGGATATGATTGATTGGTTGATCTCATATCAACATGCACTCATGGAATTATAATAATATTATTGTTTATTATTGTCTTGTGCTATAGGAATTATATGCTTATTAGTATAATTACTGAAAGTTCTCTGCGCTGATTGGTTGTCATTGAGATGATTATTATTACGTGATAATCACCCAAGCGGTTTTTCAAAATAGCCACAAGCTGTTTTGTTGAGGTGACAGACGAATAAATTAATTGTTTTAAAGAAAATGTGTATTCAAATAATCAACTATGTAATAGACGATTTGCATGATGGCATCATTTACTAAGAAACTGAGTTGCTTCTATTGTCAGGCAAATTTAAATTATTGTTTCCGATATTCCCTCAGACTTTATGAATGTTGGTGAATAAAAACCTCAACTTCATCTCGGTTTTTATTAACCGATATTCACCTTGCCTTCGGCAAAACAATAATTGTTAATAATTATTATTTGGTGTTCATACTAATTTTTAGTGTTAAAGAATTTTCAGTCAGGGGTACGCATCTAACTAAAGCTGTAAGGATTATTATTATTATTATTATTATTATTATTATTATTATTATTATTATTATTATTATTATTATTATTATTATTATTATTATTATTATTATTATATAATGTACCTTAAGTGTTTGCATGCTTCCAAAGCTTTGCTGCACATGTGTTTTTGTAGCCGTTTTGCAAACTTACATTTATAAATGTGAAAAAGTTGACCAATATGGTTACTCTGTTATAGTAACGTACTTTTCTGGGCTGTTCCACAACTGATCAGGACAATATTGCCAAACACTGAGTGGAAGACGCTTTGATGCAGATTTCCTGGAATGGTTTCTGCAAAAATATTTGCGAGGAACAGCAACAAAAACCTCGCACAGATCGATGGCTTTTAACAGTCAAGGTTACGTGACGTGGAAATTGTAAATCCCAGGTGTTAAGAAAATTCAACTTTGTGGCTGAAGTTGACTCACAGTTCATCTGCAGCAAGAAACACAGTGGACGATTTTACACGATCAAAGTTGTATGACCGCGTTACAGTCTTCAATAACAACGGCCAGCCAAACTTATTTTCAAAAGCAAAAACCCTTCGTCCATCAAGACCAAGTTGCTCCTGTAGTTCCCGAGAACAAAGAAGAATTTCGTTGCCAGTTCGCTGGTTTCTGTAAGATTTTTAAATAATCTGGGGGCAGACCAACACCCCATGTCAAGAAAATTCACAGTAGCCAAAACCAACAAAATGATACAAGAGGACGCATTGCTACTTGACATGCTGACATGCAGACTTGCGAAGTAATCAATCGTGTGTCCTCGACCGTTGATTTGGAATCGCTGAGTGTTCTCTCCGACCTTGAAAAAAAAATTCCTCTGGCACCCAGGGTATGAGTCGTCTAACTTTCCACAAAATTTGACAAATGCTAGAGTGTTATTCTCCACTTCGATCACTGTCTCGATCACTTCGAATCTTTAGAGTTTGCGCAGGCGCAGTTACGCGAAAAAAGCCATTTTACGTCATTATTCTCTAGCCAATCAGCGGTTTTTGCGCTCTGTCATCTTAAGCTATGAAGCCCGTACTCGTCCGGGTTGAAACCAAGATGTTTTAAGGAATCCCTCAGGATTTCTCTACATGTAGTGTAGGAGATTTTTCCATCCCTTATGAAAAACCAGAGGCCTAAACAAAGGCAGATCACTTTTATCGTGAATACCACCTAGATTCATATACCTTCTTAAAACACTAACAGGGCAGTATGAAGTTCCCGATGCACTTATATAGACATAGTTACCCTCCCTATAAACATCAGTCTTACTACGAGGCACAAAAATCTTTATTTATTGACTGTGAAATTCGATATGGTTGGGTGAAATATTACACAACTCATTATACCGAAAAAATCCGGCAAAAGCTAACGAGCATAAGGCAGCTATCCTAACATCTTTCAAATTAGCATCTTCCTTATTATAAGCGTCTAGAATATCCTTAATAATCTGGGACGAAAAAGGTTTCTTCTTGGCAATTGCTTTAGACTTGATGCGTTTTGCCGACTCAATTAAATTCTTACAAAATTCACTATCCAGAGGATTACGGTCGAGGCTAGGCACAAACGAGTGAAACCATTTAAGTGCAGTTTGAGCTTGGACTAAAGACGCGCTTGAAGCACAAGATTGATGGTTTTCAAATAAATAAAGCGATACTGTGCTTACGGGAAAAGGCAATCGAACACTTAATTCCCTACTCCTACACCACTCTAAAAACCTTTTGATGACCCTAAGGTAGGCTTTAGTTGTAGAGTTCGCCCGGGACTGTAACATCACGCTCACGATTTGGCGAAAATTTGGTGAAGACGAAAACAGGAAAGGTTCCCAAGCTCCGCTTGAACTAAGTATCTGAAATTACAAATAAGAACACTCCGAAGTAAGGCGGGGTAAAACCCATGCAATTCATAATTCCAGAAAAACTAATTATACCGGGCGGGTGCCAGGTCACCCGTACAAGCAGCTGTACCAATAATCAGTGCCATCCCCCAATAAGGCCAGTGCCTACAAAGTCAGAACCGATTATTCTCACATTCCAAACGGGTGCAGTCACCCTTGATCTAAGATGGCCAGTGCCAATAAAATGCAACGTCACTGGTGCAGCCACCAGAAACAGCCAAAAACCCAAGCAAACGCTGGAAACTAATCATAGCAGATAAGCTGGAAGGTGCCGCCACCCCCCGGCGTCACGAGCAATAATTCTAGTCAAGAAACTTCATCCTTAGAGCAATGACATGCCCCTTAAAGTCCTTTGATCCTAAAAGGGAATTGAGATTCCTACCATGAGTTAAGGATTGGTTCCCGATATGCATGCTATAAGCTGATATATACTTGAGATATTTACTTGTCAGTAGGGGCCAAGAATGAGCCGAAGGCCAAAAGGGGAGAACAACGGTACCCACAGCGTTTTGAGACTTCATATAATGAAGAACTCTAGAAACGATAGAAACGGGCGGGACCACCCAACAGTTCTCTCCTCGAAGTGGCTGAATAAAGAAGTCGATATCCGCCGTGTTGGGATTCCAAAACCTAGAAAAGAATCGGGGTAGCTTATGATTATAATAATTAGCAAAACAATCTACGGAATGCGGCCCCCAGCGCTCATTTAGGGACGAAAACAAATCACTGGTAGTCTGCCAATCATCGACGTCTATCAAACGACTAATGTAATCAGCCTGTTGATTTAAAGTGCGGGGAATCCACTGTATGTCTAGGTAAATCCCTGACTGAACACAAATATCGAAAATTCTTCTGGCAATTTTGTGCAAGTCCAACTTCATGCTACCTACTTCAACGATTCTGGCAGCAGCTTGACTATCGGTAAACCACTTGACATGTGATCCTTTAAGGACTGGGGCAAACGAACGCAAAGAAAATTCTATCGCACATAACTCCCTCCACGTGGAGCTCTGTAGACTCTCCGAATCCGTCCACATTCTATGGCACACGTACTCGTTATTGAAGCCAATAACAGAACCACAACCCGTAGCACTGGCGTCAGAATAAACAAATGAACTAGGGCAGGTATATGCGAAACAATGTCTGTTGTTAATATTGCTAAGATTTGTTTTCCAAAAAGACAATTCCTCCTGACAGTAATCGTCAAGGTAAAACTCCGTATCCCAAGGGTCATTACACAAGGTGGACATGACACAATGTCTTGTCATAATTCTACCAATATTACCAACGACAGGACCCGTTGAAATAATTTGACCCGTAAAAGAAGCCAAACTTCTCGCCGAAACCTTAAAGTTAGAGTTGATAATATGGTCAATGGTTTTTAAAATCTTCGTAATCCTTCTATCTACAATTTTTAAAGTGCCAATGATCGAATTCCAAGTCAAGCCTAACCAGTCTAAAACCTGCGTGGGCTCCCATACCGACTTCTCATCGTTAGCTATAAACCCTGCACTGCTCAAGTCGTTTCTAACAGCTCGGGCAGTAGCGTGACAGTATTGTTTATCTTGGACTATGCCCCAACCATCATCTAGAAATATGGCTATACAGATACCCTGTAATCTCCAGCGTTTTACCAAGGGTTTCAAGAACTTAGTAAAGACATAAGGGGCAGTGGATAAACCGAAAGGAAGAACGGTAAATACATAAAATATTTCGTCCCCAGAATCTGCCACCTCCCACGAAACCCAAGGTAAGTTTGGTGTTCCTGTGAAATTTCAACGTGGTGATAACCGCTTTTTAAATCGAAGGAAAACATATAAGACCCCTTTGTAAAGTAGGAAAGAGCAACCTTCCAATCCTCGAATTTCACTCTTTGTTTAAGTAAACACTTATTTACGTGGCGTAAGTCCAGAATTAGTCGTTTTTTACCGTACTGACACAGATAAGGGGTTAACTACCAAGGGTTTCTTAGCAACTACGCAGACACGCCCAGAGAGAACAAGCTCATGGATAGCTTGGTCCACAAAATCGGCATGGAATCTAGCAGACTTATTATTCCTGAGCTTCACGGGTTCGGGCGAACTAGCACAAGGTAATTTATAACCGTTTTCAATTAGCGATAAGATAAAATAAGGCGCACCAATAGATTTCCAAAACTCGATGTTAGCTCTCAGATTACCCTTCACGCTTAAAGATAGCCCACTGTCCACTTCGAATTTTTCTACAATTTCTTCTACCTGCGCTAAGTCTTCCTCAATACTTGATAGCTGGCTGACGTGATTGAATTCCTGTTGGCTTGTTGTAGGAAGGTACTGGTAAGGAGTTGTGATTGTAGGACTGGTAACTGTGACCTCCTGGCCAGAAGGCAGAACGGCAGTCTTTAGCCCAATGACCGTATTTTCCACATTTGAAACAGCGGAACCCTTCATAACAAGCATCCCTAAGGCCTGTAAACAAAAATAACAACGACTGCAGTAAGCTGGGCGGGAGGGTGGGATAAATGCTGAAGTATAAACTGCGTGGATCGCTAGCGTGAGTGAATATTCAACGGTCACAGAGGTTATAAATACCAGGGACTAACCAATCAAAAGTTATGCATAATTAGAACAAGTGAGTAGGTGAGACAGGAGGCGCGAAGGTATTGGAGCATAACCAATTACTGGAATACCAGCGGAAAATTCATTCATCAGAGCCATAGCTGAACGCGGAACCTTCCCGTTTCTCATGGACACGTTCCAAGCCTTCTTCTTAGCCACTGCTGTTAACGTTGCCTTTTGCCTTTTGCCCTTTTCAAATTTCTTGGCCTCGTCATGGGAGATGGACTCGTACTCGTCGACGAATTAAAACCCCTCTTTGTACATGTCGTCCATCTATATAAGCCTCTGCCGCTTGGGATAAGCTTTTTTCCCTCCGTAACGAGAGTAGTTATGCTGCCGCTGTTGGCTTTTTTAAGCTTTTAGGTCCATTCTTGTGGTCCAAAACGTTGTCGAGGTCTGCGTTAAGCTTAAATTGCTTCTGGTTATCTTTGTATTTCAGTTCTTCCGTGCCGTTTGTCGATCATCTGCTTCGACTCGAGTTTGTTTCCTCGAGAATTAATGATCAAGATGAGTTAACAAGTAATCCTGATATTGCCGGCTGAACCAAGGCATGGGGTTCGGTACTCGCAAACTCGCCGCGCTCTCTTCTTGTGTCGGCTATCCTTTCGGTTTCCTCGGTATCGGACATCACTGCTGAACGGATTCAAAATAAGTTAAAAAAAGCACTGATCACGTAACTCGTAGACTAGCAAAAGTGAACGCTTTGAAAAACTCTGTTATATAGGTTATAAGGCAATTCGCAGGGGAACAACCTTAATCATGTAAATTCAGTGGCCTTTGCGCAGACAAGAATAGATACTCATTACCTTTTGTACCAAGGGAAAAGACATACCCACAAATTTGTGGAATTAATGTAACGAGTGACAATTGTGACCCATAAATTATCGGAGTAATGATTGACAATTATCCACCATTACATACCAATGCTCTGCGGATTACTGTATTGAAATTATTGTCCTTTGTTACAATCCAGTAATTATTTTGTGAGTGAAAATAAATTACTGTCCCTCATTACAATCATAGTTTTTTTCTTTTTGCCCTTTCTGTGATTTAGTTTAGAACAATTCTACAGTCCTTAAATTTTCAAATGCATTACAATCAAGACATCAGGCAACTTGTATTCTCTGGTATTTTCAGCTTCTTGAATTTGTCCTGAAACTTCCTCTCTTTGCAGTTTTTCAGAAAATCCATACCTTCGGTACTTTTGGTATAATTTATCTGAATCCAGGCTTTTTTTCGATGCATACCAATCTGCAATACCAAACTTTGCTTCAATAGAACTAGACCTTTTGCTTCATCATATGCTTCTAAAAAATATATGTCGCGTTCCCAGTGTCGTGTAGCGTGGCGTGGCACTGAGTCCGCCAGGTCAACCACAGAACTGAACTGGTCGCTTGATTCAACAATCTTTGTTCGACAATCAGGCTATTTACAGCAATGCGGTGAAAACTAAAAAAGGGAAATCACAACTTCTAAACAAGGGAACTAAACTAAAAATACTCCGCAAAAAAGGAACGTTTTACAAAGTGGTGAAGTTTGACTTACGTCTGATCTGGTCTCCACGGTTACAAGTTCTCCAATGAAGGTCTCCAGTAAATTTTCCGAAGGAAATGTCTCCAAAGGAATACTTTGGTTGATGTTAACGCGGGAGAGTTTAAGGACGTTCGCGCCCAAAATGTTCCCACGTACAGATTTTTTTTTAGACTTGCCACGCAGAAATGTAATGATCTACTTTTGCCAAAAAGGCAAAAAAATGGGGGGTCACCGTGCTCGTTTTCGAGATCATGAGATGCACTATTAGAAGCTGGCGTTATTTTAAGACGATCTTAGCTTACAACTGTCAGCAATCAAAAAGGTACATTAGTGAAATGTAGATCAGGTAAACGTACTCAATTCAACGTAACTAATATAACTAAATTACTGATGTCTTTTTCTGAGGTGAAATAGACATATTAGTCTAAGAAGAAAACTACGGTCGCACGAGACTATAAAAGGCGAAATATTTGTAAGTTCTCACGGCACATATTTTTTTCGTTTTTGTTAAAATTGACAAAATCAGAAAAGGAAGTGATCTACGGAAATAAAAATAGGGGTCACCCAGCATTCAAGAGAGTAAAATCGCTGCGAAGTTCTCAAAGCGATGGTATATTCCCACTATCACTTCATTGTGTTACATTTCCGAGAAGACCTGGGTCCACTGCTATCCCATGATGCCACACGCCTTCACTTTCCATTCTTGTGGAAATGTTTGCGCAATTTGCATCGTGTTTACCTTCGTGGTCTGCGATGCATGACGTGTGCGCGAAAAAATGCGCAGTAGCAATGGGCGCGAACGTCCTTAAGAACAACTGACCAAAAACGTGTTTAGAACACTAGACTACACGAATCACTGAATGACGTAACGGAAAAGAAAAAGGGGAAAACGTATTGTGCGGTCTACCAAAAAGGATATTGACTAATTGGTGGTAATCAAATAAATCACAGATTGAATTAACAAGAAAAAACTAATTAATAAACGATAAATGACGAAGTTCTTGGGTTTCCTTTACAATATCAGGAGCCCATGACTAGGAGCCTCCCAATGCATTATATCCTTGCGTCATCCTTTGCGCGTATCTTTCTATTTTTAGGACTAATCCTTCAGCAGGAAACTCACATTTACAACAATTTACATCAATTTTCACAATATGCATACATTGTTTTTGCTATTTTTGTCTTTGTTCCACAATAACTTTATTCTGATTGGCCATTCTAAGCAGTGTGTGCACAGCCGAAGAACTCGTGGCGTTCTAACAATAGAAAGATACGAGCAAAGGTTGACTCGTAGGGCTTTTATAGGAGAGGCAAGCTCCTACTCATGTGCTCCTGACAATATATATTTTTAATACATATTTTTCAGAGACTTCTGCCTTGTTCCCTGTAGAGGCCAAAAGTAAATAAACTGGCTGCAAATAATGGCCCGGCAAGCGCAATAAAAGATGTTTCCATGGTCCGGTTGTTCGAAGAGTAGATAGCGCTATCCACTGGATAACTCACTTGGTTTTGCTATTGCTTATCCGCTGGATAGTGATTTATGCAGTGGATAGCCTTACCCACCCTTTGAACAACGGTAACCAACCGTGACTGCGTATTCGTTACACGCAGTAGCGAGGCTCCTCATTTTCGATGGCTTTGTCCTTCTACGACAGTGCCCCACCACAGGGTCCCCACATAGACCAAATACCAAATTTCACAAACGTTTTACCTCCCGATATCCAGACTTGGCCAAAGTTGTTTGGAGATCAAAGGGAGTGCAACCCCTGGGTCACTTGACTTGACGTCATATATGACGTCACAAACGCTAAGAACAATATCACGAGAAGGAAACATTGTTAGACAACCCTTGAAAATTGGGCAAACTAAAGTTCTTTTAGTATGTTGGAAGGCCAAGGGGATGCAACATCATGGTCACGTAATATGACACCATCGCAGCCGTCATCAAAAGAATAAAGATTAATATCTCGAGAACCTACTTTTACTGTGGTGTACGATTTCTCGAGGAACGGCGGTTTTCCAGTTTGCAGCTTTGTACCACCATTTGAGCGAACTTGGAATATGCCGATCCCCGGAAACTATGCGATGCGAGATTGTGGACTATCTAAAAATCATCCGCAAGACGGTGATGAATTTCCGCTTTAAGCCTGCTTTACCGTCTGGCAAAAAAATCTGGTACGGCACTCCCAAATCTCGGTACCGTAGTACCAATGCTTTTGAGGCATGGCACTGTAAATTCTTCGTGTGTAACCAGAACAAACGGAAGACATATTAGCCACCAGTGCCAGAAATTATAGTGGTGCCGACCACACCTCCAGACGTGTGCCGTTATTTTGGAGTGCCGTGCCAATTCTTGTGCGTGTGTAAATAAAAGAGGCATTATAAGAGTGTTCTGCATTGGAGGAGTACCTATGGTATATGGCCCGGGAAAGAACTTTCATGGATGAGTTGACAATGTATGCAGCTGCAATTTTAGTTAACGTTGAGGCCTGTGCGAAAACCGCAGGGAACATTATGTTCGTCTTTCTCCTACCGTCAATAATATCGTTTCCAAAGATGAGTCAGAAAGACTGGCCAAAGAAACAGTTTTGAAGGTTCTCCAACTAGCATTCCTGTCATCAGTCGTTTCGTGGCCTCACCACTGGTGTAAGATGTTTAACCAGATTGCCGCTGTCTGTACGCGCTGTGTACAGGTCATGAAGACGGTTACCAACATCTATAATCAAGCGAAGCTATGATCCTCGCACTTATGAACGCAATTTTAGCAATTGCCCAGAGAAGCCTGAAAGATTCAGGACTTCAACTGGATTTGAACCCGTAACCTCGCGATACCGGTGCGACGCTCTAACCAACTGAGGTCACGGGTTCAAACCCCGTTGAAGTCCTGAAATGTTCAGGGCTTCTCTACGCAATTGCGTTCATAACTGCGAGGATCATAGCTTCACTTGATTTACAAACCGCAGTTCAATGTATGATTCCCTTCATATATCATTTCATCGTTAACATTTATAATATGGCACTAGTAAGTGTCAGAAGTTTTATGCGCAAGTTTGGGCCTGGATCTCCGCTAGTCGGCGAACTCACGTAAATAATATCGCACCCTAACTGGGCAATCTTCTGGCTAAGGTTACAACCGAACCATTATATAGAGGATATTGCATGGCCGCGTGGGGATACGAATTTTATCTTCGAGCGCTGAAAGTATCGCGAACGATCGCGAGTGAGAGATACTTTCAGCACGAGGAGATAAAATTCGTATCCCCAAGCAGCCATGTAATGTTTTGTTTATTATATAGATATTGATGAAACGTCCAGATTTAAAACAACTTGTTTTATTTATTTTCCAAATGATGAAATGTAGTCACCAACCGCTAAAACACACATGTTGTGTAACATGTAAAATTTTGCAATAAAAATGTTAAATAAATGTAGTAGAGAAGAATTATATCGAAGCACAGAAGTAACTTACAATGAAGACGAAGCTCGCGTTTTATTGACTTATCGTGTTCGTAACCATGACGACACCTATATTCTCACATGTGAAAGATAAAAATGATATGTTCACTGCGCGCGGTGAATTCGAAGATATGGTTTTTTAGTAAAAGGAGACTACTGGTACTTCATCCGTATCTATATAATAAAATTGGTTTACTATCCTCAATGTATTTAAAAGAAAAAGAAATGAGAGGTCCTCCCACCTCCAGTATGTGCACGTGGGTCCGCCTCTGCATATGACCAGGAGAGGATGAGGGGAGAGAAAACATCCCCATGCCCCATGGTAGTTTTTCTCAATCTATTTTAGCTTCGCGCCATGCTGCGAAAGTTATTTTGGTCTCGTGCCCTAGGTAGCGCAGCCCATGATCAATTACAACTAAGCAATCAGGTTTCCTCTTTAAAATAGCCGAGCATCCTGACCACGGGCTAAATTTAGATTGAAAAGGATTATCATGGGAAGAGGACCATATATGGTGGATGTGTTCTCCCAAGACCTCTCCCTAACTTCTGGGCTGGTGCAGCTGCCAGCTCAGTCCAGAAGTCAAAGGAGTGGTCCTGGGAACGAGGTTGTGTTCCCTCCTCTCATCCTCTCTTGACATTTTGTAACACATACAGCTTTTCACTTTCATAAATAATTTTTTTTAGTTTATTTTGTTGATAACTTTTTCTCGAAGCCTGCTTAATTAAATCCTCGACTTACACACATTAATTTGTCTCTTTCTTTTTAATTGTTTCTCTGCACATGTTCTTTCGTAGTCCACTTAACTTTACTCATGTTTCTTATTTCATTCCATGTATAATATATTGTTCAAAAAGATGTGTATATTTAGAGCAGTTTTCAAATGACTGTAGAAAGTAATTACGCGATTAGTAATTACTCTACGCTTTGTGATTGGTTAAAATTTCGCGCCAGTTTATCAACCAATGAGAAGGAAAACCAAAAGCAATCACTACTTGCGCCCCCCCCTCCCCCGCGTGATTTTCCCGCGCTTTGAGCAAATTACATGGAATTGCTACGAAGTTGGATTGGTTCATTGCGATGTTTACTCCTGCTGTGATTGGTCGAAGTAATTACTTTTGGTATTATTTTACGAAAACTGCTCTAACTTCATATTCAAATTATCTTTCACGGTGTAACTGACTATGATGTCCAAATTAAACGTGTCTTCAAAGGCATCATCGTCTTCTTCAAACGTTTTAGTAGCTTACTACTACTAAGACCTTTTGGCAAAATTTGAAAGTGAAACTAAGCAGGACCGCATTACAATTATTTCTTTTGGTTACAGGCTCCTGTTTAAAACTTTTTGTTTTTTCAGCAGTAGAGTTTCTCTTTAATACACCATGTCGCCATGGAAACCAAACAACACACTGTATGGCATATTACTTATAAATTATTTGTGCTTTGCTAAGGTTACAAACATATTTGCGGGATTATTTTATGCTGTTACACTTCAAGTACAAAAGTCCGTAAACTCTAGTTTCCATTGTAGCCGTTGCTTGTCATCCGTAAAGACACCGATTTATTGTACGGGAAGAAACGTGAAAGGAGAAATAGCTAATACTCAATTGATTTCGTCAGTTCTGGATTTCGCAGTTTTGATCAAATCGCGAAATGAAATACTTGCGAAATATAGGACTCGCGAAGATTAAAATCGCGAAATTTAATACTACATAACTTCAATAAAATAAAGCTGTTGCTTTATTACTGTTATTCGAACTTGTTCGTCTCAAGTTCATGTTTAAGAATTCTAGGTTTGATTTTGTCCATCAGTTGTCTTCCACTCAAGCACTCGCTGACCGAACAGTGCTCTACCGCTAAGCTCTTCAAAAACTTGCTTGTGCCGTCGTCAAATTTACCATTTGTTGGTTCTTTGCAATTGTCTTTAATATGTGTCTGCTATCTTGCCAACATCTCACGTTCCCTTGTGCAGTTATCCAGGGGATCCTCTGTGCTTGGATATGTCCTTCATATTCATTTGCAAAGAGAATCAGTCTCGGCATTTTAAACAAACATGAGGATGACATGAGTTAAAGTTGTGCGAGTAGAATTTTTGATTCGAAGTACTTATAGCACCAAAAACGCTTTTTATTGACAACTGAAGTAGGCTTTCGAGACTGTTTGGTCATCATCCACGGCATGTTAACAGTTTTTATTATATAGAATATGATGAAATAGCAGGATTTCTCCTTTTACTAAAAAATCATATCTTCGCCGCGCGAAGTGAACATATCATTTTTATCTTTCACATGTGAGAATATAGGTGTCATCATGGTAACGTACACGATTAGCCAATAAAACGTGATCTTCGTCTTTTGTGCTTTAATATAATTCTTCTCTACTACATTAACATTTTTATTGCAAAATTTTACATTATCATGATTTGTTTTTCATAACTTTCATATCTTGTTTCATGTTACACGACATTCGTGTTTTAGCGTTTGGTGATCACTTTTTGATCATTTCAAAAATGAGTACAACAAGTTGTTCTAAATCTAGGCATTTCATCAATATCTATATAATAAACAGAACATTACATGGCCGCTTGGGGATACGAAGTTTATCTTCTAGTGCTGAAAGTATCGCGAACGAGTGAGAGATACTTTCAGCACGAGAAGATAAAATTCGTATCCCCAAGCGGCCTTGTAATATCCACTATATATATTAACTCTAAGATGGCGAGTTCTTATCGCCTTTGCTAACGCATCGCAAACTTTACAAACGACTTTCGCCGACAGCTGAGGCGGAGCATCTTCGTAAGCTGGATTGTCGCCCGAATCCTCTGAAACTGCCATTATTGTTGTTGGAAGTGTCGATCAAAAGGGAAGTTGTGTTGGATCCATAGCCTGGCATTCGGCAGGTTCGGAGACAAAGGAAGCAAATTGCAACTGTCTCTCTTCCCTTTTGTGTAAAGAAACAGTAAATAAGTGGAAACACGAAACAGTGTGAATATAACAGCCACGCGCAAATTGCGTACCCAATATAGTTGCTTTGTAGCGAAAGCTGGTGAAAGAAGTCAAACAAGTGCAGTGCATTGAAAACGTAGAATGGTCCCCAACAAACAACTATGGAGATGAGCGTCACCAGGATAATTTTTGTTGCCTTTCTTTGTTTCCTTTGTTTTCTTGGGATGTTTTTAAACGTGTCTCTTTCACTTCCCCGCAACTGAAAAGTGCGGTTGCTGCCTTTGAGAAGGGAACAAACAGTGATGGAGTGAAGAACTATAATTACAGCTAAAGGACAGAAAAACGTGACTGTCTTGACAATTAGCTTTTTTTGAAATGCCTGAAAGTCAGGGAAATCGTCTGCACAGTGGAAACCATTCTCGTAATTCGTATGCTTCCTGTAACTAAGGTGGAAAATTGATTCTGCAATGGCTAAGATCCACGCGACGGGCATAAAGCGGCAAACCATTCGTTTTCTTAGACGTACATGGAATGGAAAGCGAACCGCCAAGAATTTCTCGCAAGTTATGGCCAAAAGATTCAACAAAGCCGACTGGATGGCGGTATTCTGCACAAATGTGACTAAAAAGCACATGGCAGGACCAAAAACCCAAGCACCGAACATGTAAAGATCCATCGTAACAAATGGCACGCAAAACACTGTCATCAGAATATCTGATATTACAAGGTTGATAGTCGCGAGGTTCGAGGAATTTCTCCTCTTCGAAGAGAAAAGAGTAACAATCAAAATGGGAATGTTTCCTGACAGAGAAACAAATGCCACTGCAAAGAGCGATACAATGATGACATTCCTCTCTCCTTTGGTTAGAATGCAACTCAGTTCTGCGCAAAGGTATGGATGGCTGGAGTTCCCGGCGGTCGTGTTGACCATGTTGGTTAAGGCTTTCTTTTGCAATGACGATGGGTTTTGAAGATTGTTTGCCGGTATAATGATTAAATATAGATATCCAATGATATCACTCTGTGGCTCGATGACCCCATAAATGCTGCAGCAAGGACAGACGGGAAGTGCCGACCAGTCTACGATATTACGAAACGTTGATTTCACAATGGATCATAACTGTGGCCACGTTGAAACGACCAGTTGTCCAAAGGTGTCAAAGTCCTTTGCCAAATGAATATGATAATGTTCTTAAACTGCTACTGAATCAAGCGGATTACGCCCTGATGGACGTAAAAAAGTGCTTATTGCTATTTCAAAGCATATGCAGCTGATCATCCAAGGAAGATTCGATAAGATCGCCGAATAATAAAAAGACGCCGAACAGAACTTGCGCAATCTCGTACTGGTCATTCACCAACAGTCACGGTTAGGCAGAAACCACATGCAATCATTTAAAATCCAGACTACCCTGGATTTTTGAAGGATTTTTGCGTGCAATCTGCAAAGCAAAATAGACAAAATTGAGGATTTGGTCGAGGGAAAAAGGAAAGGGAATGACATACGTAAAAGGGGAGAACAACTTAAATGCTTCCCCTCCTACATGTGTCAAGATGACAGGTCACATAATGTGGCCGTCGATTTGAGCCCGCCTCGTTACACGAAAGTTATACTAGAAAAGTTTACGCAACAGGACCAGTAACGAGAGCTGAAGGGGGGGATTACGATCGGCGCTTCATGAGATGACCACCGACATTTACAAAGACTTTTGAAAAATAATTTACCCCGCTGTTAGATAAATATCTTGGTGGGGTTGCTCGATAGTGTAAAGGCCAAATTAAAATGGAAACGGATCCAGAAATGTCGATGTGTCAATCAAATTCTTGTTTTTATTCGCAACCTTTTGAATCATAAATAATATCCATGATCGCACTTTGTTCACAATTCATATCACGTACAAATAAATGTGATAAATTTGTGTTTTGCCAGAAAAGGAAAAAAAAAACACTTCTATGATATAAACTATTTTCTTGCCTGTTGACTGCTGATGGCAAGTAAGTTCTCAAAAGAGAGAGGCCAGTTAAAATGAGAAAATTTTTATGCTTTATGACAAGCGACAGCCTGTCTTTTCACCTTTTACGTTAGCACGTTGCTAAATTTCTCATTTTATTGTACATAGCACATACACGAGTGGCATCACGAACGATCAATTATACCAGAGATATTTGCATCGCACGTAATTAATTTATGAGTAGTTTTCGCTAGTAATAAGCCACCTGGAGTTGTGCCTTTAATAATGCACTGTAGTCGACATTTTAACGTTTGAGTTTTACCACGAATTCCGAGTTATTAAAAAAAATCTCATCATACATTCAAGTGAAATTTTAATTTAATAAATCTCGAATTTCAGTGCGTTTTAACCTAGAAAAGCCCTTCCACAAGCTCTAGTTCAATAGTTACCTTGTCTCTGGCAAATAATGCCAAATTTATGTGACTGCCTTGGACTGTGCGCATGCGTCAAAAGAATCTCAATGGCAAGTATGGCTAAAATGGTTTTTCAACAATTGAACTTCAACGTTGCATAATATTATGTTTGGTTTCTTTGGAATTCGTAGCAATTTTTGGTTGCTGTAAATAGGGTAGGGTTTTTAAGAATTTAACATTCCAGAAGTTTCAAATCTAAAATGTGGTACTCGTAGGTAATCGGCAGGCGATAAGGCTCAGTTTAATTTTAGTTATCAAAAGGAAACAGTTTTAACCTTATCTGCAATTTTGATATTATAAACGCGAGACTGAAAATGGCAGAGGCGTGGGACGTTGGATTATCGTAGGCGACGAACTTATGCCAAGTCGGGAAAGGAGCTTGACGCAAAAGTAAAGTGCACATTTTGTTACGACAGGAAAATAGAGCTGTATTATTAGCAGTTAATGAATTTTCTTCCTGAAATCACTGAGTCGATGTCTCATGCAGTGGGAGTTATTTTACCATACATAGTAATTGCAATCTTTGAAGTAATGTATGGGAGAAATCGCGATGTGAAAGAGATTAAACAGCAGTTTCTTATGGGTCCTCCTGTGTTAAGTGGTTCGAAACCAAACCTAAATTAGTACTTAAATTCCCTGAAATAAACCATTCATTCACTGCAAGTAGTATTGGAGATGGGGAAAGTGAATACTTTCCTCTATGTAAAATCAACGTGAACGAAAAATATGGCGTCTCAACTGAAGACAACATTTTGAATTCAAACTGCTCAAAATATTTAAGGTGGCTGAACACAGTTTTTGATACCTATTTTTCATTTACCTTTTTCTCTAAAACCCCTGATCCTTTGGTCGCCAAAAATGGTAGCAAGCAAGTTAACAACACAAACTTCGGTTTTTTTATAGTTAAGCTGACGTATATGTCGTTTCCATGGCAACATGAATAAATATAAACAGGCCTTTAAAATCGGTTTTGTTCATTTGCAGAAAACCTGGTCGTCAGATTTTCTTTATAATTTACATGCAACAAGCTTGTAACGATGCTCACAAGTTAACACTATTTTAATAGTAATTTGACGGAGAGATCTTTTATTATCCCTTGTTGAAGATTCAATGGAATATCTAGGATTTCCTCTGTTAAAGTTCAATTTTTTTTTCAATACTCCAGTTACTTATTTCCTAAAGTATTTTCGTGCCAAATTTCGTTAAATTCTAACGAGTGCTTCGCAAAAAATAGGCATATTTCCGAGAAAGCTATTCTGCATTCATGCAATCGCAATTTTTAAACTTACTACGCATGCGCTTCACTTAACTGGGTTCTTCGATGACAAAGAAAAATCTGCGAATTGCGGAGTTTTTTGCATCGTTAACTTTTCTAACATACATTTCCCATAAAAGACTAAAACCATCAAAACATTTCAATTATGAGAAAAAATAGTACAGTTAGCGGAAGCATTGAGCACATAAAATGACTGCTGTATTGAAGCCATGTTAATTTTTTTTTTTTTTTTGCAATCCTTGCGCGCGCGCTGTATTGCGTTAGCAAGAGCGCGCGCGAAAACTGTATTCGGCCACCTTAAACGGAATAAGTGAGAATAATTGAGACTATTTTCGCATCCTTCAAGTCAGCTGTCAAGTGACTTACACCAGTGTCTATTACTGAAAAAAATCCCTAATTTTAGCTTTTGAAACTGTATGACCAAAGCTTTTTAAAGACTGAAGTTCGTAGAATACCTCTGCTATGTTATTGCCCAAAAGCGTTTGAAAAAACCTTAAAGGTGGGCAGACACGAGGGGTCATGTTGCAGTCACATGTTGCAGCGACAAAAAAAAAATAATTTGTAGTGCACTCACACGACCGTGTTGCAGGGACGTGTAGCGGGGACATGTAGCAGGGAGAAAATCACAACATGAGCACACACATGAAAAATGTTGCGGGTACATGTCCCAGGGATATTTTGCAGCGACATGTTCCCTCGTGTGAGCTTTTATATTTGTGCAACATACATTCACGGACTCCGGTACCGGAGAAGAAAAAGACAAAAAGTGATATCATGAACGCTCACAATATTATAAGCTTTAACGGTCCTTTCCATCATTCAAGTCCTTGTAGTAACTGATTAATTTCGACAAAAATACAGACTGCTTTTTATCTTGAAAACTGATGACAAAATTGTTTCGTTTGCTTCACCTAATTTTTATAAGTAAGTAAAACCATTATCTGAGACACCGGCGATGGCGATTTAAGCGTGAAGCTTATGGGTCAGTGTGATTACAGATTAGAATAAGACAAATTGAATAGGATAAAATATATGTACAATCTAAAACATTTCTACTTAAAATCCAAATAAATTAAAGTTAAAAATAGGGTAAATATAGAACTTAAAAGCAACCTATTCGAATTTTCCGTAAGTTGAACAATTTGAAAGTGTCTGTTTTCGCCACTTGTTTTAAAAACGTCTTAGCATTGCACCTGCTGGAATTAAAGAGTGCTTTGTGTCCACGCCAATGAACGGATGTTCCATCCGGTTGTGGCACTGTACACAATAGAATTCGCCGGAATCCGCATGATGTTAGTTTTAAACTCGTAAAATCGGAGAAAAGCCAGTTGTTCCTTGACAGCCCCGATACTGTTTGTTCCTTCTTTCGGTAGCCATATAAAAGCGGTTTCTAGGCATGTGTGTTCTTAATTTAAGCTGAATAAACAAGATTTAGAAGAAAGTGGAAGAAATGTATTTTCTGTCGATCGCCCTACTTTAAATTGTTTTTGTCTCATATTTTGCGTCAGGCTTTTGGCAAATGAAAAAAAATCTCGTAGTTTCCTTGGTGCAGTATATCTCCCAAGATTTGATAGATCTTGATAGACAAATGTCGAGTTTTAATTAGCGGAAAAGGCATAGCAAATGCTTTGAGAAATGAGGTGACAAACTACTCACGGTTGTCAGATCGTCAAACGTACAAAGCCTTATAATCCAGACCCAACGATTTCAGAGATATTGCGGGCCTCGCAAGCCTGTCTAGTAGACCCTTTGGTGATCAGAATACAAAATAACGCCCTCTAAGTCAAAGAGGTTTACAATTTCTGTTAACGATGCCATGAGAGGGGCAACTTTTCCTGACAATCTGTCATAATGTCATCTTGTCATGTATTGTTTCAATGATTAACGTCAAGACACTAAAAATTACAAATGCATGAACGCCAGGGAATTTTTTTTAAAGAGATGTTTAATTTTTTTTGAAAATTCCGGGAGTAAATTATTCCAGAGTTCGTGTCTAGTCTTGCACTGAAATCTCACGACAATCATAACAAGCCGCTATCTCAGATGATATTTCAACCTTTACGCCCAAGAGACCTTGACAAGTGAATTGAGCGAGAGATTCCTGTGACGTCTTGTAAATCGGGTACACCGTTCTCAAGTCAGGTTTCCTTTCCTTCGATTATTCTAGTTTCTCTGGATTTGCATTTGAGATTCATATAAACTAACACCGTGTAGAGTTCAAATCTCGGCTGTCGGGGGGGCGGTGTTATTTTAACTCTGTAAACTTTGTCTCCAAAACGAAAAAAAAATGATAAAAATTACAAAGAAATATATTTGGCGACCTACCCGAGTTAAAACTGATGTTGAAACTGAACCTTACTGCTATTCAAAGTCAGCAATGCTTGTTTTCCTGCCTTTCTCTGCAGTTTAATGCAAAAGCGAGGTCATTATCGCCTGCTAAATCACAGGCAAATTAAATGCACATTAAAAAGATCCCCGTCAAACTTTTAAAAGTTAATGAGGAGCTTGAGTAAACGACTGTTTCTCACATTCTGAAGGAAATCTTTCACTAAGAAGTAAATTTATTTACAAATCCAAAATGATGGCAATAAAAGATAAAGAAGTATGAACGACATATCTGAAACGGATTTTCTCCCGTTAAATTTAATTTTGCTGAGTCTGCCCAAAACAAATACATGCTAAAACAAAATGAAAACTTCCGGTGGAAAAATCTTACCTAGCAAAAAGCAAACGTAGACGATAGATATTTTTCTTTAAAAACATTAGCACAGCGTAAGCACGTCATGACTAAATCAGAATTTTAAATACTGGCAAGTAACAAAAATTGGAGGGAAACTCACGATGTCGCCTATGGGTTTCCTGAACTTTCTTGTTGCCAGAGTTATCTTAATTTTGCTCTTTGCGCGGTAAAAAAGAGCACCCTTCGCTTCGCTGGCCTTTTCTGAAGTAAACTGAACAATAGGGAATCATTTATTTAAATTTGGCTTTACAAATTGCTGTCAGCCATCATCCGTTTTTCAATGGCTGTTGGATAGTTAACGAGACTGTTGATTAATCGCGAGAGTCAACAACTTCCTAATAAGGACTTTCTTTACAGAGGATTAACATTTTCCTTTACTTCGAAAAGCTAGACGAGTTTCTTACAACGTGACAGCCGGTCCGGCTTCGGCAAATATTTCTAATACCATTGTATCAAGTTAATCTCAACACCTATCACTCTATTGGTTTCTTTTGACAACACAAAAAATCTTCAGCATACTTATACAAACACTGAGGTCGCCTCAGTGTAAAAGAGTTCTAAGCATAAGTTTCCTTTGGCGCAGTCTAGCTCCCGAAAAATTGCCGAGTTCCGCTTTTGGTTCGTTGTATAAATTTTTTGAAAGGCTTTATAGCCTTTAAAAACGACATCAGCGGCGTTTGTTCATCCGGAACGAGTTGAAAAATGGTAAATCCAGCTGTAAATCAACCATCGTAAAAAGGATTTTGCGAGATGACGTCTGAAAATTCCAACGCGCTAACGCTAGCTTGAAACGTCAGCTCAAAAATGTTTTTTTTGCGTTGGCTGATTTACCTTTGTCAACCGAATTTTCATTTCTTCATTTTTTTTTTTTTTGAAACGCAAGGCAAACAATTTATTTGTACTTTATCTATCTTTATATCAAATGCGCAAAGACAAAAAGCTGTGTCCTCCAATCATGAAAATCGCGCCCAAAGGAGGAAATGTTGGCTCATTTTAATTGATAAAAACTGTTTCCAAATCGTCTCGACGATGTTGCAAATTGACATTATACACTTTGTACGAGTCTTCAATCTTCCTACCGAGAAAAATTAACAGTTTTAAGCAGCGAAAGATATGATAATTCCTTGTAAAGAAGGTTGCATGAAACAACTACTCTAGATAGATTTTGTTCCCCGCCATGACGTTGTTGTGTTGACTCCATCTAAATTCTTATTTTAGTTTTAATTTCAAGTATCCCTTACCGCTCTTTTTCATTATCCAAATTGATTGAAGTTCTGATTATCACAGGGCATTTCTTGCAGGTGATAATTAAAAAAATAGAGAAGAAATACATGAACCCACCCTTTCAAATCTGTCTGTACATCAGAAGTTGGAGAAGATAGGTGGAAATATTGGTGCTTGTTTACTAAACAAAAAATATTATTTTAGTGGAAAAAGAAATTTATCTTGAACTATAAAAGTTTGATGGATTTGTGGTGCACAAGCTGTGAATTTAGTTAATGGTGGAAAGTAGGCGTGAGATATGTTAAAAATTGAACTAGCTATTAGAAAAAGAGAAAAATATATACAGTATTGCGGAGTTGTTGATAATTTTTCTCGGTAGGAAGATTGAAGACTCGTACCAAGTGTATAATGTCAATTTGCAACATCGTCGAGACGATTTGGAAACAAATTCAACTTGAAAATTCAAGAAAAAAATTCTGAAGAAAAAACTACCTAGCTCAACAACCTCTCAGCTGGTAGTGAGACATCACTCAAGGATGAAAAAGTGATTTATTATAATTACATAGGGCCCATTTATCACTGGCGCTTAAAACACAGCACTTTCCATTTCTTAATGCTTCGGTAAACGATCAAACCAGTGTCGTTTTACGAAAACATTTAGCAGTTTTGGCACAAATGTAAATGGCTTTTTTTCAAATATATCTAGAACACACATTTACCCATCATTCGAACACCCTTGCAACCGAACTCCAGGTGGCACGTGACTCCTCCCATCAGCACGCGAGCCCGCATCGAATCCTTTCTCTTCCCGAAAGCTCTCGACGAGAGCCCATCTACGAGCGTCTGTATGCGGACTAGGAAATAAATAGGCCTTGGTTCACTTTGCCTGATGAGTGATCAATCATTGTTTGTCCCAGCTAAGCCAACCAACATTGTATTAAGCAAAGGCGATGTTCGGTGAATTGTTTGATGCTTCAACAATCAAACAATTCGCCGAACATCGTCTATTCTGCGAATCACACTGAAATAGACTAAAGGGGGTTAATAAGACAATAACAAGGGAAAGAGAAGGAAAAAAATGTGTCATTATTGTGCGTATATTCCTTTCCTGTTGAAAGAGATCAATATAAAGTTTGTCGAAACGTGACCCTTGTTTGAAACGCCCATTCACAGATGTTGGAAATAAATGTTTCCATTCTCCTAAACTAGTAACATGGATTTCTTTTTTGGGTAGTCATGAGAATTTGGTGTTATATCAAGGCCACACCTCTAATTAAGCTGATGGTATTCTTAATTGTCAATACCTGTTGGACTGACTTTTCAATGAAACCTTCAGGAGAATTTACGTACCAATCACTCCTGGGATTGGAAGGGTTATAACAGTTCTTCTGTTGTAATCTTTTCTTCTTTTTGTAGTAGCTCTCTTACCCTTTATGTACTGTCAGTGACTAGTTTTGACAATGATCAGTAAATGTCTGCTATTATTCACGTGGAAATGTCTCAGAAAAATGTAAAAATATTTGAGTGAAGTGAAAGGATTTTAATAACTTGGCCCTGATATTAAGTCATTGATTCATTGTGACGGGTTTCTTGGGTCGAAGCGAGAAGAAAAATCAAACTAACAAAACAAAAAACACGGGCTTTTCTCGATTTTTAGTTCGACGGTGTAATTAAAAACAATCATCCATGTGGGCGTGATAAAACAATTTTTATGACTTATATAATCTTTGTGCAAACCTTGTAGCCAGCCAAAATAAACAACATATTCAGATCATTAACGACTTCTGCGTGAGGAATAGACCATAGGAGGAGATTTTTTCTTTAGATTTATAGCTAAGGTATTAAAGTTCGAGTCACAAGAGGATAAGCTGCGAGGAAAAAACAACCAGTCGCTAAACAAGAGAGCGCTCTTGAATTCAGACAAGCGATTTCCATCGTTTAGAATTCCTCACTTGTTATTCAAATTAAAAGTGAGCTATCATTGATTCACCTATCGGAGTTCATATATTTAACAATTATCCTGCGAAATCGAGCGGAATATATCGCCTGATACTTAGCCGACGAGGTCGTAGGCCGAGTTGGCTAAAATCAGGCGATATTCCGCAAGATTGAGCAGGATAATTGTTTATTATTCAACACGTTGATGACAAAGCACAGTTTTTACGTTTATTGGAAAAAAAAAAGCTGGAAAAACTACCATTTTTCTCCGCGACACACAAAATTATATATATCGCAGGATATACGTTGAGTACAAACGACGAAATAGTGAGCGCGCTGACCAAATTTGGACATTGTCAATATGTGTTGAATATCTATATACTTCGCCAAATGTCCGGCATTTGTTTCGAAAACAACTTGAAAATTCTTGCGGAGAAAATCGCCAGTATCCAACAAAGGAAGCAGAGAAATTCGTTCTTTCGCAGTTCAAAGCGTAATCTATATTAATGTTAAGCCACTCCTCAGCATTTCACAAAGCTTTGAACAAGGCATTTTCTAAAAATGTAAAAATTAAGGGATGTAAATATGTGGAGAAAGAAAGATTCAAGCAAAGACCCAAGGTCCCGCAAACCCTTAACATGTACATGAATGTACAGCAATGCAAAAGGTTTGATTTTGGCCTGAATTCTAGGATCTTTAAATTCTGGCGATGAGATCTTCCCTGCTGAGGGAAAGGAAGATTTTACCACCGGTTGAAAAATACCTTTGCTCAGACGACCCCTCGTACCAGAACAGAATTGAAGAATTGGTTGAGTCCGGTCCGTTCACTTCAACTGCTTTTGGCAGGTATATATTCTTGGCCACACTATATCTTGTTCCTTCACACATGTAAATACATTCCCAGCTGTCAAATTATTTTATGTGGTACTACATGGACTTGGCTGATAAGACTGGCACGTGTTTGAAACAGAAGATAAGAAATTAAGTGCCACGTGCTGAGAAGAGAAAATTGGCTTTAACTTGCATTATTACAACCTTACAGGTAACGTCCTTTACGACCTCAGTCCAAGAGAAACACACTGCTGAATACCTTAATTCCAAATCCTTTTGAAGGCTTAAAAAAATAGAGCCATCTGATGTCCAAGGGTGCAGGTAGGCAGAGAAAGTTACAAATGCACACAAAAAGACAAAAAAAAACCGAGAAAAACTGATGCAGCATGGCAAAAGACCATGTTTGCATTCTGGTGGACCCATGCAAGTGAATCCTGGAACAAGAAAAGGCTGCAGCACTAATTTTCGCAATAGGCCATTTCCAAGTTCATGTCTGCCTCCTCTTCAAATTGAGTCTAAGTGCGAAGTATTTGTGATGGTAATTAGTTCTACTTTACATATGAATGAAAACTAATTTTCATGACAAAAACTTCGCACTTACACTCGCTTTGAAGTCGAGGCAGACATGAACTCGGAAATGGCCTATTGCATATGATATGCACCGCAGTGCTATGACTTAACTAATACACGCAAATGCCTGCACACCACTTGGCACTACGATGTCTTCGAAAATTGCTTGATTGCAATTTACGAATTGGTAACAAGAGGGCCACGCATGTCATTAATTTACTACGCTACATTCCATTAGTGAACCTAAACTCAAATATTTTTCGTCTGCGATATAAATCTCCCCACCAAAATCAAATATGTCTAACCTCGAAATTTCGTTTTTATCTGCTGGGCAAGACGCGCAAAGTTATCAAAACTAGCAGTAACTTGGACGCACGAACGTGATATGAGAGGCATGGGTCTATTCTCGATTTTACGTGACAAGCTGTGACAGTTTGTGACGTAAAATCGAGGATAGACCCATGCCTCTCATATCACGGTCGTGCGTTCAAATTACTGCAAGTTGGCTTGGTGACATATGTTTGCTTTGGATGGGGAGATTTATACTAGGAAAGAAAAATATTTGAGTTTAGATGTACTTAAAGGCACCATAAGA
>OX421445.1:19211896-19219396 GCA_949126865.1 Montipora capitata
AATTTCAATTTTGACCATAACCCAAAGTGGGTAAAGGGCCAGACACTCCTTCGCCATGTCGCACGGTCACGAGCAGCCACTGTTGCCTCGTTCCATGAGATAAAACCCAACGCTGTTCTTTCTTTTTCTGCGGTTCGCCGCCAAGTCTTTTTCGGTCTGCCACGACTTATTCTTTCACATATCAAAGATTCTATATTTGAGGAAAGGTCTCTCTGCTTCAAAAAGTATTCCTTACCGGGTTTAGTACTTGATCTAGTGGTTTCCGTTTACATCTGCGTTTTCTGAAAAAAAAAAACAACAACAACAAGAAATCGAAAATTCTTTCTTACATTTAACTATTTCGTCGCTCACTAAACATGTCGCTTTAATTGAGGTTATGCCAATCAATCTACCACCAATTCATTTTGCAAAACGTTACACAAAAAGAAATATGTTACCAAACAAAAAATCCTCATAAGTAGAGGGGTTTAACCAGCTGGCCGTTATTTCCTGGGCCTCGATTATTTGAATTGGGGCAGATGAAGTCAAATCAGTGGTAATACACCAGGAGAGGAATTCATATTTGCCGCCTGAAACTTTGCTTGGCCTCGCCTATAAGCAGTCTCCTTGGGGCCTGCTTCGATTGAGTTCCGCAAACACGTTCGTGGAACCGTGATCGGTTTTGATATTTTCAGAGGTTAGTCTTTTCAGATAAAAGAAAAAAAGAAAAGAATATAATATCTGCAAACTTTTATACTTTGTAACAGCTTCCTTTGAAATTGAGATAAAAAGGGGTCATTGACCTTTCGAAAAACACAAAAAAATTGTCGGAACTTTAAAAATCACGGGCCCTAGGTGCTCACGACATGACCGAAAACAGGATCCCATGACTAGCAGCGTACAACTTCGTTGTATTTGTGGAACGGCATTTTACAGACCGAGTTATTTTTAGCTTGATTTTCCCCCGAAAGCAGACATTTCCAGCTAATCACATGTCTTGTATTAGAAATCATTCTAATTATTACTCATGGAATTAAGAATGGTCACCAGTGCAAGCCAAATCGTATTAATTTTTAACATCGTCTAAAATTAGCTTCATCTGTTTAAAATGCCGTTACAAAGACTATCATGTTTCTTGACTAACAGAACACAGCACAAACAAATATGGCCGCTCCCGACTACAACGAACCGCCAGTAAGTCATGTGACCGGAAGTATATGTCACAAAGACCAGTAGTACTATCTAGCTATGAAAAAAAGAAAAAGGAAAGTAACAGAAAAACAGAACATTGTATTGCCTTTTGAAGAAGAGATATACGACAAGTACAATGATCGCGGCTGGTACCGACGCAAGGGGAATAATCCAGCCAATCATTGAATTAGCAGTTGTAACATCGTCCATTATCTTCTCTTTCTTCATCTCGTTAACATCCCCTGCGTTATAAACATAGACAAAAACTCATAAAGAGCAAAAAGAACGAAGAGCATAGCAAATTTGTGTTGCTCCCATTCTCGTCACCTGAGCCTCGGATCGACCCAAGGCTCTGGGAAACTCTAAGTGGGAGAACATGCGCCGTAGGATTCTTATAGCCAAAAATTGGCTATTTGAACCTTACGGCGCCTGCTCACTCCTCGTGCTAACATGAATGCACCAATTAGCGACGCTTTTGATTGTTCTTCACGAAAACCAATGAGAAGACACCTTGTTTCAGGGTTCTCCAGAGCTCTTCTCCTAAGTCAAGAGAGGAGCTGCGGGGTCGAGATGGAGTTGCTCCATGCAGGCCTTACTCGACCAATACTGCAATGTTCAGAACTAAATAATTTAGTTCTGTGACTGTGTCAGTCGGCCATTCCAATTTAAAATTGGAATGGCAGGCTGACGCAGTCTTTGAACCATAATTATTTGTGGATTTAACTTTCCAATCTCAGTCTGCGTTACTTCAGCTGATTTAGTGTAATCTCCACCTCTTTGGGTCCGACTTCTGAGACAGCGCTTCGTCACAGACTCTTATAGGGGCTGTGTCAGGAAAGTGAGTCAAATTCAGCGTGATTTCATATGTGATTTCGTAAGGTGGCTCGGAATCCGCAGCACAGATTTTTTTGTCACGAAGCTTTGCAATTGGTTGGTGTTGTTTAAAAGTAATTTCGGTGTTAACGTTGAGATGCATCGCGAGTAGGAGCGAGTAATTGGTAAAACCGTGACGTACACAAAATGAACTTCATTACCGTGACACAACGTCCCTTTAAAATATGACTTTCACTAAGGTTGTCACTAGTTACAGAAATTCCTTCAACATAGGACAGGCCTAGGGAGTGGACCCTGCGAGGGACTAGCATAAAGATAGATTTCGACGCCTTTCAGCTCCACTAGCGTGGACCATAAACTATCATTCTCAAACAAACAATAGCTATACAGACCTCTTAAAATCCAAGGACTGCTCTTTGGTCCACAGCCTAGAGAGGTACACATCCTGATTTCAGTCTTGTAATCGTCAAAGCGATTCATTCCAATCAAAGTCGCCTCTTTTGCCGATCCGTTTTTTATTTGCAAAACTCTTGAAGAGTTTTGGACTTGTATAAACAGGGAGTCGTTTTTCTTTTTTGATACGTGCCAATAACGAATCTCAAACCTCTTGAGAACACCATTCCAGGTATTGGTCGGAGGAAGCTGTGAAGGCATCGATAAAAGCCCGTTTAAATGGTTTCAACATTTGACAAAAATTAGTTGAACGGATGTTGGGCAAATGTTGGACGCAAAAACAAAGTTGTGCGGGAGGCCGTTTAAAAGGTTCCAACATTGCGCCAACAAAAGAACCAACACTTTCGCGAAATTTGATTGCGAGGAACTCAGAACTAGAAATCAGACTCTCTCGTCCAGATAATTACATACTACGTGCCGCCATATTGATTTGGCGATCATAGAGCATACGTGTCTTCTACTATTGTTGAACAGAGTCTTCAAACGGCCTCAACATCATTCAACATTTTCGAAAACAAAGGAAAAGTTGAATCGATGTTGAATGAAAGTTTAAACCAATTTAAACTTGATTCGACACACGCTTGACAAGCTTCAACATTTTTCATGCTTTCAACAATGTTGGACGACTTGTTCAAACGCACCGAACATTTGGCTCAACAAAGTGTTGAATGCATGTTGAAGCAAATGTTGAAACCGTTTAAACGGGCCTTAACAAACGTCTTTTGCTCCAAGTTTGCAAGACGGTATTCGAGTCCCTCAGAGATGCCAACCTATGGAGATCTAAAATCTGGAGATTTTTTTCATCCGCTCTCCCCACCCCTCCCCCCTCGATCAACCTACCCACTCCCCCTCCCCTCCTCTCCCCCCCTTAAACGCACCAACCCATCCCCCAGCAGCTCCTTCAGAATACAAGAATATTCTGCCGCCATTGTGAATTTGCGGGAAAACAGAGTACTTATGTCAAGAATTTTTATTGGTTAATCGGAGATCCAATCAAACAATCGGTTTTATGGCTATGATAGCTAAAGGAAGTCATTTTGTTTAGTTCTATTAACGTGTGTTTGAAACTCAGAGATGAAGAAGTGCATTACTGAAACAATGAAACGAGTTTGAAAAAATCGATTTTTTTTAAACTTGGGGATGCAATTTGAGTCTAGAATGGAGAAACGTCTGTGAAAGGTTCAGAGTCGTTTTTATCCGGGAGATTTGATGACCCGTACGGGAGACCGGGAGATTCGTTCCGTATCCGGGAGACTCCCGGATAATCCGGGAGAGTTGGCACGTATGGTCCCTAGAATACAATGTTTCTTTCGGTCAGCAAGAAGAATGGCCACTTCTTACTTGCTTCAAACCACCCAGTCCGCGAAATATGAAAGAACTTCCGACTTCAATTTTCCACACAATCGTAGTGGACGCCAACGGATAAAAAATGGACGGCCATTATGACTGCGCCGCGCGGTTTAGTTCGGTGCTAACCGAGACAATCACTGTCTCTGCAGACGAGAATGGCGAAACGTTAGAAATCTCAAGAAGTCAACGGTTACAAGATATACGTTTTTTCCCGAGGAAAGATGAAAATAATGAAACTAGGGTTTATACGAAAATTCGAAAAATTCGCCTAAAAAGAGATAGGAAGGAACGAATGGGCAAATGTGTCCTGACAGCCAAAAATCAACGGACTACATTTACATTCATCAGCATCATCATTTTAAGTCTCCTCAGGTCGCCATGCCGCCTCACACGTGCACTACTTCCTTCAAGGAGGAAAGTTAAAGCCAGTTTCCCATATCCATAGGGATCACTGGGGGTTAACAGAGGTGCGTCTTTCACTACTAGGGTTGGCAATATGGTTATTTCACATGACGTCACGGCGGCCATGCTGCAGGAGTGAAATAAAGAAACAGCGGCCATATTGGAGGAGTGAAATAGTACTCTATTTCTATGAAAATTCTTCTTTTTGATCCAGTATGCAAATGTCATGATGGCTGCTGGTCACATGAGCATAAACACTCTATTACCCAAAGTGACTATCCTGGGGATGCAAAAAGGTGCATTTAACAATTATCCTCCGAAATCGCGCGGAATATCGCCTGATACTTAGTCGACGAGGCCGTAGGCCGAGTTGGCTAAAATCAGGCGGTATTTCGCAAGATTGAGCAGGATAATTGTTTTAATTATTCAACACATGGATGACAAAGCTCAATTTCCTACGTTTATTGGAAAAAAAAAGCTGGAGAAACTCTCATTTTTCTCCTCGACACACAAAATGACGTATATCGCAGGATATACGTTGATCATGCAGGACGAATAGTGAGCGCGCTATGACCATATTTGGACATGTGTATATATGTGACATATTTGGTCACAATGTGTTGAATAATAATTAAATATATTATGTGTCTTATGATTCCAACGGCCAGAAGAGGCGATCTTGAGAAAGGAAAAAAAAAAAGCAGAACAAATCCAGCATGCAGTGTTACCTCCCACAACACTGTCACGTCGCGTTTGCTCTTGTCATTCTTAGAAACGGACCAGTAACTGTTCTGAAATCTAGGAGATTTGGCGGGCACTAGAAAAAGAAACAAAGAAATACCCAGATAAACAAACAAAAGTAACTTTCTAGGAATGTCACTCTATAATTGTCTTTCTCTAAGCAGACACCATTGCAAGGCGGACACGTCTATCACATGCCACTGGGGACTTGTATGATATGACTGGTGTTGATATGATGTCCTGTCCTTCCTGACTAATGACCAGACTAAGTTAGCATAGCCAAGTGGTAAGGACGCTGGACTACAGGTTTGACTTCTCCTCTAACTACTGAGGTTGAAGCTGAAGTTGTTGTGGGCGGTCCCCATTCAAGTTCTCGACTGGGGCTTATAAAACAACTTTCTGTCAGGTAGGATTCTTGAACGTGTTGTTCTCTCATCGTGTCACTGACAATCAAATTCCCGTAAGATCCTTAAATTTACTCGCTTAGCTTAACATTTAAAAATATCATAATGATGAGCAACCTTCTTCTTCAGTCATTGCAGTGATAGGATCGCTTGGTTTACCCCAGCCACTGAAACATGAAGGTAGACCGCACTGGATATAGAGCGTGTACTCAGTGAAAGGACTGAGGTCACGTATGGTGTACAAATGTAACTTCTGGCTCTCTGGAGCCCACTGTATAGACTGCAAGGAAAGCACAGTAGCACGTCATCAAATATTTTCGATAAATAATTATTCGTTTTATGCTTTTCAAGCAAATTCGTAATGCACAGTCAATTCACACGATGGTTAGAAATGGGTGTTTCTCCTCCCACATGGCTCATTAGAGACACATAGATGATTATGAAATATTCCGAATGAGACGAAATGTGGCAGGAACATAGTAAAAGAAAGTGCACATGTACTGATGGTAGTTTTATACTTTTGATTGACAGCATGACGTCATTAGTGACGTTGAAACATTGCCCTAAAATTTGGAATTAATTATTTGACTTAAATAACTTTATACATAAAATCTATAAAAAAAATGGAGCTTTCTGGTGAAAACCGCTCTTAAATCCGTTAAATTGATGCAAAGTTAGACCTAATTAAAGAAATTCAAATTTCCCGCCAAATATATGGAATTAACCATATATGGTCAAAGTTTAGGGGTATTTAAACTCTAGCTTATTAAACGAAACAGTAAGGAAACTTTGCGAACTATGCATAAAAGCAAATTTGTAGTTTTTTGAATTTGGGACATGGGGTGTCAGGTTGCATGTACGTCATTTCATACCATGTTGGCGTCATATTTACGTGTTGATGACGTCACAAGTGAAAATACGTACAGAGTCCCAAATTCCAAAAACTACAAATTTTCTCCAGTGTGTTATCCGCTATTTTTTTTTTTACTTCCATTTATTGTCTTGAACTGGAAACCTCCCTAAAGTTTTACCATATAGGGTAATAGAACAATTAAATTCTTTAAATTCCTTGTTTTATTGACAATCACAAAATAGCTTGTAACTTTGTCCCGTTTTAATGGATTTTAGCGGGGTTTTCACTGGAAAACTTCACTCTGATCACAGAATACCGGGTACGACTATGTGGTTTTTCTGACGATTGTCTTAAATCTTAATTCTGGCACCAAATTTGGAAGTTATTTGTGACGTCACAATGTCCATCAAGACTTTCAAACTGCCACCAAAAAATGTAGAATCTCTCAAGCAACAATCCTACAAAGTTTCATGCCATTTGGAAAATTCTTCACGCCTCTGTGACCTATGTGGGAGAAAAAACACCTATTTCTGACCATCGTGTCAATTCAATTCAATTCTTTATTCACACTATCCATAGCATTTACACACAATTTGTATTATAAATAATCAAAAAAGAGAAATAGAATTATATAGGGCCATAATGTAAACAGTTAATAGGTGTGCGGTGTTCAAAGGAGCAGGGCTTTCTTGTTGGACACCGCCATAGCTAAGTAAATAAGTAATGGCAGTAAGTAGAGTAGAGTGAGATGAAATTTATTATTTCCTGAAGTTTACAAGCAAGAGGGAGTCAGATTATTTTACTCAGCATCAAGCCAGCAGTAAACTCAACTTTGTTTAATCAAAAGACGACATTTCCATTCCTTTTTGGACCCAGCAAACTTTGGGAGTTGACCGAAACAGTTGTCTGATTCCTGATACTTCAGGTGTTTTCTGGAGCCTTATGTTGAATTATTTTTAGGTCATGGACCGATTACTACATCTTTCATTGAAAAACTCTAAAATGGACCTTGAGGTGATTCAAGATAACTTTGCTCTGCGGAATGCTCAACTTTTGGTGCGGCCCTAAAATTTCCTTTGACAACTAAAGATATGAGGTGTTTAAGTCCCAAACAACCAAACTGGGAGAAGCTTGGGTTTTCCCTTAATTAAGAAAGATCATGAGCTACAAATCATTTCCACGTGAGAGTTTACCACCAATTACACCTTCACTGGTTTACACCAATGGGCCTTATTCGCGCAGCAGCCATATTGGCCATAGATTTCGTACCCCGAGCCTCGAGTTGAAGTGTTT
>OX421445.1:19229396-19231896 GCA_949126865.1 Montipora capitata
CCATGTTACCACCAATAGCGTAGCTCCTACTCTACTATAAAAACTACATGTAACCCATAATCCCTCGATTCGCTCTGACGAAGGGCTAACGCTCGAAACGTCAGCTTTTAGAATCTCTGTACGGTGGCCAATTTACATTATCAACTCCGTTGATAAAACCAAATTTTTATATTCTATATTCACGGTTCAAAATTAATGTTGTTTCATGTCGTAAATATGTTATTCTCGATCGACCGTCCTGGAGACTTCCTTCTGCTCTTTCTAGAAATTGTGTATCAATAGTTATTTACTTTTGCATCAATATTTGTTTTTGCATAAAGCAAGCTAACAAGATCTGTACCTTGCTGAGTTCGCATTTGTTAGCGTTAATAGTATTTTCGGTCCGATGCTTCTGTTTCATGAGGGGTATATTGTTTTGGTCTCCCATCCAAACACTAACCCCGCCAACAGGGCTTGACTTCAGTGAACTTCGGCATTACGCTGTCAGATGCTCAGCGGGCACGCTTAAACTTGTGGTGAAAAGAAGTTTATCAACATGTCAGCCCAGAAGCCAATGTTTCTCACTTCCCATTTATTTTCTTCAATCTTTCTGGGTTCAGTACTTTGCTAGTAACCACATGTCTTCTCAGAATATTTACCCAAGACTTCTACCAGGGCACTACAATGATAGACAATACCAAAACAATATCGTGCACTGTTAGAGCTACATATTACGCAAGGACAGATCTGTTTCGTCGTACGAACGTGTGAGGACCTGTGAGCCAAAGGGCCTCTTCTGGTATGACTTCTTAATGACCTTGAAAAAAATTGTTTGGAACGGTGCACGTACCACAGGCAACCCAGTGTACCCTCACGGAGGGTCTAGTTATAAATAAATTCTGTTGAGATTTCAAGACAGTATGTATGTATGTATGTATATGGATCCATTCTGATAGCAACCCTTCTTATAATCCTTATCGTGGTCACACATTGCCGTCTCCTGCTTAATACCCGTTAGCTAGCCGTTCAAGAAACGACCTGCCTCTGTTTCGACGACAAGTCTCCAGTTATGCAAATTTTAGCTTTCAATCTCTTTCTGTAGACTGGTTGTAATATTTAAAAACAAAATAGGCACCAGCTACACACATTACTTTTGTTATTCAAATATGCCAACCACAGGGACAAAAAAGCCTTTGTTTCGACAGCCAATGAGGCCCTGGTTGGCACATAAATGACAATAGGTGACGTCAACGATATCTTCTCTATTGGATGCGTAGTTTTCTGGAGCACATGGGGAGCGAGATTGTTTACCTGTCATAGAAACCTATGGCCGATTGAAATCATTCCGCGAGTTCATTGTCAGTAAAAAATAAACTGGAACAGTTCCGACACCAAAGGCTTGGAGTTCTAATCCTGGCTTGTTCGACGTTTAACAGTATGGTGTCCGTGGTCCGCGAGAAAAAAGGGTAATCTTGAATATCTTACCTGAATCAAAACGCCACGAAATGAAAATTTCCATGACTATAGCTTTTTCGTTTCTTGCGGTAATATTAAATTGGCAAGTTCCAAACTGAAATATTTCTCTTGTAATTTGAAAAAAGGTGAACATATAAATCGCGAACCCTTCGTCCACGAATTTGGTCCTTGGTCCGCGAATCATGTAAGCATCCCAAAAAAAAAAAAAACCCTGTGAATCCCGATAATTTCTGTACGAACATGAAAATTTATTTATTCTTTATTATATCCTTGACATATCTCAGCTACAGTCTTATTGGATGTCGTTGTGAGTATAGAATCTGCTTTTATTTTCAGTTGACCGTTATGGTTTTCCAAAATGTAGCAAAATTCGATAAAAATATATTTGCATTCGATAAAAATTATTTTCAGTCGATAAAAATATATTTTTTATCGAATGAAAATATTTTTATCGAATGCAAATATATTTTTATCGACTGAAAATAATTTTTATCGAATGCAAATATATTTTTATCGACTGAAAATAATTTCTATAGAATGCAAATATATTTTTACCGAATGAAAATAATTTTTATCGAATTTTGCTACATTTCGGCAACCATAGACCGTCTCCCAACACAAGCTCCATTTCATTATAAGACCGTTTAGGTAGTCTAGACATACAAAAGAAGGTAACCCGTTCGTAAACATGTTCAAACAAGATTATGAAAATATTCAGTTAAAGCGAAGACCTTTTCCATTTATCGAAGGTTTTCTTTATCTGCTTTGCGAGATTTGAGTTCTCTGGCGTCATAAGTAGTATAAGTCGCGGACCAAGGACCCCTATGCGAAAATTGTTGATATTTTTCAAGAGTCGATAAAACAAAAGTTTAAAACTCTGCAGCAAATTCGTTCCCAACCGCAGAAATTAGTTTATCTGAGTGTAAATCCGTTCTACAAAAAGACACGTGTTCCCGTTGCGTTTTATCTTTACAAGCCAAGTAAACATGACGATGTAAGTTACGGAGCCGCAAAAGGAGAGACTTTCTAGAAAGACAAGTCCCAT
>OX421445.1:19239396-19254396 GCA_949126865.1 Montipora capitata
TCGGTAGGTCACCTTAATACTGATACAACTGAAAGTAAATGCCTTAAATTTTGTATAGAATAGCCTTGCTTTTTCATAACACGTTTGATGGCTGATTCATTGAGACTTGCATCATCCATCCCTCCCCCTGCAAGGACAGTTTTTACTTTTGCAGACCTACAGTAACACGTGCACTCCCTTAGTAATTTCACGTAATGTTATTAAGGCCACTTAAAACAATACCAATAATAAGGAAAGGGGAATGATATCTCCGCATTCCTGTCACAGCCCATTATTTGCCACTTACAGTGCATGTATTTTTATACGCCTCGTTCTTCAAACAACACTGCTAGTAGAACACAATAGTGGCCCGGGTATTCTACATGTATGGTTACTCCCTCATCACCATGTCGTAGGACAAGCAATGTGGTGTGCAGTGGCAAGGTTTGGTCGAATACCAAATTTCCTATGACATGGTATACCTTCACTGGTGTCCCATGTCCAAACAATGTCACATGTTTAGTATCATGAAGCCTTTTTATACCAAGCTATTCACCAAACCTTGCCACTGCACACCACATTGCTTTTGCAAGGATATACTGTATGTAAATATTTCATATGACATGGTATACAAAGATTTCTCACTTGTTACTTATGTAACATGTACAGGATTTGTACATGTATTTTCGTGTGACATGGTCTACCTTCACTGGTGTCTCATGTTTAGTACCTGAAGCCTTTTATACCAAACCATAAAATATAATTGTAGCCAATCAGAATGCAGGGAAGACTGTGAAATAATAACTGTACATGCAGCTGTATTCCACCAAACCTTGCTACTGCACACCACAAAAGTCATTGCTTTTGCAAGGATATAATTATGTAACTATTTCCTATGAGTTGGTATACAAAGCTTCCAACATTAAAAGTTAGTAGCCCAAGTCATTTTTTCAAGAGCACAGAATTAATTAATTCCAGCGGGGATCATATTTACAAGAAAGTGGTGATGAATCAAGTAAGGCACCCGTTCAAGCTACTTGTTCAGAAATTTGGTCGCCTGCGCTGGCAAATAAGGCACCTCAGGCGACCGTTAGGCAGCAGCCTTGCAAAGCTTTATCACATGGTATTTGTCACTTAAGTATTTTGTTTGCATGTACATGTACAGGTGTATGCAAGCCTTAACAAAAAAATCCAATTGTCTTTTGTGGTATTCCATGGTACAAGTAGACTACTCAAAAGCATTGCATTACTAGAATTTCTCATGAAAGATTATAAAGCTACCATACATGTACATGTACTGTAGAACTGGCTCTCTAAAATTTAAAACAAAAGTTTTGAGGAATAAAAATTCCTCAGGATGTCCTTTTTTGTTGTTACTGTTTGAACTAGACAAAGTACGCATCACAGTTCTTCGTCTACATGTAGTTCATACAGTAACAATACAAAAAGGACATCCTGGGGAATTTTTATTTCTCATGCAGTTTTCTGCATGATTCCTCCACTGTTTTAATTGGATATGGTAAAACTCACAATATCATGCTTTTAGTACTTTATGGCCAGGAACCCAAGAAAAGAAGGGCAGTTTATAGGTGATATACCAAAGTTGTTTTGAGTTGTAGCCCTCAAACACTAATTCCATTAAAAAATCATGAAAAACTAAAAATCAATAATTATTATTGATTTAATCACATGCACAAAATGATCAATTTGGAAAGGTGGACACTTGTGGAAGGCTGTCACAGGCTTCCAGATAAGTTTGCAATTCCTTTAGCTTCATTATTCAGTTTCATTTACACCAGAGGATTGCTTATGAATGGCAAAGTGTTGTGTTACGTCATTCATTGAAATGTACATGTAGCTTATGCATTCATTGATTGATTGATTGACTGGTGTGAATATTTTCTAGGGCCTACATGTACCTCAACCACAAGATGCAGTGCTGAAGGAAATTGTGCATTGAAATTTAATTGGAGGGAATTTCTTGAGATGCAAGAAGCAGACAGTCCTCTGATTGTGAATTGTGATGCAATTGTAGATTAATGTCTTTATGTCAATACTTGGGAGGGTAGAGGTTTTATTGTGATTCTGGATAGTCCACCTTATGAAATTAATCTTATGACATTAACTGTTTCAAGTGAATTCTTTCAGACATCAGGTAATTATAGCAGAGTTGAATGCCTTCACATTGAACAGGTTAAACGCAAGCAAGAGATCTTCTTCCTCTGTTAACACAAGAACAGTTTCTCAATAATTTTTGACTACATTGTAAAATCAAGAAAGGTTTCACTATCCTTTAAGTCTGAGAAAATTGTCAGTCATCTTTCAATAGTAACATAAGTATAAGTGATATCTTTCCACTAGACATATCTGCACATGGCAGCAATGATTGAAGGATCAATGTAATATAAGTACCATCATCTGAACTGGCGGGTAGCACACTGCATACAGTCCGATGTACCTTGTGAAGTAGGTCTAGCCATGCAGTTAATTTTTGTTATAGTATACTAATTTGTAGTATTTTTCATCTGAAATGGCAGGTGGCACACCTCATACAATTTGATGTAACTTGTAAAGTAGGTCTAACCATGCAGTTAATTTGTTATAGTATACTAATTTGTAGTATTTTCCATCTGAACTGGTGGGTGGCACACCTCAAACAGTTCGATGTAACTTGTAAAGTAGGTCTAACCATGCAGTTAATTTTTGTTATAAATGTAGTATACTAATTTGTAGTATTTTCCATCTGAACTGGCGGGTGGCACACCTCATACAGTTCGATGTAACTTGTAAAGTAGGTCTAACCATGCAGTTAATTTTTGTTATAGTATACTAATTTGTAGTATTTTCCATCTGAACTGGCGGGTGGCACACCTCAAACAGTTAGATGTAACTTGTAAAGTAGGTCTAACCATGCAGTTAATTTTTGTTATAGTATACTAATTTGTAGTATTTTCCATCTGAACTTGTAGTATTCCCGAGAGTAATAAAGTATCCAAACAAACAGATTTAACTCAACCAATTTCATTGCAGACGTAACATGGCCGCCGCTATCAAAAGCACATGGTTTTTCCTATCCCAACATACTTAGCGGCCCAATACATTACATCTCCCCTATCCTCAGAAAAATGCTCTCTTACAAAAATGAAATCTCCACGAACAATAAAGTCAACTATACTAACGATGAAGTCTCTTCTGCTAAAACTTAAATGTTCAAACAGTATATGGTTCTGAAGAGAGAGAATCAGTGTTCATGTTCCCCAAAGAAAATTAACAACATAATCTCTTAATCTCTCTGGCAATCTCCTTGTCCTCTGGGGTCTCAGATTCCTTGATGGTTCTGGTGCTGCTCCACCATTCTCCTGTAGATTGGGGCACTCCCCTCTATCCGGCAGTCAATTCTGGTACGGTTGGTTGGTAAGATGATGGCACAGGGTCTAGTTCCTGCTGGGGTGTGGGGGGTGTTGACACAGAGTCTGACCCTTGTTGGAATGGGGGATCTCCCTCTCTAATGTATTGCTTCACATGACTTGTGTTTCTGGAGTACTGGTTCCCCGTTGGACTCTCTACCACGAGGCTGTTCCCAGTCTTGCTGACAACCTTGCAGGGATTTGGGTTAAATGCTGTGCTGAGTTTGTTAGTCTTGTCTTGTTGGACAAGCACTTCATCACCCAGTTCAATGCTGGAGGGGCTAGCCCTGCGGTGCATGTCTGCGTAAGCTTTACTCTTAGCTTTCTGTTCAGCATCGCGATCGTGTAGTTCATAGTCATAGGCATGGCCGATGCTTAAATCAGGGATCTTCCCCTTGACTTTTCGGTTAAAAAGTAGCTCAGCGGGACTCCTTCCAGTCGTATTATGGGGAATGCTTCTGTAGGCAGAGAGATACCTCCTTAATTCTGCTCTCCATGGTTTGTTCTCGGCCTGAGCAATTTGTAGTCGTTTCAACAGTGACCGATTCTGTCGTTCGACTTCTCCGTTGGCTTGGGCCCACTTGGCAGTAACTTTCTGATGTATAATATTATGCTGTTCACAATATTCTCTAAATTCATTCGACTTGAATTGAGGACCATTATCGGACTTGATGGTATTTGGCAGCCCATGTCTGCAGAAGGTGTCAGCCAGACGGTCTATGATCTTTTCGGCGGTAGTGGACTGCATAACCTCGACTTCGTAAAATCGGCTGTAGTAATCAACAATGACCAATAGTGAATGTCCAGATGGTAGCGGTCCCATTAAATCTACTGCTAAGTCTTGCCAGGGTCCATCGGGTAATGAGGTGGATCGAATAGGTTCAGGAGGATCTGGTTGTGCCACCAGCTGACACCCATGGCATGCTCGGCAATGTCTCTCCGCTGCCTTATCCATCCCGGGCCACCACACCTTGGTTCTGAGGTTCTGTTTGGTGCCAACCACGCCCAAGTGGCCTTCATGAGCAAGTGCTAAGGTCCTTGGCTGCAATTTACTAGGAATAATAATGCGTGTACCTCTAAGCACGAGCTGACCAATGACACACAACTCCCCCGCCACTGTCATATATTGTCTACACTTTTCAAACCGCCCCGTTGCAATAGCTTTCCTCACTTCTCTCAGCTCTTCATCATCGGCAGAGGCCTCTTCTATCTCACGTGTTGTGAGTGCCGTTGGTGTTGCACTTGCAGCGACAAACCTAACATACTCCTCAGTGCACCGCTGGTGGTTGTCAGGTTCGACCCTCGTATGGAGTAGACGCGACAATGGATCAGCAATGTTCTCGCGCCCAGGCCTGTGTATCACACTGAAATCATATGGCTGTAATCTGAGAACCCATCGTTCTATCCGTGCACATGGTCTTGACCGTGGACCATATATGACCTCTAAAGGCTTGTGGTCGGTCTCTACAACAAACTGCATCCCATACACATAGACATGGAATCTCTCGCATGCCCACACCACACCGAGCGCCTCCTTCTCTGTCTGGGAGTATCTCTGCTCACATCCAGTCAAACTACGACTTGCATAACATACCGGTGTCCATGTACTGTCCTGCTTCTGTACGAGAACAGTGCCCAGCCCAACTGGACTGGCGTCCGTGATTATCTTGGTGGGCGCATTCCCATCGAAATATGCCAAAGTACAAGCTTCTGCCATCTTCTGTTTGAGACATTCAAAGGACTTCTTCTGCTCTGGTCCAAATTCAAAGGGTGTCTCTTTCCTTGTCAGTCTTCGCAGTGGTTCAGATAAAGTGGCAAAGTGAGGTATGAACCGGCTGCTGTAATTGGCTAAACCCAGAAAGCTACGTACATCTGACGCACTCTTTGGTTCTTCCACCTCTAATACTGCTTTAACACGATCTGCTGTAGGACCAATGCCTTTCTCGGAAAGCAGCATGCCCATGAACACCAGCCTGTCCGTGTTGAACAAACATTTCTCAGCATTTAAAGTGAGACCGCACTCTTGCAGACGCTCTATAGTTTGGTGGAGTCGTCTGTTGTGTGTTTCTGTGTCGGGACCATGCACCACAATATCATCCGAAATGTTTTCGACACCTTCGATACCTGCCAAGGCTGAAGCGATTTCATGCTGATATTGTTCACTGGCAGAACAGACCCCAAAGAGTAAGCGCTTGTATCGAAACAAACCATCAGGTGTAGCAAAGGTTGTGATTTCCCTGGATTCTGGGCTCAACTCCAACTGGTGGTACCCCCATTTAAGGTCTAATTTACTGAAGACCTTAGAGCCATTCATTGTATGTAACACCTCATCAACTGTAGGAATTGGATATCGTCTTCGCATAATGGCTTGGTTTGCCTGTCTCATGTCCACACATAGGCGGATGTCCCCGTTGGCCTTTGGGACAATCACCACAGGGTTGACCCAGGGGGCTGGACCTTCCACTGGTTCAATTATTCCCATGTCCAACAGTTCTGTGGTCTTATCTCGGATCTTTCCTCTCAAATTAAATGGCACCCTTCTATAAGGCTGTGCAATAGGTTTTACAGTGGGGTTTATATCCAGGGATATCTGTTTGTTCTTCAGTTTTCCGACACCCTCAAATACCTCTGGGTACTGCTGTTGTAAATTGTCAGCTTTACTTGTTACCATAGCAATGTTAATGCCAACTTTTAACACCCCCAGTTCTGTGGCTGTGATCTTTCCAAGCAACGACATCCCTCTACCTTTAATCACCAAGACTTCAGCTTTGGTCGATCTATCACAAACACTCACTGTACACTTAAAACTACCCTTAACTGGCAGTGGCTGACTAGACGCATATGGGTATAGTTTCTTGTCTGGGGTAGCCACTTGTGATTCACATTTCACTCCCTTCACCTTAAGCTGTTCCCACGTCCCCTCGTCAATAATGTTGCTGCTCGCCCCAGAGTCTATTAACATCCTAAGGTTTACTCCTCCTACTTGTACGGTGACCATTTCTGAGTGTCCTCCTTCTGTAATACTAAATGCATAGTCCTGCTGGGGCCCAGGGTCATTGTCATCGGGTCCCCCCCCAACCTGGCGAGCATATGACTTTGTCTTGCAAACTTTTTCAAAATGATCTTTCCCACGACATTTCCTGCATGTCTTGCCCTTTGCTGGGCACTGGGGATCACGACCGAAATGTCCCAATGGTGAATATCTCCTGCACATCAGGCCCAGCCAGGTGGAGTAACATTGCTCGTCGCCGCTGTTTAGTTGCTGCTGTGGTTCCTTCGCTTATAATAAGCCCTTTCCCGTCCGCGTACAGTTCGAATGAAGTTAACCACCTCTTCCATCGGGGACCAATCGTCGCTGGATCAGAGAAACATTCAAATTTCGGTAACACGCTCTTTTCCATTGCTTTTCGTTTATCCTCGTCGCCAATGTAGTATTCCCGAGAGTAATAAAGTATCCAAACAAACAGATTTAACTCAACCAATTTCATTGCAGACGTAACATGGCCGCCGCTATCAAAAGCACATGGTTTTTCCTATCCCAACATACTTAGCGGCCCAACACATTACAGAACTGGCTGGTGGCACACCTCATACAGTTCGATGTAACTTGTAAAGTAGGTCTAACCATGCAATTAATTTTTTATAATATACTAATTTGTAGTATTTTCCATCTGAACTGGCGGGTGGCACACCTCAAACAGTTAGATGTAACTTGTAAAGTAGGTCTAACCATGCAGTTAATTTTTGTTATAAATGTAGTATATACTAATTTGTAGTATTTTCCATCTGAACTGGCGGGTGGCACACCTCATACAGTTCGATGTAACTTGTAAAGTAGGTCTAACCATGCAGTTAATTTTTGTTATAGTATACTAATTTGTAGTATTTTCCATCTGAACTGGCGGGTGGCACACCTCAAACAGTTAGATGTAACTTGTAAAGTAGGTCTAACCATGCAGTTAATTTTTGTTATAGTATACTAATTTGTAGTATTTTCCATCTGAACTGGCTGGTGGCACACCTCATACAGTTCGATGTAACTTGTAAAGTAGGTCTAACCGTGCAATTAATTTTTTATAATATACTAATTTGTAGTATTTTCCATCTGAACTGGCGGGTGGCACACCTCAAACAGTTAGATGTAACTTGTAAAGTAGGTCTAACCATGCAATTAATTTGTTATAGTATGCTAATTTGTAGTATTTTCCATCTGAACTGTATCTGAACTCATACAGTTAGATGTAACTTGTAAAGTAGGTCTAACCATGCAGTTAATTTTTGTTATAGTATACTAATTTGTAGTATTTTCCATCTGAACTGGCGGGTGGCACACCTCATACAGTTAGATGTAACTTGTAAAGTAGGTCTAACCATGCAGTTAATTTTTGTTATAGTATACTAATTTGTAGTATTTTCCATCTGAACTGGCGGGTGGCACACCTCATACAGTTAGATGTAACTTGTAAAGTAGGTCTAACCATACAGTTAATTTTTGTTATAGTATACTAATTTGTAGTATTTTCCATCTGAACTGGCGGGTGGCTCACCTCATACAGTTAGATGTAACTTGTAAAGTAGGTCTAACCATACAGTTAATTTTTGTTATAGTATACTAATTTGTAATATTTTCCATCTGAACTGGCGGGTGGCACACCTCAAACAGTTTGATGTAACTTGTAAAGTAGGTCTAACCATACAGTTAATTTTTGTTATAGTATACTAATTTGTAGTATTTTCCATCTGAACTGGCGGGTGGCACACCTCAAACAGTTTGATGTAACTTGTAAAGTAGGTCTAACCATACAGTTAATTTTTGTTATAGTATACTAATTTGTAGTTTTTTCCATCTGAACTGGCGGGTGGCACACCTCATACAGTTAGATGTAACTTGTAAAGTAGGTCTAAACATGCAGTTAATTTTTGTTATAGTATACTAATTTGTAGTATTTTCCATCTGAACTGATGGGTGGCACACCTCATACAGTTAGATGTAACTTGTAAAGTAGGTCTAACCATGCAGTTAATTTTTGTTATAGTATACTAATTTGTAGTATTTTCCATCTGAACTGGCGGGTGGCACACGTCATACAGTTAGATGTAACTTGTAAAGTAGGTCTAACCATACAGTTAATTTTTGTTATAGTATACTAATTTGTAGTATTTTCCATCTGAACTGGCGGGTGGCACACCTCATGCAGTTAGAGGTAACTTGTAAAGTAGGTCTAACCATGCAGTTAATTCTTTTTATAGTATACTAATTTGTGGTATTTTCTATCTGAACTGGCGGGTAGCACACCTCATACAGTTCGATGTAACTTGTAAAGTAGGTTTAACCATGCAGAAAATGGCCTCAGAGACGGGGAGCAATGAAAGGCAGCAGTACATTTTTAGGTTCGATTGAAATGTATAAATACTACAATCGTGGCCAGAGATGTTGAGATAATTTAGCAAAACTAACGCTTTCGAACAAAGAATAGAATTTTGTATTCAAATGAAAACATCTTTTTCATCTGTGGTCACCCTCTCTCCCCCAAACAATGTTGCAAAAGGCTTCTTGGATGTTTAGTTTTTTTCCAACATTGAAAAAGGGGAAAGGAGAGGCTACCTTTCACGAGGGGAGAGAGCAGAATTTACACCAAAGAAAAAGGTTGGTAATTTTCATGTGTCTCAACAACCTCTCTCCATGATTGTAGGTACACGGTATAAAACCAAAGGTATTACTTATACTATGAGCAACTACTGTGCAATGACAAGTATATTGCAATTTGGAATACTTTTGAGTGGTGATTTCTTGAGCTGCCTTGTTTAAATCTTCTTATTTCTGACTTGGATGCTGAAAATTTCCATGATTTTCATTAGTGTAATTTCACCTTTTTCTAACATTAATATACATATATTTTTTCCTTTAATGCCACTTTACTAGCTATCTAAATTAGTTGTTGTTAAAATGCTGTTAACCCATTTGTTATATTTAAAAGAATTATAAACTGGTAGAAAGAATTAGCCCTTTCACTCCTAATAGAGGAGGAACTCCCCCAGAATTAAAATTCCTTTATGTGAAGTCCCAAGAAATAATACTAAGCAAGAGGTCTGCCAAAACGGGTTGCATTTGAATGGTAACGTTACAGGATTTCATCCTCAAATTTAACAGTTTGAGTGAAAAAATTATCTTGTCATAATTAATTCAATTGGTCAAAGAGTGAAGGGGTTAAATAGGCGATTTCTGAGTTCCACAAACCTAAAAGGCTTCTTTTTGAAACAGGTTTGAGGCAACTCTGAAAAAGCCTATTCAAAATATCTTAGAGAATGAATATTTCTCTTATAGGCTATTAAAATCTCTGATTGGTGTATATATAGTATAATTATGTATATACAATTTGTAATTTGTTATTGTTTTACCCCCAGTTTTTAGTAGATAATTATGTTCACGGTAAATTTGCTTTATAGAATGAATTAAAAATCATTTGAATATATAAAATGGAATGTCACTGGTTCTCTTTGATGTGTTTAAGTAGCAATCTTGTTTAAAACTTGGACTTTCATTATAAAATCATTTGCTATCGGGGCAAACATGGTCAATATTAAAAGTTTTATCACATTTTGCCGCCTCAAGTGAACTTGTTCAAAAGTTTGACTTTAATTTTATTTGCTATACCTAAGCAAACCCGGTAAATAGTAGGAGTTTTACACATTTTGCTGCCCAAGCAAACTCGCTTAAAACTTGGACTGTGTTTATATTTACTACCTGAGCAAACATGCTGAACAGTAAGAGTTCGATCAAATTTGCTGCGCCCAAGCAAACTTGTTCAAGACATTTGCTGCCCCAAGCATAATTTCCCAAAATTTAGAGTTTGATCTAATTTGCCACCCAGGAACAATTGTTCAAAATAAGTGTTTTGACAACAATTGCTGCGTGAGCAAACGTGTTTAATACTAAGGGGTTGTTCACATTTGCTATATAAAACAATCTGGTTCAATGATAAACATTTGCCTGCCAATATGTGCAAACATGATCAATAAAATAAGATTTTGATCACCTTTACTACCATAAGCAAACACTGTTCAACTTTAACATTTCGCTCACATTTGCAACCCTGCTTTAACTTGCTTAAAATAATGAGTTTACACGTTTTTACAACAGGAGCAAAAGCTGTGCGAAACAGCAAATTTGCGCGCTAATTTGCGTCATGTGTAAAGACAGTTCAAAGAAACACATTTTCATCCACATTTGATCAGTATGTAAATAACCCCCAAATTTGCACGCACACGTTACCTTTGAACACAGGGGCAAATCTTAAACAAATGTGGCATTTACCACCGTTGCTATGGGTGGCAAATCTAGTGCAATATAAATCTTTGCTCTTCAGCAAATTAGAGCAAATTTCTGCAAATGTGGTATTTGCTACACTTTTGCTGTACTTTGGTTACCCTCGTAAATCCATTTTTTCGTCCAGTGAGTGTGCCGACCATTTCCCCAGGGAGCAACCTAGAGAGTACCACTTCACTGCAAGATGGTCAGGCTGAGAATCAGCCCGGGAATTCATTTGCTTTAGGAAGCACTATATCGTCCAGCAATGCTATTGCAGCTGTTCCAGTGGTTGACAATTTGTCTGTTGATGAAATTGTGGATAAAGTGGTAGGCTACTGTTCGGCTGAGAACATCAGCAATCCAGTCGAAATTTTGAGGTGTCTTCAAAAACATCTGGTAACTGGGCAACCACTTGAAGTGACGGATGCCACAGAATGTAGCAGAGGGCAGACAAATTTCATCTTTCATCTTATTATTAAATACCCAGGTTCCTTCATCTTATTCGCTCTGACGAAGGGCTAACGCTCGAAACGTCAGCTTTTAGAATCTCTGTACGGTGGCCAATTTACATTATCAACTCCGTTGATAAAACCAAATTTTTGTACAAATTTCATCTTAGTTGACAGAAATAATTTACTATGTACAGCTTTTGAGGAATTACGATCTTTTGAGGATTATCCTGTCACATTGGAAGTTCAATTTTATGATGAGGTAAGACCCAATCTGTCATTAAACAAAGTATATCTTTTGTTTGTAGTTTTAGTTCACAGGTAGATGCAAGAATGACAGCTTCAAACTTTAAAAATAATGTATTGGAATTACAACATAACAGAGCACAAGGGCCAGTTTATAGAAGAGCTGCACTCAAGCATATGTTTGAGCAATGATGTGCAACTATTATTGATTGGTTGGATCACAATAGCACAAACTTTAAGAACCACGTCTTAAGAGTATCACAGCTTGTTACAGTAGAGATTTTAAATTATATTGTAGGCGGCGGAAGATTTTGGAGGTCCCAGAAAAGAGTTTTTTAGAATGGCACTCTCTGAAATAAAGAAGAAGTACTTTGACCAAGGAATCCGTGAGCATCTTTCTGAAGACTACTTTATGGTTGGACTAATTATGGGTAAGGCACCTTGTATTTCCTGGATTTTTTTATGCAAGCTTACTATTTGCCACTGTGTCCTCCATAGTTCTGGGTTTTTTCCTAGATAAATATAAATTTTAAAATTTATTTTGCTTCATTTGCAATAGATACATTTAAAAACAACATATATTAATTTGATGAATAGCCTGGGACAACGCATGGCAGCTAATAGAAATGGTTCAAAAGCAATAAAATTATTACAGATGTCAACTGCTTCTACAAAAGTTGAAAAAATTTGTTTGAGCCTTCTTTTTAGTTTCAGGGAGTTTGCACATAATCTTACCTAGATAATGGCTTTCTTGTTTTTCTTACACACCCATTTGGTACAGGACTGAGTGTTGTGCAAAATGGAAAAATACCCAGGTTCCTAGATGAGCAGCTGTTGATGGATATCTTTCAAAACCGTCTCCTGTGCTAGTTTGTGTTCAGCAATTGTTAACATTCGAAAGGGTCTCAAAGAGACAGGCATATACCAGGTAAGGAAACGTTTCCAAGTATAAATAGTTACGGCATTCGAATGGATACCATATGACAATGACCTCTAATATTTAATGAATTGCTTCGAATCAAAAATTATTCGGTGACTGCAAACTATCCAAATACCGTCGTTGTGAATAAGACTTATATAGCAACTTTTACTATAGGCTCTAACTGCCCTTTGCTTGGCCTTCCCGTACTCTTATCACATTTTTTTCATACCTCCCTTTCAGTTGTGGAAGTTATTGAAAATGTGCCCTTTCTTCAGCCGAACTGGCATTTTCAGTGGTCACTTAGAGATGTTTTGGATGATATTCAGTTCGTTAAATTGTTTCCTGTTATCATCGGTTCTCTTGTACTCTTGTACACTGTACAACGGCCATATTTGCATGCTTGCAAACAACAAATGCTGCCCCCATTAAAAGAAATATCTACTTGTTCTAATTTCTTGTATTGAATGTTTCTGATGTTATGCACATTTCATTAATATTCTAGGTTTGTGGAGCCATGCCAATATTTCTTCATCTGTTTCGACCAAGTGAAGCCAGTGTCTTAAGTGTGAAAATGCTCACAAACCTATTGAAGCCCAGCTTCAGTGAAACTGGGACTAACAAAAGAAGATTTGAGAATGAGGTGTATGCAGTATTTACCAAGTACTTAAGGGAAGCAGCTAGTAAGTAGTCCATTGTCTCAGTTTTACATGTATAGTTCAACAAAATATAACACTATTTGCCAGATAAATAGAGACTGAAAGGTTACTTGCTGTTTCAGATCGTGGCTAGTTAGGAGAGTTTTGAAATGTTTTATTAGAAAATCTGTGGTTTTTTGATGTGTTTCTGTTGGTTTGTCTATGTGGGTGGGTGGGTGTCATTCTTTCGTTAACAAATACCAGTAGTTATGTTGCAGATCAAGGGAACAGATAAGGACATTCTCTTGCATAAAAACACTGAACTGTTTGATTAGCACATCAATAAGGTTTTTCTCCGGGTATTCCGGTTTTTCCCTCTGCACAAAAACCAATATTTCATGCGATTTGATTTGATTAGAGTTATTTTCGTTGGTGTCCCCAATTAGTGCTCTTGTGCGAAATCCATTGACACTTGAATAACACTGTTATCATTACATTGATGTAGGTGGTCGAAGAGGTGCTGTTACGCTGGGCCATGTATTGCAGTTTTCCACTGGAACTGATGAAGAACCCATACTGGGTTTTGAGTTGCATCCTTCACTTAACTTTGCAGAAGTGTCTAATTCATTCATTCCCACAGCTAACACTTGCAGTAATACATTGTATCTGCCACATGCAAATGTGACTACACCGCTTCCAGAAGGTAACATGTTATTTGGCTTGTATGATTATGCATTTAATAATGCATTTTTTGGCCGTGTGTAAGTTAGCCATTTGAAAGATGTTTCATTGAAGGACATTAGGTCACTGACTCATTGTTAACTGTTAAGTTTGACTTGTTGTTTTTGTTATTACAAACTGTAAGTAAACCCTACCCACTGTGGTAGAACGTTGATTATTCAGACGTGGTGGGAGAAACATAAAAGCCTAGATAATGGAACATATGACTGTTGAGGAAACACTGTGGAGGCAAAGAAGATGAGAGATGTGTACTCGTACCTGTACATCATCTACATCACTCTAACAAGCAGCAAGGTGTCAAGGTGTCAACAGGACCCAGCTGCATCCAAACTGAAAATATAATTGTCATTATTTTCATGAAGAAAGCAAGACCAGGCAAAGATGTTCGGACAATCAGAGTCTGGATAGTCAACGTTTGACTGTACTAGTCGTTGGAAAATGTGTCATGTGATATGATCGTAAGGATCGACACGATGTTGGGTCTGTAAAGAAAAACTAAATTCAGGAAGTCTAGTTGTGGTGATGATGAGAAAAGGCTTTGCCCTTGCAAGTGTTATCCATACTGGCAAATGATAATTTATCTTAGTTATTTCATTAGACTTTACTGGTGATATTTGAGTTTGAAAACGAAAATGATCTATTGTTTGGTAAAAATTGGTGTAAATTTATTGGTCACAAAAACAATTAATATGTTAAACTATCAAAAGAATATTTCCTGCATGCCAGTATTCCATGGACTTTCCTGTCCTTTTGTTCAGTTGCAGTTCTCCGAATAAGTCAATAAAAAATAGGCCCCTATAGAATTCTGACATAACTTGTATTATAGAAAGTGCTACTGTGAGTTGAGTGCACTGTTACTATGTTGTGTTTCCTTGAACTGCCACTGCATGATCCTTGATTATCTCAACCGATTTCAAGTAATGTTCTACCCCATAATTTTCTGTCAAGAAGGTGGAAGGAAGTTGACGAGCCAGAGCTATCTTGCACTCATCAGAAAGGGACACCGACAGAGAGGAAACAATTGGCCTGCTGTCTTAGTCATCTTCGCTGTCGGTGTCTGTTATGCCCTCCACCCCATAATTTTCGATGGCTGGTCCCATCAGTTCAAGACCTACTGGATTTTGTAACTGGCCGGACACCCACATACGCAAGGGCGACGATCTCGTAGTGCGCATCCTGTGGCTCGACCATGCCCGGTTCCAGACTTTCAACTTCTCGTTAATCACGGGTAAATAAACATAGTGGAGGGCAGCAAGGTGAATCTCATTCAGAGGATCAAGAAATCGTTCATCTTCCAGGAAGTAAAATAGTC
>OX421445.1:19261896-19314396 GCA_949126865.1 Montipora capitata
CACATAGCTTGAACTTGGTAAACACACTGACATAAAATTACAAGGTCCATAATAAGAAAACTTCAAAGATTCTGGTATTTAAAGTCATACGATACCATCATGAACTTCCCTGTACATTGAATTCTGTTGAACTTTTTCTTAAAACCTCAAGGTAAAATTGTTAATCTTATTGAGTTAAGAATTATTAGCAATGTTAATAAGCACTACTCAACATATGATTTATTAAAATATTGCTTGTGTTCAGATATTGTTATGCGTCTATCCTTTTTTCCCAAATTCTTCCACTTGCAACCCAATAGCCACTTATATCAACTAAATTTTTCTGTGTTTCTTTATTGAAAATTTAGCATTATGATACTTTACATGCATATATTGTCAAAAATTAGTCGTACATTCAAACCAAATCAAGCTCCCAATGTGGCTTCTAGCAAAGGTTACATCATTTCCTGTATGTCCCAGCCCTTCTGCAAAGTTTTGTGCTCTTGCGCTGGTACACAAAATGCCAAAAACATTCATACGAAATGCTTCCCTGGAGTTGATTTCACAACACTTGCCCTGGACAAACTCAGAACTCAATTCCACTTGGTTACGTAAACAAAATCATGACTGAATCTGTCAGCCCACTATAGGACATGATGCTGACATTTTTTCAGTTTCTTAAATCCTCAGGTTACATGCGCAACCTCTGTTGTCAAAATGACACCTCCATAAAACTTTACCCAATAACCCTCATCTTGAAAATAAGCATTTCAGGACGGATGTATGTCAATTATCTTATTTTATTGATTGAGAGGAACAATATTGAAAACTAACCGTAATCAGATATTAGCTCTACTAATAGAAACTCAATGACAAAACAGATCCTTTTAATTTGTAACCTCCCCCATCAAAGCAGCTCAATTTCGTACGCATTGCGGACCTATTATTTTTAAAGTGCCCATAAACCCAAAATATTTTTTTCGCTAAAATGAATCTTTGCACCTGTTCGAAAGGCATCGCGGCTATTTTTTCCTTTTTCTAACAAATCCTGCCATTTTAGAGGCTTCGAAAGTTGCGAAAATCCAAACATCTTTCGTTCACAACCGAGTTAGAAGGGGAGTGGGTCTATTCCTGTTTTTACGTCACAAACTGATTTACATTGCATTAACTCTTTTGTAAAAATGCATGCAAAGTAGATTGTGACGTAAAAACAGGAATAGACCCACTCCCCTTCTGACTCGGTTGTGAACAAAAGATGCTTGGATTTTCGCAACTTTCGAAGCCTAAAAAAGGGCAGGATTTGTTAGAAAAAGGAAAAAATAGCCGCATTGCGTCTCGAACAGGCGCAAAGATTCATTTTAGCGAAAAAATATTTTGGGGTTATGGGCACTTTAATAAAAACCTGTTTTTCTTTGCCAGGCTGAACCGGTTCTTATATTTTTGGGTATTTAAATGCCAAATGTCAGCCTTTAGGTTTTTATATGCGGGTTTTTACGGCACCTCGTTTCTTAGGTGACAAAGTAAGCAACCTCAACTAAAATGAACCCCCATCACATTCCAAGTAGAGCTCTGGCATACTTTAAGCCTTTCTTAGGCCCGTTCCAAACGCCGCTGCAGTGATGCGCAGAAGAGCGGTGTTTGAATCAGTTTGGTCCGGCAGGTTAGGTTTAGAGCGGCAAACCACGTTAAATTCGACAGGTTCTGTCGCATTATGCGACCATATGGAGTGACGGCTGATTCATACGGCGTTCTAGTCAAGTGCCGAACGAAATTAAAACAATTTATAAGCTTCCTAAGCCTAGAAGTTATATAATCACCCAAGTCCTTACCAGATCGTTAGTTTGGTGTGACCCACAGGTACGAAGTATGAATTAATCGTTGCTCTGAAGTCGCTCTTAAGTCGAACTATATTGACTTTGGTTCTGTACATGACTGGAGTGGCGTTTGAAATGGGCCTAAGGTCGCTAGAATGAAATCGTCTGATATTCCCCACTGAATTGATTCGTTATATCACAAGTAATGAAATCTCTTGGAAATTCCCCATACCACTAAGACCGCAATAAAAACACTGAAAGAGAATTGACTTCAAAGGATACTACGGTTGTACTTTCTTTCAATTTACAAGAAAATGTCCCTGAAATTTGAAGAATTCAAAAGACAGACATCCAACAATGAACACTTTTAACATGAAATACAACGCATTCAATTTATTCATTCATGAAAAGTTAAAGAGAATTCCGTCCCTTTTCTCGCAAAACATTAAAATTGGCAGTAAAAATACTATGTGAAACTAGCAATTTGGATATTTAACAATTATACCATAGGCGTACGTTGGATATGGTATATGGCCAACGGAGGCGTTTAGGGCCGATTGGCTTTAACCAACGAGCGCGAACCGAATAATTGTTTTAATAAGGAGGCTCACCCAAGTTTTAACACGTTCAACAAACTGTATTACTTGGAAGGATTAAATCTACCCAACTGTGTCACTTAAGAGCAACTTTATGATACCATATGAAACAGCAATAAATGCTTAACACGATGCTCTTTCCACTCAGGTGTATAAATGGGTGCGGTAGCCCTGTGATGGACCAGCATCCCACCCAGGGGAGAGTAAAAATACTCCTAGTCGCTTCATGCTACAGCAACCGGAATAAACTCCGGCCTAATGGGCCACTTGACTCGTAAGCAGATTTTACCTTACTAGGTTACCACGGCAACAAAAGAGCCATCTAAAACACCCTATATTTTGTCTTTCAACGCGTATATCTCAAAAACGAACGCGGTGCCCCCATTTTTCATTGCTGGAGATTGATTAAGTCGCCAAGATAAAACTCTCTGCAAAGTTTAAAAAAAGTTCTCGGGAGCGGATTAATAGCCACCTCCACAATTGGAAAGTTTTAAGGTGGCTATGTCCCCACTCCAGAAAATTATTTTAAACTTTGCAGAGAGTTTCATCTTAGCGTGCTAATCAATTTGCAGTAATAAAAAATGGGGGTCACCCAGTTCGTTTTCGAGATATAAGCGCTCAAACACAGTATATAGAACGTTTTCAGGTGATTGTTTTGTTGCCATGATAATTTATTACGTCACATTAATAAGTGCATCTTGTTAAACAGTTCCTGGTGTTTCATATGGTACCGTAACATTGACGTTAAGTGAAACGGTGTTGTAGAGTTCATCCTTATAATAAGAAGTCCCTCGAAACTGTTGAAACGGGTTTGAGCCACATTAAATTGTCAATGAATTCTGAACGCTTATTAAGGCCAATCACTTTGCAGCTTGGCAACGCTTGACGCAATCAGTTCCCATATTAGGTCATACGGTATATGACCTGATAACCGAGATTGAGTGAACCAATCAGACGGCTAGGAACGCAATATCCGAGGTCGAAAATTTAATAAAAAAATTATTTAAGATAAAATACTCATATTACCACGAATTATTTTAGCCTAAGGTTGGCAGAAAGATAAGAAATAAGCTAACATTGAAATTATCTATCGCTTTCCAATTTATTTAACGGTAAAGAATGACTAAAAAAATAAAAATAAAAATAGAAAAAAGTTTGATCGAACCTAACTAACTGCAAGTAAAAGCAAATGGATTTTACGTATTCTATTTTTTGCATTGAAAATGTCGTTACTAATAGATAGCTACTCTCCCTAAAGTCAATAGGTAAAATTCTATTATTTGTTACCTTACACACTTACTGTGTTTATGGCGGTTTTCTTTAATTTAGAACCGTACACCACCTTGGCCAATCACAGAAGTCGCAAACTATGAGCCAATCATGACGCAAAGAAAGAAACGCGAAGCCAGCAGATGCGAACGCGACTGAGCTACGCAAGTAAGCAGTGAAGCTGTGTGTCAGTCGTCACCACTCTTCTCGCGGATTTGCTTCTGTCTTCTATTTTACCAAATGAAAATATCGCGCGAGATTTTAAGCCAAATACAGAGCGATTCAATACGAGACCAACAATGGCAATCACCAAGTTACTTTAGATACTCGATTATTAAAACCAACCTCTTAGATTTTACCCGTGAGATCTTTGCCGAACCATTTCGATTTTTCTACATAGATTGTGTATCCTTTTTCTTCAGCTTTTTTATAGGCTTGAAAAAACGAAATATTTTATACCTTCAGGCGATCATTAGGCGATGACCCCATGAAGTGTAGTTAAAATTTAAAATTTAAATCCCTTAATTAAATATCATAACATAAATAGCAATTTAAACTTATTTTAGAGCGGTTTTCAATTGAGTGTCGACAGTAATTAGCGAATTACTTTGGTTTTGCATCTACTTCACTCTGTGATTGGTTCAAAGTTCTCTGGCCACTTTTTCAACCAATCAGAAGTGAAAGAAAAACCAATCGTAGCTCACGCGTGCTCGTTTTCCCGCGCTTTGTGTCGGCTACGTGTAATTACTTCGGGTTTTGATTGGTTTACTGGATTGTCTCCGTCCTTTTTGATTGGCCAAAGTTGGTTTTGGTTTTACGACACTCATTTGAAAACCGCTCTAAGCATTGTCAATTCATATTCAGCATAAATCCTTTTATCGAACAATAACTTCCGAGCCCACAGTCCCTATGATTTTTGACCCAAATCTCATGTGCTTTATCAGGGGTCAATTGAAGGGGGGAAGGCTGCCGGAGGCAGCTTGACTTATTAACTTAGTCAACCAACATTATGCAAGCCACCACGCCAAACTACCTTCGGCATCGCGAAAGATGAGCCTAGGGCTTTAATCCGATCCTAGCAGACGGTGGGCTCGCGGCGAGCGATGCCAGTGCATTTTCAATTCTAAATACTGTAATAATATTGTGCGCCTTTATATTAATACGAAATTGCCCAGACGATTGCTGGCTTTTGTTTCTTCATCAGTGGGGCTAATAACATTCTCCACCAAAATTTCCGTACAAAATTCATTCATTCGGTCATTCATTCCTAAATTAGTTCAGTCGATCGTTTTTAACCACCCTGCCAGCACAGCCTTTACTTGACGAAAAAGAAAGGACTCTGCAGAAATCGTGTAAACATAGTTAATAGAGGAGAACGGTTATGAAACCTGACAAATTTCTTTGTTGTAGGTTTTTGTTCTCTTTTTTGGCCTTGGCCGTGCACAAAACACAATAGTTGTTTACTCCGTACTGAGAAAGTAACCAATAGAAAAGTGTTGGTTACGTAAGTCATGAATAGTGTATGAGCGCAAAACAAAAGATTGTGCACGGTCGTGGACTTTCCAACCTAAATCTTGGCATCTTTGTTTGCTCCATTGATGTTTTCCGAGCTTCCAAACCAGTCCCCTGTATTAACTATGGTGTAAAGTATTTATTGAAGATCCACAAGCCGTTGCTTGGAGACAGTTTCAAACCCAGGCCAGGTCTCGATCGCACTCCTAGACGCCATATTGACTGTCGTACTGAAGGCTCGACTTTGAACTTCACCTTGTCAAAAATATGATGCGCGCGCTTCCTAAACCAGTTTGATCGGAGTGACTAGCCCAGAAACTTGGGCTGCGGCGACTTAAAAAACTTGACACGATTTCTGCAGAGCCTCTCTTGCTCGCCCTCTGGTGAGATTTAGAGAGGCTCTGCTCGCAGGGTGGTTTTTAACACAAATGAAGTACAAGTAGAGCGTTGCACGACATAAACATTTGCAAATGTGAGAGAAAAGATTTTTCCCTCTCCAACCCGACCCAAAAAAATGTCTGGAAAGGGTATGAGTCAGACTCTGGCTTTTGCATCCAGATGAAACCTTGGTAAACTTAAAAGCAGACAGAAAATGCGAACGGAGGGAAGAACTCTCGCTAGCAAAAGTTTTGGTGCAATGGTCTCCCCTGCCAAAGGAAGTCAAGTTTTGGTACACCATATTTCATGTTAAACTCATATAGATAGCGCGAGAGAGCTGTTTTCATCATGATAATGTTAATCAAAATACCAGATGTAACCTCTACCCAACAAAAATTCCTTGAATGTATATTTTGTTGTCAGTGAAACGCCAGGGATTGGGAAATAGTCGAAGCAACACGAATTGAATCGTCTGTTCGATTCACGAATTACGATAACATCATCAAACCATCTTATTTCAGCCGTAGGTGCTGGTAAAACAATCAAAAACACATTCGAGGTACGTTTGCTCGACCTACAGGTAACAGGTGCTGTATGGGTGGGGTTGTCCCTCCGGCGACCTCGGGACAATTCATAATTATTGGTGAACTTGCGAAGACCAATCAGCAAGTCTCTTCAAAGGGATTGACAAAATGTAAATTGTTCGACGATATCTGCAGATCTAAGCATGAAAAAAAGAGAGAGAAAAAATCGAAAAAGCCGTAGTCAATTATAACTGGATGACATGGAAGTAGAGAACTGGCCAACTGAGGTTATTTACAGGGCACAAGTTTTCTGAATCCATGGAAGTTTTTAACCCCTTCACTCAAAGACGCCCCGAGTTGAAGAGTAAAACCATCAACTTTTAGCCGCTGCTTGGGGTGACTAGCAGAGTAATACTTTGGAGATTAATCGATAACCAGAGAATTGCTATTGAAAAGTACACGGCCAAAGGTCTACGACAAGCATTTTTGGAACTCAGCGGCCAACGCCCCGTACTACCTCCTTGACGCCTCCTCGATGCAGTACGCGTGAAGTGGTTAGGGCGCTTTCCTTGACAGCAGAAGACCCCGGGTTCATATTATCGGCTGCACTTGTACTAAATAGTCAGCTCGTTTGCCCCCGGCCAGTTGGGATTCTTAACAGTTGTTGTTGTTGTTGTTGTTGTTGTTCTGTTCTGTCATTTCGTTGATTGTTTATTGGCCCTGGGTGGGGAGTGGCCAATAGACCATTTCCGAGTTCATGTCTGCCTCCTCTTCAAAGCGAGTCTAAGTGCGAAGTTTTTCTTATGAAAATTACTTTTCATTCATATGTAAAGTAGAACTAATTACCATGACAAAAACTTCGCACTTAGACTCGCTTTGAAGAGGAGGCAGACAAGAACTCGCAAATGGCCCATTAAGTATGCATGTAAATAACAGTTGAACTGGCAGTGACCACCATAATACGCCACAAGGCAATAATCACTTACTAGGATCACAGCTTACACATTTGGAATCGAACTTTCAGAGGAGTTTTCATCATTGGTTGATGTGTCGTGTTCTGTTACTTTGGGAGTAAGTGCTTCGCTCTGCGAGTTCTTTACTTGCATGGAATTTTCTGTCTTGCTAGCAAGCATTGGCAAATCATATTCACCACCACTTCCTTTGCCATCATATTGCATTTCGTAGAAGGGAGATGGCTAAAATGAAGAAACAAGAAAATTGCTATGCATAACTAAGAATAAGAAAGAGTGGGCAGGGCTTTGATACCCATATACTCAGTGCCGATCAAAAGCTGGAAGGTATCGAGGCCCACGCAGAACGCGACGAATCTACGACTGTGCCAGTTCCTATAACATCTCATTGAAGGTGACTAGCGAATAATGAATAAATTTTGGGTTATAGTTTCCACATATATGCTAATATCATAATATATAAACTGCATGCAGAGCTCGCACTCGACAAGCTATCAGATGGCTTGAGAGGATTCCTTGCACCTGATCATCGATGATCAGTCTACCTACGCGTATAATCTTTCTTACAACATTTTAGGAACACGTTTCACAGTAGTCATATATATTTTTTAGTGCAAAACTGTGTAAAGCAAAAACAAAGCACTCAATCTCTGCATTTTCCACTCCGTGACCATCACACCCTTAAGAACTGTTACTTTGTGGAGGACCAACGGCTTGTTTGACGATTCATATTAATATTCTTACCCCTCCAAAAAACTCGGACTACCCAGGAGTTACAGGGAACTTAACGCTAGCAAAACAGCCTATTACTGTGGCACGCTGACCGGAAGGAAGAATATAGAGGTACCGTTCCGACAGTACTTTCACTTGACCTAGGGGGATGTAGCAGCTCTCGTAACGTATGACGTGATTGGCTCGTTACTTCAGCCAAAACCAAAAGACTAAACAATTGAAACAAATGACTTACGGCCGATTAACACGGCATGCGACAAGCTTACCACAGGCCAACGACATGAATTACGATTGGCTCAGCTTTTTTAAAAAACATGTTTTAAAATGCTAAGACATTTTTTCTGACGTACACGACAATCGTAAACGAGTTGTAGACCTGTCGTAAGCTTGTCGCATGCGACAAAACTCGTACCGTGTAAATCCGATTTACACGGTGCCGGCTGCTGCCCTTAGACTTAAAAACAATATAAGCTGCTAGCTCACAATACGAAACAATGGCAGGTTACGAGAGTTGCTACATTACTGGACCTGAAGTGGGCAATTTGTATAAGAAAAATATACTTTCAGCCGATTCCCAACCATGGGGAAAAATGGGGTGAGAAGGGATTCGTGAACGACTCGAACATGGGTTTGTTGTTTGAAATATTTAAAGATTTAACCAGTAATTGAGTACAACTCGACAACCATGAGTTTTGAGTCATCTAAGTGTAAAATTATGCACATTTCAAGGAAAACACGCCACAAGTCCCACCACTTATACTTCTCACATGACACCACCCTAGACTCTATCACGCATACGAAATACCTAGGTGTGACCATCACTAATGATCTACGATGGAACCCTCACGTCGCTAGCATAACTGTAAGGCTAACCAAATGCTTGACCTACTAAGACGCAATTTATCTGCTTGTGATCCAGCAGTAAAAGAAGCAGCGTACATGAGTCTGGTCAGACCACTTATAGAATACGTCAGCAGTGATTGGGATCCCCACACTGAACAGCTCATCGCTGAAGTTGAAAAAATTCAACGCAGAGCAGCACGCTTTGTCCTTTCCGACTATAAAAGCTATGAGCCTGGTTGTACGTCAATGATGTTGAAAAAACTTGGCTGGGCACCTCTAAAGCTTCGTGTACAAATGGATGGAATAATTCTCTTCAACAGAGGCTTAAATAACCTGGCTGCCCTTCCCTTCCTGGAATCACTCCAGAAACCCACCAGGAGATCAAGACACACACATTGTGAACACTATATCCCACTCTCAGCTCGTATCAATTTGTATAAATACAGTTTCCAAGCACAAACAGTAGCTAATTGGAACAGTTTACCTCAACCTATTATCGACTTATCTACTAACCCAGGAGCCTTTCAAGACTCCTTAGCATCGTATTATTGTTAATAATTCTAAACCGTTAGACCGCTGACACTGTGCAATATATCTTTGTGAGGTAGCACAATAAAAGCGAAGTGAAGTGACACCTTAGTTTCAAAACAGCTGGGTACCTAAACAAAATTCATTACACACAAGGGCGGATCTAGGGGGAGGGTGCAGGGGGTTCCCCCTCCCCCCTTCCAAATCACCTACGCCATTTCTTAGTGGTGCACCACCTCTAAGAAAAATCCTGGATGCGCCCCTGATACATAGCAATACTTACAGATGTATCTCCGATAACTTTCCACAGAGGATTTCGTTTGCGTCGTATTCTGTCTTTTCTGTTGACGAAAATAGTACCCCTTATGCGATACTTTACTTTCGAGCTTTCTCAAAAAGGTGTATAAAACCATTTCCTCTCCCTTTCCTCTCCTTTGTCCCAGCAACCGACAAAGGCCCCATTGACTACGTGCCTGTTCTTACTTGCGTGACCCTAATACAAATAAAAAGTTCCTTGAAACATCACTGCCAAACCGGTTACATTGTTGTGAGGAGATTAGGTCCAACCACCACATTGTAAACTCAGAGCCCCACTCTAAACGAATCGTGTTTGGGTTCTTTCACGTCCTGCAGAGTTTATGCTAAGGGGGATGGTGTAGACGGAATCTACAGTTAATGATCCTTATTATGAGAGAAGGATTGAGGATTATATTACAAAGGAAGCAATTTCTCCGCAGTTACACGCTGTAACACGGAAGGGGTTCAAAACATGCAACCCGCTCCCCCACGCCAGCGTGATGCTCAACCCAGCCAATCAAATGCTTGGTGATATCTGATCTTCCTAAGTGAGAAGACGCCACTCAGCGGAGAATACGACGCACTAGAAAAAGGGGTCGCATCACGCTCTGCTTTTGTTCGAAGCCATTCAAGCAAGACTGCTTATCCAAGATGGCGATCAACAAACAGCAACACTGAGACGGAACTCTTAAAAGATATCTCCAGGACGAAAATAGTGACTTAGGATTTTAAAACAAGGACAGATAATACTATTGCACAAATTATTTGAGAGTTCTGTGCGCGTCCACGGTTGATTGACAAATCCACCCCCCCCCCCCCCCCACCTTCTCATCCCAAAGATGGATGCAGCTCTTTACAACCTCTAATTTCATTAGATCCCTTTAGGACGCAGCTCTATTGTTTCTAAGGTAAGTGTCCATCGTTGATTGGTTGTATATTTTGGTCCATAATTTCCCAACCAATCCCAGAAGACGTCGAAATAGCTGCGTACTGCCCTGGGCTCGATTACCAGCCGCTGCTCGTGAAAATGAGCCCGCACTCATACGCGGGCCCGACTGAGCGGCGAAAATCGAGCATACGCACTACCCCCGACAAATCACCGGTATGTTCATAAGGTAACAAGTCTTTTACAGTGTGTCTTCGTGATTAAGACAAGAGACCGCGTGCGCAATCACAAAAAGAAATGTGACTTATGTACCTTAACTTCCTTTTCCAAAGATAAACTGCAACAACAGCGCATCCTACGCAGAGAATAATCCCCGAGCTTAATCCAATGATAAGAGAGAAATTCGAGGTCCCCTTCGGGTCAGGCTCGCGTGTTGGTGTGGCTTGAGCTGATTGATCTGGGTCTTAAACAGGAGGAAAAAAAAGATCAAACAAGACAAAAAATATTGATCGAGGAATCGGCTTTGCCATCTAAGTGCCTTAACAAATGACACTGGCCCTAGTTAGCGGCTAGTGAATCGGGCTATTATTAATCCTGTAAGAACTTGAGCTGGGAAACGAGAAAGAAAAAGGATGAATCTTGCTCTCTTCACGCATTCCTTTTTTGTGACCCGCTCGATTCCTAATCTAACGTTTACTCAGCCGGCATGCGCCAACGCCTGAATTCGGAAAATTAATTAACAAGAAATGCGAAAAAACTCAAGGCCTCGCAGTTTTTTTTAATTTTGCCAATATATAAAGCACGATAGGGAATCGAGTATAAATATACCAAGAAAATTCCTGGCATTACTGTTCACAAGACGTTAAGCGTTTTGGATGAAACCTGGCCTTTTGGTTAGGAACAATGTTCATGGGTTAACATAGATTATTAAAGCCAGATTAAAAGCAACGCGAACCAAAAGTGCAGAGTAATCACCAAGCGGAAGCCAAAGCCAAAGATACGTTTCTTCGCCTTCTCAGTGGTTTTTAAAGGTAAAATATTAAGGTGGCAACGTGGCCGCTTATTTGGAGCGCCGGATTTCAACGGTCTCCGGCCGCTTTTAGTGAACCCCGGTTTAAGAAAAAAGGAGAGGAAAGGAACTTGAGTGTCTAGTCGTTCTAGCGCTGGGGCATTAATTGGGGACACTGTAAACTGAAATCAACAATTAACGCAAATCACGTCAAATAGTTTTTTAGGAGAGGGGAAAACCGGAGTACCCATCGAAAAACCTCTCGGTGCAGAGTAGAGAACCAACAAAATCAACCCACATATGACGCCGAGTCTGGGAATGGAACCCGGGCCACATTGGTGGGAGGCGAGTGCTCTCACCGCTGCGCCATCCCCGCATAGTTTCCCAGAGGTCTTTTCGGCATCTCATCTCAGCAGGAAAAGCAAATGGCGCGCTCTGTTAATGGAATACACTATTTTCACTGTCAAAATAGCCACGGATTTGGCCCGCGTGCAACGCCGGTATCCTTGTAACACCTCACGGTTTAGGAGACAATGCTATTCAAGTCTCCAGGGAACTCATTTGCCTATTTATGCAAACCTTTTCTGGTTTTCGGTCTCTTTCGCCAAGTTACGCCGTTCTGGTCCAGTGTGAATTTTTTTGGGCTCTTCCACCTCCCCTTCGGCGACGCGTGCATTTTTCCCATATCTCTGTCTTACGACCCTCTGCAAAATCTCGCTTCCCATAACTTAGTATCGCGAAGGCAGCCAGTGGTTGCATTGACAGTGAAAATGGTAGACGATCTTCGTCGAGATTAATTCGCACTTGTGGACAGTTTTTTTTTAATGGGAGATCTAACCAGCATATAATATTTAGACTAAAAAACAACATAATCATACAAGGCTGGTTGTACGGCTGTGAGGACATATATTTTTTGTTTGACCAATATTTTGTCAGGCACGGCCTGACTTCTTCAGGGCCCGGTTGTTCGAAACCGCGATTGGCGCTTATCCACGATTAAATAAGCTAGTCGGCGATTATTTTCTGTTGTTCAAAGCCCACTTATCCCTATTACCCCATGATTAAATGAGCGGTTAAATTTAACCCACCTCAATACATGGATTAACCATTCAATCGGCCGATTAAAACAATAAAAACAGCAACGAAATGGCTGGCTTGTGTCGCTATGGGTGGTCAAAAAGACAAAAACAGAGGCAATTTCGGCACGTAGGATTCACAATTGACGGCTACACAGGTACAAAAACAATCATGGTTGTGTTGACTTATCAGGAGCAAGGGTGGCACAGTCGGTTAGTGTGCGGCCTTGGTGCATAAGGTCCTGAGTTCGATCCCCGGATCTCACATCCTTGTTTCGACTTCTTTCCTTTCAGTGTAGCCTAAGTAGCTTTAAATACCCTTAAAACGGAGCACTGGTGGAAAGAGGGGGGTAAAATGAGCGTACCGTCGGCTTCCTGGGAGAGTACTCTCTAGAGAGTAAAGGAACTTCCGACGTTAAATAACGTGTACCTTTACCTTTACCCTTTACAAATAAAGAGCTTAGCACAAGGTATCGTTTCGGACGGGAGTCCATAATGTACATCACTCACCTTCTAGTAGAAGACCTTCGCCGTAAAACCCAGCGAAATCACCCTTTCTCCATTCTTCAGCAAATGCCGATTGGTTTAAGATTTTACGCAAGAGGCAGTTTTCTCCAGATAACTGGTGGCACCATTGGCCGAGCCTGAGTAGTTCGGTGCAGACTTTTTGGAGCCGATTTCGGCGACATATTCTCCCAAACCAGATTTTTTTGGTGTTCGTAACACTATTAATTGGTGAACTTGCTTTGCAAGATTTCCATGTTTTCCTCATATATCTCGATTAAGACTGAAATTTCTGATGCTGTGGCTTTCGTGATTTTTTAGCCGGGGATGCTATTTTGAAGACAATGGACAACAATGCTACCAGCGAATTCCTTGTGTTATTGTGCATAATTAATTGTACTAAATTAACGCAACTTATTCTATCTTCAATCGTAGATTAGTTAATCCACGGACTAATCTGTGCTTGAACAACGGTTTCTTAACCAGTGATTATTTAACCAAAGATTAAGAAACTTAACCCACGATTAGCTTTAATCGGGTTTTCGCACAACCGGGCCCAGGGAGTTAAGTTATTTGCCGTAACAATTTTTGAAATTCAAATATAAGCCATAAGAATTCAAATATAAGCCTATATATATAGGAAGTTTCCTGCTTCCACAACTACAAAACCTTGACGCCGACACAGGACTCTACCGAGACGACGGTCTAGCCGTTTCTAATGCTCCACTGAGAATCACAGAGGACATCAAGAAGGAAATATGTCGCGCCTTTAATCACAATGGACGACGCATCACAACTGAAGCCAACAAACACATCGTTACCTTCCCGGACGTCATTTCCAACCTACACAACAGCACCGCGCACCGGTGGCTCAGTTGGATGAGCACCGGGCTCGCATGCGGAAGGTCGTGAGTTCGACTCCGGCCGGACCAACACTCAGGGTCTTTAAATAACTGATGAGAAAGTGCTCCCTTTGTAATTACATCCGCAAATGGTCGGATAAGGACTATAAACCGTAAGCCCCGTCTCACAAATACCTTCCATGTTCATTAGTTCCATGTGGGACGTTAAAGAACCCCCACACTAGTCGAGAAAAGTTGGGGATCAAGTACCCGGTGTTGTGGCTGTCCTCTGTAAGTATATGGGTGGGTGGGTGGGTATAGCAGGTCCACATCAGCTGAATAGCTGCCAAAACTTCAACCTGCAAACAAACAAACCTAAAACCACACTTCAGTACGTCCACCGCGAGAGCAACCACCCACCAATCACCACAAAGAACGTACCAGCCGGCATCAACAAACTGTCATCCCTTTGATCGGACAAAGCATCCTTCGACCAAGCCGCCCCTCCATACCTAAAAACACTCGACGAGAGCGGATACCACTACACTCTACACTACGAGCCAACTACGACTACCAAACGGAAAAACAGGCAACGAAACAACATCCTATGGTAAAACCGTCCATTCAGCAAAAACGTCAACACTAATATCGGACACAGATTCCTCACCCTAATAGACAAACACTTCCCTAAAGACCACAAACTTAGAAAATTCTTCAATCGCAACAGCGTCAAGACCAGCTACAGCTGGATGAACAACACTAAACAAATTATCGACAATCACAACAAGCGCATTTTGAACTCATCAGAACACACTGATGAAGTCGCAAACAGCACAATTGACAACAAAACATGCATATAGCTCTTTGGCATTACAAAGCTTTTGCTTTCATGTCCAAATTGAGCACTCTACTAGAATGAGCCATTACCGCTAGCGATTGCGCATGCTCACTAGCTCGCCAGTTTGAGCACTCTGGCAACGCTTAGCTGTACCACATGTGTGGGACATCTGGGGTGGTTTATAAGCTTTACCCCCATCCAAGACATCAGCACTGCACTGATGAGGGGAGGGCGGTTGTGGTTTCCACTGAGTGTTGCTTAAACTAACCTGTAATGGCTGTGATATAAAATGATTGGCTCATTGGACCACACCCAATACGCGTACACATTTTAATCTTCACAGCATAAGATTGATTCAGGCGTAAATTGGTCAAATTGCCAGTTTTATTAGAGATGCTGCTGGGCACCTTGACTTCACCAGCCTTGGGTTCTGCGGCGGCCATGCTGTTGTTTGGCATCCAATAGCGAAGCACAAAGCGGGTGATTATTCCATTCCAAGTCTCTCTTTTTGGCAACTTTGCATTGTTAAGAAAAGAACACAAGAATTTAAAAAAAAGGGAGAGAGCGAGAAAGAACATGTTGGTTGGTTTCTTTGATGTAAATGTTGTGGTTCAAATTTTCTCTTGCTTTAAAATTTTTCAAACCAGTTCAATTTTGATTTGTCTTAATAGGCCATTTCCGAGTTCATGTCTGCCTCCTCTTCAAAGCGAGTCTAAGTGCGAAGTTTTTGTGATGGTAATTAGTTCTACTTTACATATGAATGAAACCTAATTTTCATCACAAAATTTTCGAACTTAGACTCGCCTTGAAGAGGAGGTAGAGATGAACTCGAAAATGGGCTATTAATTTTGTCTAATATTCATTATCATAATCTGAAACAAAGGAAAATCGAAATTGAACTGGTTAAAAAAAAATGAACCAGGAAAAAAAACTTGAACCCCAACACAAACATTAAACCAAACCTTGAAAGACTTCAAGTAGCATACGAATTACAAGAAGTTCTCAGAGTGGGACTTAAAAGAACAGGCAGGCTTTTTTTTTCTAAAACAGCAAGGAAGCAACTGGAAGTGTCGCATTCTTTTTTCATAACGCTTGACATGATAAATTTGCATTTTTCATAAAGTCAGCATAATTTGTCTCCATGATATTTAAACTTGCTATTACGAGGATATGCCGCACAAGTAATCATACTCCTTTTTCGTTCTAATAATATTGGTTTACTCGGAATTAATTAATTATAAATTCGCCGAGAAGTCATTGCGCACCGTGACTGAATTTCGTGTAATACGAAATTACCCAAATGGCTGACATGTTGTTTCCCGCATGATTCGTCTAAGTGTATTCAAGCAAGCATATCACGCATTTGGACAAGCCGTCATTTGAAAACAAAAACAAATGACCGCAACGAATTTTGGGCGAATGTAGGCCTTTAAGTACTATGTCCACGAATGACATTCCTATTGCACTGGTTCATTATTTCACACTAAAGAATTGTATTATAATTATAAGCTCAACGTTAGATAGTTATCACTCGAGCCAAAACTCAACTCGTGCAAAAACGCTACGACGTCATGCAAGAGATTTTCAGTAAAGCGGCGAAAATGAAATTACCCTCGCTAGGTAAACTAAAGGATTCAAATGTCTTGTCCCTCTGCCTGGAACTCATCCTGAAATTCACTGACCCGATAAATAATGGCTCCAAATTTGTTATACAGTGGTAGAAGAAAAATGGTTCAGTACTTTTAATAAACCAAACTTGACATGCAAGGGATATCTCTGTTGGAGAAACAGGACTAAAAAAGCTTTTGGCTCAATAGGACGATAATAGTTTCTACCACTGGAAATCAAGATACAAGCTCTGCATTCAATAGCTTGTCTTGTTTATACTGGCAGAAAATACTTTGTATGCGTCGATTTTCATACAAGGTTTGTATTCGAAAACCATATTTAAGTTCAACAAATGAGCCCCAAAATCGGCCAGAATTTGTGACGCTGATGAATCATAAAGCAGCTTCTATTTCCAAAACGATGGAATTACCTGGTGATACTGAATAACCTCGTATAGGAGAGTGAATTTTTGGGGAAAGAGTAAAACACTGGCCCCTAGTCCATGGACTACTCCGATGAACTACTCAAATGGACAACCCCAAAAATACTATTTCAAGTGAGTACTATTGGTCGTAAGCAGAGTCACAATTAGTTCTAAGCCTAAACACCCATTTGAAATGGCCTTGGCCAAGAGTAGTTAAGTCTAACAACCCATTTTTAAAAGGTAGGTTTTCTATAATTATTGTTGTGATGGACGATTACTTCATGTAAGTGAAGAAAGACGCGTGCAATTTTGCTTCGCGAGTTGTTAGTAAACACGCAAGGTATTATTAAACTTGATCGCGGCGGCCGCTGAATTCGATGTCACTTTCGATTTTGCCATTTACTTGTGCAGCCAAAAGTACATGTGCAATAAGAAAATTGAGCGTAGCAGAAATCTCCCACAATGTTTTCTCTGATGATAACTTTTTGTATTCGCGGTACAAAAATTTATGATGTTTTCATGTCACAAATTTTGTTGCGTGCTGATGGCAAAATATTAAATATTTTCTTATTCTCCATCGACACTTCCTGAAAACTTCCTTCTGCTCCTCCTAAAAACTGTGTATAATATTTATTTACTTTTTCATGAAAATTGTTTTGGATAAAGCAGGCTAACAAGATCTGTACCTTGCTTGGTTCACATTTTTGAACGTTTAAATAGAACTTTCAGTCCTAATTGTTTCTCACAGCAAGTCGTATATTTTTAGGTCACCCATCCAGATACTAACACCGCCGGACCCCATAGCTTCATTGAACTTTTGTCGCGGAAAGCTGTCAGACGCTCAGAGTACACGTTAAAAACTTTCAGTGGAAAAGCTTGAAAAAAGCCTCGAATCCAATGCTTCTAGATTCCCTTTTATTTTCTTCAAGCTTTCTGGGTTTAGCATTTTACTAGTGACCACATGTCTTCTCAGGGGGCTACAGTATTTACCTAAGAATCTATCATGGCACTATAATGATGTATGGTACCAAAGGAATACTGTGTACAATTAGAGCTACATATTACGCAAGGGAATTTAAATCTCCTAGGAAACAAAACGTAACTCAGTTTACAGATATGGAATAAAGCGCTGTTACCTGCACTACCACACGTATGCAATGCGTGCCCATTTTTTTCATGGCCCTCCTTATTGAAAAAAACTGTGAACCTTCCTTGCTTTCCACCCCCAACTCCCCCCCTCTCTCCCCCACTGCTAATTTCTGACAAGTTCCTTACCACCCCATCAATGAATAATTGACAATAATACACAACCAAGAAATAATACAATTGAAAAAGGTTTTAATATCTTCCAAAAAACTCTCGAAAGTAGTATGAGACTCATTGTTCAAATTTGCAAGCAAAGAATAAAAGTTCCCCTCATACACACACGATGAGCTAAATTATACACATACCGTCCATGTTACCATGACATCTCTGAACTCTCCATGCACACTAAATGTCATATTTGCATCGATATGTGGATAACCTCTGGGTTCTAAAATTCAAATAAACCAGTATTGGCAAAAACAAAATAAATGAATGATGAGGAACATTGCAACTTGGAAATGTTATATCTTAAACTATAATGTCCCCCCTGCTAAACTTGGGAGGTTGGCTGAACAGTTAGTGAGTGACTGGTTCAAAACCAATTCAAATAACTTATTATAAAATCATCAACAACTCTTTTTTAAGCTATATTGCTCTTGATTTTCTGTCTAGGCTAGATAAGATAAGATAAGATAAGATAAGACAAGATAAGGTAACTTTGGCTAGTAAATAATTGACATGTTCACTTTTATCCCTTATTCTACATGTATTTAAGATTTCTTCCCACAATTTCCAGAATCCATTAGGCGAATTAGGTTTACATAACTTAAAGAGTTCAGGACCAGCTTAAAGGCATTGATACTTGTTGAATTTTGCATGCGTAGTGGCAATGGTTCCAATTTTTAATAACTCTATTGCTAAAGAAGTGACATTAAGATTACGAGTTCGATAAGCTATATTCGTCCCAAACATATTGTGACCATAGTCCACAAAACCGTTGATTATTTTGAAAGTCTTGATTAAGTCACCACGCATTTGACGTTCCAGTAAAGTCATTAATCTGAGACACTGTAACCTTTCACGATAAGGGAGTAGGCCCATGCCCTCGTAAACTGTCTTTGGCAGTCCTCAATTTCCATCATAATACCCGACCAGTTTCTGTGTCTTGCGGTTGGGGCCCACACCTGCACTGCGTATTCCAAATGGGGTCTGACAAAAGCTTTGTAAAACTGGTATCAGCACTTCTGGTCTCATAGATATGACATTCCTAATGATCCATGACGTCCTTTATTTTGCTTTTCCAATCATTATTCCTCCCAACAAAGGGTATCACCAGCTGAAACAACCACTCCCAGATCTCTTTCCTTTTCAAGCACTTGCAAGGGTGAATGGCCCATCATGTAGTTATTCTTAGGGTTGTCTCAGTTACCAATATGCAAAACACTGCACTTTGATTCATTAAATTTCATTTGCCACACATCAGCCCAATGGGATAAGCAGTGTAAGTCCGACTGAATAGTTGCAGGTGATTGTGCGTTCCCTATTAACTTTGAGTCATCAGCAAATAGCGTGGTTGTATTCGTTATCTGGAAGTCCAATTAGACTAGGTCTACTACATCCCCATCCTCTAAAATAGTATTGATCGGCTTGATAGACTCTGTGCTACAGTGTGTACAAAATTATTATAACAAGTAAGGACAGCATGTCTGGATTTCTGCTTTAGGCTTTGAAGGACATGAATACAATAATTATTGGTAAGTGATGATGGCTTCAAATTGGGATATTAGAGTGACCAGGGTTAAATCTGGGTTAAGCTGTTCATGCAATAGTCAAAATCATCATTATTAGATTGAAGAACACAAAGTTCCTTGGTTGGTGCAGGATTTAATGTAGGGGGCTGGTTAACCCAATAACCCCTTAGGAGCCCCAGCTTGGATGCCCCAGTTGACAAGTAAAATTGTCTGGCAATAGACAGATCAAAATCTGTTAAGACTCACTCCCAGGAGTCAATAGGCTAATGGAGGGGACATAGTTTTTGACTGGTTAACCCAATGACCCCTTAGGACCCCTTTCTCTACTACAAAAACTACACGTAACCCTACTCTGACGAAGGGCTAATGCTCAAAACGTCAGCTTTTAGAATCTCTGTACGGGGGTCAAATTACATTATCAACTCCGTTGATAAAACCAAACCTTAGGAGCCCTAGCTAGGATTCCCCCATTTGACAAGTAAAATCATCTGGCATTAGACAATTTAAGTAAAATCTTCTAAAGTGCTATTATGACCAAAAATCAATTCTACTTTTTCTTTGTATTTGAAAACTATGTTAACTGAACACTAAGTGACCAAAGTTTTGAGCCTACATTTCAAATGAGACAACTGTTTTAGTTTGACAGGACTTTTCCGATTTAATGGTCCACCATTACTAACTTTAGAAATATTGAGATGACTCACTAGTTTAAAAATGCAATATGTGTGGACATGCCTAAATAAATATGCAGCAGGGGAGTTTCGAGCTTTCAGACTTTTAAAATCATGTTTTGCATGTATAATAAGCTGCGTTTACACGCTGCAATTTTAAGCCAGTGAGTCTATGTTGTCATCTTATCCTCGAACCAACCCTCTGAGGTCCAATCGGTCAATCTTGAATGTGAGTAAGGGCAGACCGTGAAATCCAAAACTTGCACTCAAAGCAAACAACCTTTGGATATAATTTGAAGCTCACAATTTTGCCAGTCAGGTGTCAAGCAAACACGCTCTCAAAATCTGGAGGAAAAAGGGAAGTGAATTTTTTGATCATAGTAGCACTTTAAGTCTTGATCACTCCCTGGAGTCAATGGGTTCCTGCTGGAACCACATGCTCACATGTAACTTGCGATTCATTAACTGCATGGGATCAAAAACTAAAGTTTGTTCGAGTGCACTCAGGAAGATTTATATATAAAATAAAATTTATTTAATTATTTCAAGTGCTCTAACTAGATTTTCTAGTCTACGTTTGCTAACTCCTGGCTAAGTTGACCGTTGAGACCAGCTTATAATCTTACAAGTTCGTCATTGCACCTATATATTTCCCAGTTCATCTTCAATCTCCTTAAAAGCTAACAGAGTCCATCTTTTGTCATGATGCATGTGTGGAAATCCTATAGTGTGACAATGTGACTGCAGGTGCATCCATGCAGTCATGCTGTGACTTTAGTGCACAAGCTTATACTTTTGTTGATTTTGTTTTTTCTTTATGCAATTCATGGTGATCAGTCTTTTTCTTGATTTCTAATGTAATCACTGTATTTTGATAACGTCGGACATCTCCTTGGTTTTATTTCATCAGATGTGATTCAACAGTGACATTATCCATTGTTTGCAAGCTAGAATGAAGGAACATGCATGGTCTTGTTTCGATGACTCAATAACGAGGGAGCGAGCACAATAACGCAGCACCTGTTGAGCCGCGCCCAAGGCTCATCACGGAATATTCTGTTCTACAGAAGCTGCGCACTCTCAACCCCAACAAAGCGTCTGGTCCTGATCAAATCCCCTCTTGGCTTCTCAAAGATAACGCGGATATACTTGCTGCCCCTGTAGCAGACATCCTGAATTCTAGCTTCCAGGAGAGTCGCCTACCTAAGTCATGGAAACGAGCGGATATTACACCCCTCTCCAAGCAGTCACTAGTGCTTGATGTTAACAAGCATCTGCGACCTATATCACTAACGCCAATACTGTCAAAAGTGGCCGAAGACTATGTGGTTGAGGAATACATCAAGCCAGCCGTCCTGGTCAAAGTTGATTGGAATCAATTTGGAACGGTTCCCAATTCCTCTACTGCGCATGCTCTCATTAGTATGCTGCACACATGGTATCAGAAGACCGACGGCAACAGCTCTACGGTCCGTGTACTTCTATTTGACTTCAAGAAGGCTTTCGATCTGATTGATCACCGCATTCTATTTGAGAAGCTTAAGAACTTTGACATGCCTGGGTGGGTTCGTCTCTGGATTGAAGATTTCCTCACTGATCGGCATCAAAGAGTCAAGCTCTCTCAAGACTGCTTCTCAGAGTGGGGTAGAGTCCCTGCGGGCGTACCACAAGGGACTAAGCTTGGTCCCTGGCTCTTTGTGGTGATGACCAAACGACCTCCAAGTCGAAGGCGTTGATCTATGGAAATATGTCGACGACACCACCATAAGTGAAACAACCCACAAGAGTGATTGTAGTCAGATCCAAACAGCTGTAGATAATTTAGTTCGGGCAGCTCAGGCAGATCGGTTCCAGCTGAACGAAGCAAAATGTAAAGAGTTGCAGATTTGTTTTGCTAGATCTAAGCGTTCATTTCCACCTGTCGTCATCAACAATAAGAACATCGAAGTTGTTAAGAGTGCCAAACTTTTGGGTCTCTTCATCTCTGACGATTTGAAATGGAACGCGCATGTTGCTGAGATAGTTAAGAAGGTAGCTTCCAGACTGTACTTGCTGAGGCAGGTAAAACGAGCGGGCCTCGACCCGCTCGAACTTGTATGTTTCTACACCACATGCATTCGGCCGGTCGCCGAATACGCCTGCGAGACCTTTCATAATAGCCTTCCCATATACCTATCAGATGAACTGGAAAGGCTTCAAAAACGCGCTTTTCGTATCATCTATCCCACCTTGAGCTATTCCGAAGCGCGCGTCGCCCTGGGGCTGCCGCTATTAAGCGCTCGAAGAGAGGAACTCACCACGCGCCTCTTCGATAAGATCCTTCAAGACCCCAACCACATGCTCCATCACTTACTGCCGCCAAAGAATGAATGCCAAGTAACTCTCAGGAAAAAGAGGACTTTCAATGTCCCTCTTTGTAAGACAAATCGCTTTAAGCGGAGCTTTTTAATGGCAAATTCTTCCCGTTCTTAATTAGCTTTTAGTTCTCGGTGCGCAACTTTGCTTTTAATATATTTGTAGATTTAAATTTTAAATATATTTTAGAATCTTTGTTCACTTGTAAATAGCCGTAATTCAGCCCTTGGCTGCAATGGTTTTATTTAATAAAGCTATCTATCTCTATCTATCATCTAACTTCTCTGTAAGAGAAGGCGTTCTGATGAACATGATTGTTTTAATAAATTATATAATTCATTGTGTTTTTACACTGTGAGTCTTCATGCAATGTATCTGGGAATTAACACGGGCCGAACTATCAATAAGATTCTCCACACGTGTGGTCATGATTAAACAACAACTTTTAAAATTTGACACTCTACATACATGTATTTTCTCACTGGTTTATGGGTATCAAAGTTGATTCCACCTGGCGGCTTTCATCTTCAAAAACATCTTTAATTGTCAGAAGTTGTTGATAGACACCATGTGAAATTTTACAGCCTATTTAACCAAATGTTAGTGATAGACATTGTGTAGTGTTAAAATTATACACCCTAGAGTGTCAATATGCTTTCCCCAAAATCTTGAATGGACTGGCGTGCTCAAACGGCATCAACTCCATCCAAGACTTGTGCGAACAAACGAAATGTTGAATCAATGTTAAGGGAAGGCATAAAATTAATATTAATGTCATATATTAATGTGATACATTTGTATCACATTATATCCAACAATCATTTTAACTTTAGTTATCTTTCAACAAATTATATGACTATGTTACATAAACTGTTCAAACACCCCCACAAATTGGTTCAACAAAGTGTTGAATGCATGTTGAAGCAAAATATTGACACTGTTTGAAATTAGGTTTAAACTGCCTCTCTGTACACTTGCACAGATGCACAATTCCCTCTACCAAAACATTGCTGTACCTTCTTCCAATGTTCTAACTGAGAATGGGCCAATGAACTTTCCATTTGTAGAATCTCCAAGGAGTGCTGATATTGAACAAGCAATGTAAATGTGGTACAAGGTGTATGGACGAAGTTTGGTAAAATCATGCCGCATGTCGTGCAAATAATTGCCCTTAAATTCTATGGTCTAAATAAATAAAAAATAGCAAGATTGGGATCAATCATTAAAATCCAGTAATAGTTATAACATATGAAAGGCTCTGGTTTCCAGTGTACTTTTGCAAAAAAGTAATGTTCCCTCAATTGCAGATTATTTCCGGTACTAACTGCTGGTATTATTCTCACTGAGTGTATTTTCTGACGTAAAAACTGAATTCAAGAGCCCAGATTAATTACATTATTTTACAGAGAAGCTTCTAGCGCTTTGCTCCAGAAACATATTACACGTAGATCACATGGAATAACTTTACTTATATAGCCATACACAATAATATACACTGTAGTCACGAGGGATCATCATTGATCATCACAATCCTCTATTGATCTGACTCTGGCAAATCATGGAGGTACACTGTAGCTGTAGACAGGAGTTCACTATTTAAGCCAGCTTAATATCGGTCACCCAATTAAAATGCAGACTGCGCAGACCAGGGGTAAAATATGGCGTTACCCTCACTAATGTTGAGAGCTAACCGTAAACAGGCTAACCTGAATGTTATTTACCGGTAGGCCTAATTAGACTAACCAAAAGTTATTTAGGCCTAATTCACGCTAACCGAATTTTCATTTTACGTGTGAGTCCTGCTTAATATGGCCTCTTTCTGTCCTCAGATTTCCTTGGAAGCATCCTTAACCCATGGCCAACTGCTTGGCACGTACATTGTACCTCTGTGATTTTGAATGATTGCACTAAAATAACTTACAAAACATCTATTTATTAACTATATTTTAAAGTCCCTATGACGATTATTTTTTCCCGTTTTTTAACTTTTCGTTTAAATATCTATAGTGTCTGGAGTGTAGTACTTTAAAAAAAATTCCCTCATAGAGTATCCACATGTTTTAGCGGGCATTTGATTATCCGCAAACAATTTTGGCTGAGCCAGCTGGGCCCTCAGGAAACTAATGACATCAAAGAAGTACACGTAAGTTGATTGCATCTCTTCAGAAAGAAATGTGCAAAAGGGTAAGAATAGGAGTCTTGTTGAAAACCTAGAGCTCTTTGCAAAGTCTTAATAGAAATGTTGGACGATAGTTAGCAGTGAATGTTCTGAAGATTCCGAATGTAATTACATTCTTGACTTCTTTGACGTCACTAGTTACCAGCACCCAACTGGATCGGCCAAAAATCAAAGGCCCGCTAAATGCGTGGATAGACTACAAGGGAAAAATTTTTGATCAGAAGTACATGTACTACACTCCAGACATTATAAGTACAAATGAAAAGTTTAAAAAAAGCATCACAGGGACTTTAAGAACATGATCTTAATGAACATTTTAGCCAACACAATAATTAAATGAACAAATGTATTTACCACAAAAACATGCAGCTACTTACATGTAGGAACCTTATTTTTGTCCGTCGGTTCTACCACTGAGACTTAATTGGCTAATTTAGATGATGTAAAAAATCTCCAATTTCTTCAGAGTAATCCCACCGAAATTTACAATGTCCTACACGTCAATCTAGCTTGTACCATGCAGTACGTATGATACCATTAAAAAAGCTACATTTGTACGAGTACCTTATTTTTTCCAGTGTCTCCCAAAGTTATGACTAAAAGGTATGTTAGGAAACTCGTAAAATCTCTCATGTCCTTTGGAGCATTCCACATCAAAGACAATGTCCGTCTCTTCTCTGTTATGACGTAAATGTTTTCAGGTTTTGTACACTTCACTAGTAAATGCAAATTAACAAATCAGCAGCTGAGCTTCTTTACATTGAACATAAATTTGTTGATAGATTAGTAATGAAAAAAAAAAAAAAAAAAGAACAGCCTCATTTTGAAAAAAACACCTGCATTGAATCAAAGTTATTAATTAAAGGTACTGTTCCTTCATTTTGCATGTGACATCCACATCTCTCAAAAGGTTTGGAGATTCAGTTCCTAAAAATGCTGTGCAAAAACGGTTACTCCACATTGTTGGCAGATTCGTACAACCCTGCTTGTCAATTGACTGCTCTAACCAACAAACCAATGATTGATAACATTGATTGATCAATCTTTTACTGAGTCAGTCACTACAGACAAAATTAATTTTTCTTCATGTCCATAGACAACAAGGCCATAAATGTATTTTTTGTAACCAGAAATTGACAAAAATAATTAATTATACTGGTCATTTTAATACATTAATGTAACCATTTCAAAATAAAAGGCCTTGATCAGCAAATAAATTGAACTGAAAAATAATTAAAAATGAAACTAAGTGCCCAAATACATGTACCTGAATTCAGTGGTTTGCATATGATCTTAGGGCTGTAACTATCACTTCGCACATTTCCAAAGTTGATGACAAAATGGATTGCAGCCCTTCCTACAGAAGGCTTGGTGTAATCAAACAAATGTGGGAACAATGCTTTGACAAGAAGTGTGATATTACAAGTGAAAATGGTATTGCTACCATTTGGCTTCATGGCTGTGAACAAATCCAAACAATGTTTGAATATACTGAAACCATGTGGAGGTCTTTTACAGAACTGATTTTGTTGAGAAGGATTGTGACAGTAGAGCACATTGTAGGTGAATCGTAAGTCACTTTGCTTGTTCTCAACAGTGTTCCACAACAACAAAGTTTGAGGAGGCACTCTTCCAGTTGATACACACTGTGGTTTCCTGATGAACTCTACAAAAATAAGGCAACAAAATTGAAGAATAGTCAATAGCACTTCAGCAGTTTTGTCCTCAGTATCAGAGAACTTAAACAAAGTACCACTGTGATAACAAAAATCTTAGACTAGTCTTATTTTTCTTTGGATTTCAGAACTAATAGTATGTTAACTGAACACTAATTTTAAAAAGACAACTGTTTGTCTCAACTGGAATTTTCCTATTTATTGTCCCACCGTTAAAACTTCAAGATATTGAGAGAGATGGATCAAGGCGAAATTATGACGTCAAAGGCTCACTAGTTTATAAATGCACATGTACACCGCAGCATTAATATACAGCGCAGGAGTTTTGGGCTTTCATACTTAGTGTAGTTTTTTAAACTCGCATTTTGCAAATGAAATAATCTGCATTCACACACTCAAATTTTAAGCTAGTGAGCCTTTGACGTTACTTTTCCCTGGACCCAACCCTCTTAGGTCCAATCGGTCAGTCTTGAACGTGAGTAATGGCATACCATGAAATCCAAAACTTACACTCAAGAAAGTAAACAGCCTTTAGATAAAAGTCAAAGCTCAAAATTTTGCCAGACAGGTGTTAAGCAAACACACTTCCAAAATCTGAAGGAAAAGAGGACATGAGATTTTTTTTTTAAATCACGGGGGCACTTTAAACAAGGATTGAAGATGACAGCTACAAGGATGTACATTGTAGCAAAATACTTATTAAGGTTTTTCTCTGTCTAATTCCAGATGATTTTACTCATCAATGAGGAACACCTCAGAAGTGAAAGGGTAACTAACATATCTAGGTTTATACTTCAAAACTACCAGACGTGAGTATGTTCCCTTTTGTGAACAAAAAAATGGTTCACCCTACATGTCCCACATACATGTGTGTTTTACAAACTGATACATTTCTGTCACGTTCTTGTCCTAACACTGATGTCAAAATTAATGACCAAATAATTTGTGGTTATACTGTATTGAGATCGTGAGCACCCAAATGTTAAAAAAGCTAACAAAAGGTGACATACAATCTGGATACTTAAGAATTTCACCCAATTCTTTTATTATAAGATCTATCCTGGAGTATGCTTTCCCTCAGGGCTGCCCTTTCCCTCTTTCCTCTCTGATCTCAAAGAATCAGTCCAAAAAAGAATACTCCAATTTAGTTGCCAATACCAAGTGCCTCTGTAAGTTTGTTACTGTTAACTTGCAGGACCTCATTATAGAGAATAGTGTGTTTATCTCAGGTGGATAGTGTGGGAGGATGGTTATGAAAACACTGACCTCTAATCGACTATTTATTAATTGCATATCATCTACCATCTGTTTGTCTCATGATTTATTCATTGTGACGCATTTATGAGTTACGTCCTTGTACGATAATTATTGTTGAGCTGACATCCTTGTAAATTAAATCAAAAGGATTCGATAAAGTATTGTGCAAAACATCAACTTAAAAAATCATGATTGTACCTCCGACAAGTACAGTGACATTTGCATCCAGGGGATAATCATTGAGACTTGAAAAATTGAAGACACCGCACTGATAAATGCCATATTGTTCCGAAGTAATTCCCGGAATCACTAACTGCAATTTCCGGCCTACTCGTCTTGTCAAACTGTGTAGCCACGCCCCTTCATGTTTCCAAGAAACCTGGGAAGAGGGGAGGGATGTACCGTTGATCTCACAATCCAAAGATAAATTTTTTCCAGCAACAACGTACGTCACTGGAGCTTGTACTGAAAAAGAGCGTTAGAATATCCATGAAATTTTATAACCCAAGGCATCGACCTCTCTAAAGTAAGTCTAAGCCAATAATTCAGCCGTGTATTTTACTTATGAAGTTCATACCGACGTGCAAATTCTGAGAACCTTAACTGCTGCTGTAGTTCAGCTAATAATAGTCAGCCTTGTATTTTACTTAAGAAGTTACGACTTGCAAATTTTGAGAACCTTAACGATGGATCTACAGATTGCTTGTGCAACATAACCCTGATTTAACGATCCCTGCAACCGACATGGAAATAAAAACAAAAAGGTTACATTTCACTTAAAGAGCGTCACGTAATTACTGGCTGCGTATTCAATAACACTGCTAGAGAATACGAACTCTGCCCGCGCGTAGAAACTGCTTCTACAATGCCGGGAGTAATTTAGAAATTAAAACCCACCTGAGAGGAAATCTCCGTAAGTTCTTACAACATTAACGAGAAACAACAACGAAATATGACACTGAAAAGGGAGAGGAAACAAGCACCCACTACTCAAAAACGGCTCCATCACCTGGAAGCTGCTTAGCAGCCTCTCATTTTAAATGCATGTGTACCGGAAATAAATTAACACAATGGATGGTTTTCACAGTAACGTCATCAAATCGTGAGTTCTTCTGAATTTTTATCTCCTTTTTACAACTTTGAATTTCCGAATTGTCACTTGCGTGATACCAGATATTGAAATCCGTTTTGATTGCAAAAATGTCTCTCGGTAATCCGTCATCATTCTCCGCAGTCTGAACGTCTCCAGAAGGGTGCGATTATGCCTAAATAGGACCACAGTAAAATATGAGTTTTGACATACGATTTCTTCCGATTCTAATACGATTCCGCCAATTGTTCCGATTATACGATTATTCCGATTATACTGATTTTTATTCTCCGATTGTTACGATTATATTGATTTTTATTCTCCGATCTTTCCGATTATACGATTATTCCGATTATACTGATTTTTATTGTCCAATTGTTCCGATTATACGATTCTTCCGATTATACTGATTTTTATTTTCCAATTATTCCGATTATAGGATTCTTCCGATAATACTGATTTTCCGATTCTTCCGATTATACTGATTATTATTTTCCGATTGTTCTTATTTTTTTCCGATTGTTCCGATTACAAGATTCTTCCGATTATACTGATTTTTATTCTTCAATTCTTCCGATTATAGGATTCTTCCGATAATACTGATTTTCCGATTCTTCCGATACTGTGGTTGTTTCGATTACACTATTCTTCCGATCATACTGATTTTTATTTTACGATTGTGTCGATTATACGATTTTTCCGATTTTGCTGATTTTTATTGTCCGATTGTTCCAATTATACGAGTCTTCCGATAATGGTCGAGCGAAGCGGAATGATATATATTTAACAATTAATCTACGAGGGCGCGCTGTATCTGAAGTGATAGATAACCAACGAGGCGCGTAGCGCCGAAGTGGTCATAGTCATATGAGTTCCTAGCGTGTTTCGGTGAAAAACCACATGCATACTTTTAACTTAAATTTAGCCATTCCATCACACACGTTTGAAACTGTTGAGAAAGTGATTGCTTTGTTCAGCGCATTCAATGTTTGTTCCTCTAATCTCTTTGAATATTTCAAGATGAGGATGGTAGCGGGAGTTGTGCATTCCTTGAAACCAGTATATTTTCTGCTCTCATTTGTACTGTCAAATAAAACGACGTGATGACACGGTTAAGTCGTTCTATTTTTCACTCTATACACAAAACTTGATTACCGCTGAATTGATCATCGCGGAATGATCTTAGTAATCACCTCGTAGAATCGGAAGAATGATTTCAAAAGCATCTTAATATAAAATCGTACTTTCGGGAGAATCGTAGAATGACAATCTGAGACTGATTTCTACACCACCTTAATTAATAAGGTAAAATCGTAAAATAGGTAAAAGCCGAGTAAAATGGATAGAAATCTTAGTGGTAAATCGGAGAATAGTACCCCTAAATCGGTGTAGTCGTACTATTCTACAATTTAGCCTTAATCGCACTGCTCTTGTCGTCTGAACGTTTCAAGATTATTAGGAGATTTGTTTATACTGCCTCGCGAGTGAAAGGTAAGCGCTTTCCGGCCTAGCGTAAAAAACAACTTAAATCTTTAATGTTCAAAACAGTAAATAACCTTGTACCCGAACCACCTGTCTCATAAATTCGCCAGCGTAACTAACATTCACAGATATAAGGGCGCCCAACATAATTACCTGTTTATTCCGCGGCCGAACACTGAGGCCCTAAAAAGAGTTTTTGTTGTAGGGGCCCAGTAACATAGAACAGTCTGGTTTTCTCGTTTAAGAACTAGGTAACAAATTATATTTATTAGTGTTAATGGGCACGGGTCTTTAGAAGAACACTTTTTAGTGATAAGGATACCATGATTAAATAAAGCTTTTGTTATTATTATTATTATTATTATTATTATTATTATTGTTGTTGTTGTTGTTGTTGTTGTTGTTGTTATTATTATTATTATTGTCTCTTCTGTCACAGTCTTTGCTGGTGTTTTTCAACATCAGCCTGGCGCAAACCATGCATCTGGGGCATCAGTCACTCAAGTCAATCATTCTGTTCAGACACTAACCACCTTTCTGAGGATTCGCGCAGATCCCAGCATGCAGATCTTTTCAGTGGAATTTCTGTCACAGTAGCTGACCAGGGATGTAGATAATAGCCGGAAGCCGGGAAAATTACCCGGCTGTGAACGCGATTTTTCCGGCTGTAAAGCACTACTTCTTCTACTTCTTCTACACCACCTCAGCAGCTACCCTGAAGCCTGTTTTGGTTGACCAAGGCACCCAGTGCGATTCTCCTGTTGCCCCATTGAATGCAGAGCAATTGAAACTTGCTGAAGAACAACTGCAAAGAGAAGTGCACTTGGCAAAGAAGGCCTTCTTGCCTAACCAGGACTCGGATTCAGACAGTGACAGTGCATGGGACAGCATGAGCGACATGAGCGACACTGAAGTTTAATATGCAAAGAAACTTTTGTCCCTTAAGCTACCTTTAGCTTTCAAAGTTGTCGATTTTTGTCCAACATGAACGCGTGTTTTAAGTAATAATTATGTATAAGTCAATGCTCTCATTAGATTAGTTCACTTCTCCTGTGCCAGAGCAGTTATGTTCACTACGTAATAATTGAAAGGGTGTTTGAAGATCAGTTATTTGATTTGTAAAACAATGCGAAAACAGAGAAATTGTACAGAATCAGATGTAAATTTTATTGTTCAACAGTTCTTTAAATTACGGGAAAAATTGAAACAAATGTTACCTGATAAAACTCTGTCCTGAATGCCCTTGATTTTGCCCCCAAAATCACGGAAAATGCATCTCCGAGAGTATGCATCCCTGAGCTCTCTCTGATGTTTTCTACCATCACCTTCTTTACTGTACCAAGCACACCAACAGGGATTACTACGGTTTTCATATGCCGCAATCTCTGTATTTCTAGTTCAGTCCTGGTCTTTGTACTTGCTTTTCTTTTCGATTTCCTTTAGTGCGTTGTTTCTATCTAATGGAACAGTCATATCAATCAGTTTGCAGGTTGAATTCACTGAATCTTTAAAATCAGTATTGACTGGCATGTCCCACATGCATGATGGTGATGTCGTTGTCTTTGTGTTGTGCATCACAGTCTCTGGCACGTGTTAGTACCATTTGTCTGTTATCTCGATATATCATGATCTTTACACATGCTTCAATATATGGAGATATGCTGCAGCGTTATTGTGCCTGGAGATGTAATCTGTTTTAGCTAATACCTCACATCCAGATACAATATGGGAATATGGTCCACTGTCTCTCTATTTTGTGAACACATTCTGCATTTGCTCTCCACTTGCTAGCCACATATCACTTTCTGGTAGTTTCTGGTGTTTATTTTATTGCCTGGTCTTGAGCTGCGACAAGTAGTCCCTCTGTTTCTCCTTTCAAATTACTTGACAACCATATGTTGGTGGTGACTGTGTCTACGTGAGGCTTCTCTAGGATCCTGGGGTACTGGCCATGCAATGCTTTGTTTTTTCACGTTTCCTCTTTCATTGATTTAGTTCATCTTAGACTTGAATATGTGTTTCAGCGCCTTAGCATTTTCTGAGGCTGATTTATCTTCTCTGTTCTCAAACTCTGGCATTGTTACTTCCCTTTTGAACTTAATAGCATTCTTGGTCATTGAATTTTTTTTCTTTAGATCGTTCTTGATTAAGCACCTGTTTGGATATTGCCCTTCTTTGTGCTTCAGATAATGATGGAGCCCTATTGTTGCTGTTTTGAATGCTGTTTCTACATCAATCAGGCCCCTTCCTCCATCTTTTCTTGGGATGAACAGCGTTTCCACCGTCTTCTTTAGGATGTAACATCTTGTGCATGTTCAATAGCTTGCGTGTTTTTGCGTCAATCGTCTGAGATATTTTCCAGTCAATGATGCCAAAACTATATTACACAACTGGGACTGCAAGACTATTGATAGCTTCTATTTTGTTTATTCCATTGAACTCAGTTCTTAGGATCGATCTTATTCTCCTATTATATTCTTTTCTTATCTTCTCCTTCATGTTGCTATGCTGGATGCCATCACTTTCATCTACACCCAGGTATTTGTATGCCTTCCTGATCCAACTCTCTTATTTCTGTGTCATTATCTATTACTATATTACCAGTTGAGGCCAGTTTACCTTTCTTGAAACTGGCTTTGGCACATTTTTCAAGTCCACATTTCACACCGATATCATCAGTGAATTGTTTCACTATTTTCAGTTCTCCAACTTGTTCTTGCTCGTTCTTGCTGTACAATTTTAGACCATCCACATAAAACAGATCGCTGGTAGGAGCACTTGTGTTTGAGATCTTGTAACCATACCCACATGTAGCCAGCTCTGATGTTAACGGCACAAGGGCCGGCAAAATAGCAGAGGTGAGAATGAATCTCCTTGAAAGATCCCCAAGTTTGGGTGATACGCTTCGGCAAATAACTTAGAAACAATGTACCACACAGAACTTGGGGAGGTTTTTTATGCACCAATTAATGTAAATCCCTCCCCTCCCAGACCGAGGACTAGCGGGGAACAGTGAAGTCATAGCGAAGCCCTGTTGAACGCCCCCAAGGTGCGATGTAAAATGCTCCCGGAGCCCTAGCCGATACAGCATGGGACACTGAAAACAAATTTGAAGACCGTCGTAAACACAAGACCCTACTTGGTAAAATGGCGGGTACCAATGTGTTTCAGGTGAAAGGAAAGGGAAAGAAAGGAAAGGAACTTTATTTGAGTGTCTAGTCGTTCTAGCGCTGGAGCACTAATTGGGGACACTGTAAACTGAAATTAACAATTGACGCAATTCAAGTCAAATTTTGGTTTTGCAGGAGAGGGGAAAGCGGAGTACCCGGAGAAAACATCTCGGTGAAGAGTAGAGAACCAACAAACTCAACCCACATATGACCCCTAGTCTGGGAATCGACTGCCGGACCCGGGCCACATTAGTGGGAGGCGAGTGCTCTCACATGAGAAGACACACACGGCTTGCACGGTAAGTATCCTGGAGAGCTCCATACAATTCCCTATACTTTTTGTGCAAGGAATTTGTATGGATTATCTGCAATTCAAATGAATCATCCTAATTTGTAAACGCTCTCATCTTTAGTCCCGTTCCGGGACTCCCTCTTACCGCGCCCTGAAAATGGGCCTGGAACCCACGCGGGAAAAGATTACTTGCAGGCGCATGCTCGGAATGAGGCAATCAACTTATCTCAACTTATTACATTTGATACCAGGGTGGACATTATATTTAAAAACTCAGTGGAGGTGGCTAGTGGTAGATATTTACCATTCAGTGACCATTTACTGAGGTAAACATCCACCACTGGCCACCTCCACTTCGTTGAATAGTTATTTTAGTATATACTAAAACCGTGAGATACTATAGCACAAAGAGAGATGATTTTAACTCATTATTCCTCCAACGATTACAATATTTTCGGGCGCAAATTCCGCGCGAGTTGCTCGGAGGTGAATAGCAAAGGATATCCGGAGTTTGAGCAGCCAATCGGAGTGCGTTTTCAACGCTATCCACTGTTTTAGTTTATACTAAATATATATAAAGGAGACTCCGACACAAATCGTACAAGAAAATTACTGCGTGATTTGCCGTGTCAGGAAAATAAAATCGAAATTATGCCTTGACGTGACCAAACGAGGAGAAAAAACCCAGATTTCAGTGATGTTGGAAAATTATTACCTAATAAATGAAACGACTGAGAGAAGAAGATCGCAATACATCTGTGCAAACGATGAACTAGTATGGCGTGTAAAGCCTGAAACTCAACTGCATGCTTTGAAGTCAGCCTTATTATATCGGTACCCATACTGGTAAATCTCTACAGGGAAAACTTTAAGAGAAATTAACTAGGTTTCCTTTTGTAACTCGTGCTCTGTTGTGAGGGTATTCGCAAATCATTCCAAGACTCCGCAACGTTTGCCTTTGAAGAGAGCCATTTCGCAGCTCCTACAAACGTACGCCCGTTGTCTGAGTCGGCCGCGACGAGAAATGAATCTTTTCAGGCTTCTTATAACATCCAAACTAGACAATAGACAATAGATCCAAATAAATCCCCCTCGTCAAGGAGGCAGGCGTAAAGCGTGATCTACGCCTTTCCTTCACTATTCTTCCTCCTCCGATACTTTTGTGGTCCTGCAAGTCAACTCCAGTGACTTGGAATGCACTTTGGCCTTTTGGTAGCTGTCCTGGCGGTGGTACGGCAAAGGCTTGGGCATTGAAACGCTTACACCCATGACAGTTCTTAACTACTTTCTTGGTGAGGCGTCGCAAACTGGAAACCAAATACCGTTCCCGAACCTTCGCCATTGTGAGACCCACTCCCCCATGGAGTGCGTTCTGGTGGGCTTCTGCGACTAGCTTATCTGCCAGTTGGTGGGAATACGGTTCGTGTATAGGATAATCTCCTTGCATCCGTCCTCGGCTCTACAGTAGGCCATTTTGTTTCTTTGAAGATTCCGCAGTTGCAGGCGACGTTCCTCGAACCTTTCATCATCTTTGAAATTTCCTTGCACGCCCCTTAGCCAGAGGAGTCCCTGCTAGTTGATCTCTTCAGTGGTGAGGGGGGCCTTGACTCTGTTCATTTCAGCTCTCCATGAGGTCCTTACGAATTGTGCCAGCTGTGCTTTCGAAGGGTTCACCACAGACTGTGTTTTGTCAGCAAGATGTCTAGAACGTGGCGCTTTTGCGATGGCGAACACTTCTCGCATGACATTTGCTTCCACCTGGCTTTCAATTGTAGACCTTGTGTTAATATCTGCTCCAACAAATCTCGGTCTAAAGTAACCAATGAGGTCCACTCCACTACAATGTTTCATTTTCCACGTTCCCGCTTCCAAGGTCTGCTGGGTTGTCCAGCTGGTCTACTTGGGTGCAGGGATGGCGCAGTGGTGAGAGCACTCGCTTCCCACCGATGTGGCCTGGGTTCGATTTCCAGACTGCGTCATATGTGGGTTGAGTTTGGTGCTTCTCTATTGTGCACCGAGAGGTTTTTCTCCGGCTACTCCGGTTTTTCCCTCTCTTCAAAAACCAAAATTTGATTTGATTTGCATTTATTTGTCAATGTCCTAAATTAGTGCTCTAGCGCTGAAAGATTAGACACTTAAACTTCCTTTCCTTTTCCTTTTTTCCCCTTGGTGCTGACATGACGCCACTTTACTTCTGGATGCTGCTGAAATTTATGTACCCGGTTGCTTACAAACTGCTTGTAAATCCTGCTTCCCTTGATTCAATACAAAGCAACGCTGCTATCCATCGAGCAGATCATCTCTCCTACTAGGAAACCCTCCAATGATTATTTAACATATACAATAAGATTCGCGGCCATTTGCCTGCGTCGCATTTCTCCGATTTTTCCTCTGTGGGAAATCGGAAAAGTTGCGCAATAGGGTCTTTCCTGTCACTCCCCTGCTGAGTATTGTCTTCTGCATCTTTCTTTGGTAGGTTTCAGGGGATAGTGGAAATGCGTAGATTGTATCCGGTGTAATAAATTCCAGTTGAAGTATGTAATTTGTTCAAGGAACAATAAATTGCGAATTGAAAATGGCTCTCTTAGAAGCTGGCTACGCGGTACGTGATACGCAGTGAGATGAGCTCGTGGAAAGTGTCGTTAACCGAACCATAAATCGAAAGCTAAAATGTTAAAAGAGTGCTTAGACCTAATCACTGAAACGAGCGCTTAGGCTTAGTAAACGAGTGCTATTTTCTTCACACGTACTCGTGAAAAGTTTAGTTAACCGAATCGTAAAATGAAAGCTAAAATGTCAAAAGAGAGTTTAGGCTTAATCACTGCAACGAGCGCTTACGCTTAATCAGTAATTAAACTAGTGCTATTTTCTTTACTCGATCTTGTGAAAAATGTAGTTAACCGAAGCGTAAAATTCACAATCGATCACTTCTTAATTCACGAGTCACGCCTTTAGAACGAGAAATACTCTTTTGATAAATTACATACTTCAACTAGTTTCTGCGTACCGCGTAGCCAGCTACGCAGAACTTCATTCGAGTGGCAGGGTATTCTGCAGTTAAGCCACTTTCTGTAAATAAAGCCATTGCAATTTCGTTAAGGATACGTATTTGGTGTATTCGTGCGTTATTGTTTGTTCCTTTAATGTGTGGAAGTCGTCGCGTTTTCCTACATGGAAAGAGGAAATTGTTTTATTTATTCACACCACACACGACACTTTCAGAGAATCGTGAGTGTTTGTTCCAGTTATTTTCCAAAGTTCATTGCTTTCAGTTACGAATGATTGCTACGCTGCTTAAAAGCTTTGAGAAACTATAGATTAAGGTTCAGTGGTTTTGAATTCGTTGGTTGACACACGCAGTGAAATTGAATAATTATTTATGCCGCAAGACGGTTAGCGTTTGCTAGCTGGCAAACGATTCCCAAGATGTAAAATACCAAACTTTCGCAAAATTCGAAAATTTCGCAATTGCGTGCAAACCTGGACAGAAGTGAGTCTTGCCAGCTTATTTGTCCCCGCACTAGATCTGCCTTGATTCCTTTCAATTTCTCATACATACATATTCTTTTTGGTAAGGCGGGTCGGTCTGAGGTCAACCCGAGGGACGGATCATCAGTCAGGATCACAAAATATTTTAACTGAGGAGAAAGTGCTGCCTTTGTAATCTCATTTGCAAATGGTCAAACTTTCAAGCCTTCTCGGTTAAGGACTATAAACCGTAGGCCCCGTCAGGCAAATACCTTCTATGTTCACTGCGCACGGTGAAGATATGATTTTTTAGTAAAAGGAGAAATCCTGGTATTTCATCAGTATCTATTTATATAATAACCCAAGTTATTCACGGATTTTGATTGGTTCTTGCCTATGATCTATTAGAGGACAGACGCACGATTGACGTCATCATCAGCTTTTATGCGAATAAAGTTTAATTCTTTATTATATAAAACAAATAGATTCCATGTAGCCGTGGGTCTGTTCAGTAACAGATCACAGAAGACGTCAAAATGTGGTAAGAACATCAGTGACACACTCGGCTATGGCCTGAACAGACGCACGGCAACATGGAATCTATTTGTTAAATAATACATAAATAATTAAATAAACAAATAAATATATATAGATAAGATAAGATTGGTGGAAGACAGTCGTACTTTTGACTCAACAAACAAACAAACAAACTTCACAATTCGAAAGAATAGTAGTTGGAAAACAAAAATAGACCACTTGTTCAGAGATTGCTGGTATTTTGGAATGGGTCAAAAGTCAGTCTTGGCCCAACGGAAAGTGGCCTTGTAGCTTGTAGTTTATATCTTCAAGCGCGACATTCCGACATTCGGTCGCCATGTTATTCCTCCCAGATCTTTTACCAACTTGACCAACATGGCGACCAGATTTGTCCCGCTTTATGAAAACCAGCAAGCTACAATAGTACGAATTTGTACAATACTCCTAGACGCACGCGCAAACGAAAGCGTGAAGCGTGGATAAACTATCGTATCATACTCATTCACTTGTTTTTGCACTTGATTCTAGGGCCCGTTTCTTCTTTACGGCCGGGCCATTTGCGGGTGTCAATTTCCTTCGTATCTCAAGAAAGCAGAGGATTTAAGTCGTCAAACTTCACAATTATTTTTGTTACCTTTAAAACAGGTTAAAAGATCAGCTTTCCAAAACAAGCGGTTGGCAGTTTCACAAATGGCTTTTCGGGCCCGACAGGTTTTCGGGACTTTAGAGAAACGGGCCCCCTGGTTCCACTTAAAAAATGCCGCGGATTCATATACCTTTCTACCACAACAGCTTTCAAACGTTTGTTTTTATCATAAGAATATATCAATCAAATGCACGATAGTGACAATTTTCGGTCTCCATTCTTTGGTTTACATATTTCCCTTTCACAATAAAAAATATTTAATATCTATTTTGCCATCAATATTTACTTGCAAAGTAGAACAAGAATCCACATAAATTTATGTTTAGAGTAAATGTTTGGGAAGATGGAAGCTTTCAATGTGATAGAAATAAGTCTTCAAATATCCTTGAAAAACCAGAATTTTGGACGCAACATACTGCATGTTTCACGTTTTCGCACACTTTTTGCAATATTTCCATTTCAAGGGACTGCGCATGCGAGAGCAGAGGAAAGAGGAGGGAGGGGGGGAATTCTGAAAATGCAACTTAATAAAAAATGTAATAGAATCACCAATATTTTCGCGATAATTGACGACATTTTTTCAGACAAGAAAGACACGTCGCAACAGAATCCCAAGGCGTATCAGGTATTAAAAAATTACTGCCCGACGTTACAAGCTAGGTCACAAACTGTTCAGAAGAGGCGAGAAGGCGCAAAACGATCTTGACTTTGTTCTGGAATAATATCATTAGTTCCACTGCCCTCGCTGTCGTATTGAAAAATATTTCATTCGTTCGCTGCGCTCAATCGTGAAATATTTTTCAACACTCGAAGGTAAATTTCGTCTCTCCGCGTGGCCATGTAATACCTCTATTTATAAGACATGTTTCGATGTTACGAACATCATCGTCAGTTACAAAGTCTTTAGAAAACCGTTAGCACAGTAAAACAACTAAGCGAAACATGCATAATTAACTATGTTGGATAACAAAAACTTGGTTTTATCAACGGAGTTGATAATGTAAATTGGCCACCGTACAGAGATTCGAAAAGGTAACGTTTCGAGCGTTAGCCCTTTGTCAGAGCCGACCAAAGTACAATTACTCTATAAGAAGAACATCTTTATCCTATAGAGGGCCTACTGTTTGGAATATCCTACCAGAGCCATATAAACTTACAGGCAGTTATGCAAGTTTTAAACAAAAGGTAAAAAAAGACCCGGCCAACAAGAACGAGGACTTTTACTATTTTTGACTTTACTTTATTTTCTATTTATTTTACTTGTATCCATACGCAATAGATACTCTGCCTCTCATGTAACTATTTGTGGACAAGCTTTTTGTGTATTCTATACTCTGTACTTTTTAATGTTGTAATTCGATAGGCAGGTCCACATCAGCCATTGGCTGACTTTTACCAACCTGCGTTAACAAATAAAATAAAAAACACACTTTAACTCGAATTTGTTATACACTTAGACTTTCACTCAACAAAACGAACACTTTGATTGGTTGATTCCTGGTCACGTGCCCCTGATCAAATTCAAATGTATCCCAACCGGGATACAATTCCGCAGTTGTTTCCCGCTCCGGATGTTTTGCTGCGATTGTTGAAGGAAAAGTCTAAATATACAACAAAGCGCTGAATGTCTGGTCGCTCGGGAAACTAGTTAGTTTTCTTTTCCCCCGAGTCTTAATGTTTCTCTGGACTTCGTCTCGGGAAACATCGGGACTCTCGGGAAAACAAAACTAACCGTTTCCCCCGGGACCATACATTAAGTGTATATATAATATTTGATAAGACCGCTATTTACAAGTAAAACTATTTTCCTCATAATTCACGTTCAGGATTTTCCACAGTGCTGTTGCCAATGTTGTACAATCCAATTCTTGGATATACAGTGTCATAATACTCTGATTCTTCACACAAGTTAGGCCGCTCGTCATCATTCTCGTAAACGGAATTGACGTTGTTCTGAGGACACAAAATTCAACCTCCATTAGAATTATTAACGTAAAAAGCTTGTGAAATTATATGGAGGGCATTCACAGTGCTAAAAGTGCCTGAAAAGGCGGCGGCTGTGTTGAGATGAACAACTGCAGGACAACGTAATCCTTATAAGGAATCGTTCTTTAATATAAGATCGAATCGATTGGCCAAACAGCAAATTCAATTCACAATAAAACAAATAGCTTAACACGTGTTCAGTCATAAAAAAATGATTAAAGGTAACTGATGGGTTGTGCATGAAGATGAATCACTAACACAATCCCTTGCTTTGATAACACGAAAACTTTGGAACTAAAACAGACATCATCGATAAAAAGGCTTGAAAGGGTGGCCTATACTCTGGCGTTTACTCTACAATTACACAGCATGTAAAAGAGTAACAAAGCTTACCGGTTCTGATCCAACAAGACGGTCGTCCAGTGTTAATTGATGATTTCTCCTTTTCCAATAGCGAAGAAAACAAAAAACAAAACAGCAACAACCGCAACATCAATAAAATAAAATAAGACAGAATAAGTAACTATTCAATATTGTAAAAAGGAAATGAAAAGGAAATGATCACTGGCACCTTAACTTGATGCAAGTTCCTTGTTAAATCCGCGTCTCAAATTGTCTATCTTTCTAGCTGAATGAAGGGATTACTTTCTTAATCATAACCATTACAATTTTCTCAACGTTGATTGGTGCATTAGCTACTTAATTTTTCTCTAATTATTGTGTAGGGTTGAAATCGGGCAGTGAAATCAGACAGTTGGCTGTAATCGGATACCTGAAATCGGAGAGTTACATCAGCCAATCATATTAAGTGCATTCAGTTTAACCCACCAATCACAGAATTTATCACAATAACCATAGCAACAACTACTTACCCTACCAAACTGGGGACTTTCCAAAATGGACAAATTTGTAACAACATACAGTGAAAAAGGAATGCATAAATTTTGTTTTTTGGGAAATTGCAATGGTTATGATTAATTGGTAACAGGACTTTGTGTCGTCCAATTCGGTCTGTAATCGTCACTCGTATGATTACAGACCAAATTGGACTCCACTTAGTCCTATTGCCATTATAAAGAAACTGTGGTGCTGCGTCATTAAGGAGTGAAACACGAAAATCCGGTTTTATCAAACCAGTCGACGGAGATAGATTAACCATCGTAAGAAAGATTTGTGAGCTAGCGGACGTTTCGCGCGTTAGTCCTTCGTCAGCCAGGACTGACGCTCCAAACGTAAGCTCGCAAAGCTTTCTTCAGAATCCATTCCCACGATCAAAACGATCATTCTCCCAACTAGTGCCAGAGAGTTCTTTGTTGGGTAGTCATGCGAATTTGGTGTTATATCAAGATCGCACCTCTTAACCTGACAATAGCCTTCATTCCCAATACCTGTCTGACTGACATTTCATTGAAAATGTGAAGAGAATTTACATACTGGTCACTCCTGTAAGTCAAAGGATCAATTTACCTTCCACAACTCCTTGCGATAGAGCGAGTTTCAATAGAGTGTCGTAAAACCAAACCCAAAGTAATTACTTTGGCCAATCAAAAAGGATGGAGACAATCCAGTAAACCAATCAAAACTCGAAGTAATTACACGTAGCCTACACAAAGTACGGGAAAATGTGCACGCGCAAGCCACGATTGGTTTTGGTTTCACTTCTGAGTGGTTGACAAAATGGCGCGAGAACTTTGAACCCATCACTGAGTGAAGTAATGCAAAACCAAAGCAATTTGCTAATTACTTTCGACACTCAATTGAAAACCGCTCTAAAACCAAATTTTTGTTTATCTTTCTAGGCATATAACTTGCTCTATCTATCTTCATTTTTGCGTAATTTGGCTGTTTTCCGATCCTCAGGTAGGCAGCGAGATTTCAGGGGCACCCAACGAAGGTGTTCCGCAAAATATCTGTTTCGCAAATTGAGCTGGCTGGCAAGTTATTAATTTGCAGACTCTTTCGCTGGGAAACTTAAAGTGCCCCTGTGATAAAAAAAATTCACTTCCTTTTTTTCTTCAGATTTTGAAAGTGTGTTTGCTTAACAAATGAATGGCAAAATGTTAAGCTTTGATTCTTATCCAAAGGCCGTTCACTTTGAGTGTAAGTTTTGGATTTCACGGTCCGCCATTACTCACGTTCACAACTGACCGATTGGACCTCAGACGGTTTGATCCAGGGAAAAGTGACGTCAAAGGATCACTAGCTTAAAATTTCAGCGTGTGAACGCAGCTTATTATATATGCAAAACGCGAGTTTGAAAGCCTGAAAACCCCAAACTCCCGTGTCACATATTAATTCTGCGGCGTACACACGCATTGCATTCTTAAGCGAGTGAGTCTTTGACGTCATTTTCTCCTCGATCCAACTCTCTCAAGATCTTGAAGCTAGTAATGGCGGACCATTAATTAGGAAAATTCCAGTTAAAACAAACAGGTTTCTTTTTGAAATCAAGGCTTAAAACTTTGGTCCTTTAGTGTTTAGCTAACAGAGTTTTGAAATCCAAAGAAAAATAAGAATTGATTTTTTGGTCACAGTATTTTTAGTATTTCAATCCCTGCTGGCTAGATGAGAACAGACACTGGGGGAGTCGGGAGGAGGGCTGAGGGCCTCCCAGGAAGGGGGGGGGGGTCCTTGTTTCCTTTAAATGTTTGCTTGTGTTCTCTTGTTCCCCAAATATGTTCCCAGCTTTTTGATCCCTAAAATCGTTTGCAATTGTTCTTATTTCCCTAAATATACTGACACTGTTCCCCTGTTCCCCAAAACCCCTGGGAGGTGACCCCAGAGTCTGTTCACAAGAAGCGAACTTATCCCATGTTGAGGAAAAAAAATTGTTTTGACTGTTTTAGATTCACGAGGTTCTTTGCTGGCTGGGAGAAAGTGACACAACGTCGGCTGGCTGGAAGTTTCCCTAACTATCTAGCTAGGAGCTGGAATTTTGCTCATAATCATCATGGTAGTGCGGAACACCTTTTTTTCCCAGCAAAAATTTAAAAACTAAAAAAATTAGTTTTATTAGCGTTTTCTTGTACGTTTTTTGCCTATTATTATGTATTTGGAAATAATTTTCGTTGGGTGCCCCTGAGATTTTACTGACTGAAGTTCAGACTACATGTAATGTCGAGGATTACGTATTCGGGGAATGTTCACAGCTGTTTAATGTAATAACTTGAGATGCCTGATTCTTGACAAAAAAAATATAGGATCAAATTAATTACCGTTTTCGCTTTTTAAATGAACAAATGAAGACAACAACCAACACGAATCCTACTCCAAGGCTTGCTGCAACTACTATCCACGTTGTCACACTTTTTGAGGGTTCTGGTAAACGAATGGGAGCTGAAATTTAAACAAGAAAACATTTTTCACACGCAATAAATACCTCGCGATAAATAAGGCACTTGACTACGTTAAGATATTATCTGCATGTCGTGGAAAGCATGTTTCATATAGCCAGGCTGAGCAAACAATAAAGAAAATGAGAGAAGTACCTTTGATATTGACCCGGTAAGAATTTTGGCGGAGCTCCAACCTTAAAAATTATCAGTACTAATCACAGATGCTTTGACAACTTGAGCAATCTGGCTCCAGTTGTTCAAACGATGGATAGCGCTATCTGCCGGATAAATCACTATCGAGTGGATAAGTCATAGAATAACCACCCAACCTAACCCTAACCCTAACCTAACCAGATAGCGAATTAACTGAAAGGGGTCTATTTATTCCGAAGAGCCTCGAGAAGATTACCGGTAACAGAATTATTGTTTTCTACATTGGCAGTTTGTATTATATGCAGCAGAGGCGAAAAGGCCTCCTTCAAAAAGCATCCACTTTGAAAATTGCAAGCAGTAGTCCAGAGGAAATACTAGCCTGCGAGCAGACTAACAAATGATCCATTGTTTCAAAACTCATTAATAACAGCCTACCAAAGCACCGATAAAACGTCACGTGTATGAGCTTAGTTTTTTCCTGGTAAAACACTCCTCGTTAGTACTCTTTATATAAAGAATACTAATAAGGCATAGCTTATTTTTCTTGTATGCTAATATCTTCCTCTCCCATTTCCGAGTTGCTGCATGCCTCAGTTTCAAAACGAGTCCTGGTGCACAACCATTCAAATGACCCATTGGAACCATTGTTCTGAGTCCAGAGGGACACGCTTTTTGTGGATTGTTTGTGAAGCCGTTCAAAAAACCCGCAGAACGTGTTTCATCGGGTTTAAAAACACTCGGCTACGCTTCCTCTTTTTAAACCCCGATAAAACAGTGCTGCTCGTTTTTTTAAAAAAATTCCTTTGCAGCCTCATCAAAACGAGGCGGCAAAGCCCAGTGACCATCAATGAAAAATGAATCGACCTTTCCAAGAACAGGTTCAGGCTACAACGACAATAAACAAATTTTAGAGCCGAAGGCGCGCGCGCGGAGCACCATGGGTAAGGAAATATGGTAATAAATAACTGCGAGAGAAATCTGTAAGACAGGGAAACACAAAGCAATTTGATGATGATGATGATAATAATAATAATAATAATAATGATAATAATAATAATAATAATAATAATAATAGTAATAATAATAATAAGGCTTCGTAGCAGCACTAAGTAGGATACTGCTTTGATGAACCACACGATGTTTTTGAAGTTCATTTTTTAATGAAAACAACACACGTTCGAATGTGACATCATCAATCGTCTGTTGTACAGTAAGAAGTGAAATGAAAATATGCAATAAATGGTATAACAAAGTGAGATATTAACAAGAATAATTAAGGATGAGGGCACGAACAAAAAAAGACTATTACTCTTGGTTCTTGGTTCACGCCTTTGACATCCCTATATTATTCTCGTTAATATCTCACTTTGTTATACTATTTATTGCATATTTTCATTTTATTTCTCATGTTAAGGTCAATTGAAACTTGTCCTAACAAGGTATCCGCTGACCAGTACCACGCGAACACATCGCAGGCTCAAGTTTAGGGCTCATCGAGGTCAGCATAACGTACAGGTTATGCAATAAATGACATTTGCGGAGGTACATGTGAAACGATCGGTGATCTTAACAGATCCCTTAGGTCCCGATATCTTGCTAGTGTTAACAATGAAAAGACAAGTTTTGCATCGTGAGCGCGCGCATTTGAAAGTGCCGGGTTGCTCGTTAGTTTTGAGCGCGCTTCTAACTAAAAAGTTGCCTACGTTTTTGTCGCGTTTGAATGAAATAAGTGGAGGTTGCGAAAAGATTCTACCAGTCTCGGGATCATTTTGGAGTAATTTAAAATTACTAAGAATGATGCTTTTGACTGCGTGATTATGAGGATGGAAAGTGAGCGTGATTATGAGGATGGAAAGTGAGGGTGAATAGATATCAAAGTTTGTATTAGAGGCAACGTGCTATGTACTAGTGTGCACTACAAACCTACAGATTCACACAGTTATTTGTTGTATTCATCGTCACATCCATCACATGTCAAGAACTCCATTCCTTATTCTCAATTTCTTAGACTTCGACGTCTATGTAGTGATGACTCCGATTTTTCCAGCAAATCAGAGGAGATGTGCCAGTTCTTCGAAAAACGTGGCTATCCTGTCTCTGTGGTCAAAGCGGGCCATCATCGCGCCCAACAATTTGATCGACAGTCACTACAAACGTCACAAAAAGATAAGAATGACAGAATTCCATTCACCCTCACTTTCCATCCTCATAATCACGCAGTCAAAAGCATCATTCTTAGTAATTTTAAATCACTTCAAAATGATCCCGAGACTGGTAGAATCTTTTCGCAACCTCCACTTATTTCATTCAAACGCGACAAAAACGTAGGCAACTTTTTAGTTAGAAGCGCGCTCAAAACTAACGAGCAACCCGGCACTTTCAAATGCGCGCGCTCACGATGCAAAACTTGTCTTTTCATTGTTAATACTAGCAAGATATCGGGACCTAAGCGATCTGTTAAGATCACCGATCGTTTCACATGTACCTCCGCAAATGTCATTTATTGCATAACCTGTACGTTATGCAATAAATTATACATTGGTGAGACAGGTAGACGACTAGGTGACCGATTACGCGAACACCTTCGCGATGTTGAGAAGAATGACAAGGATGCATCTAAGCCAGTCGCTCGCCATTTTAATCTGCCTAACCACTCCAAAAAACACATGGCTATCTGCGGCCTTTCCCTACATCTAGATACGACGGAAAGCCGCAAGAATCTGGAACAAAAATTCATCTTTCAAATCGGCACCCTTAATCCTCACGGTATTAACGAACGCTTTTCATTTAACTAATATATTCCTATTTTTCACGTTGCCATGTTACCACCAATAGCGTAGCTCCTACTCTACTATAAAAACTACACGTAACCCATAATCCCTCGATTCGCTCTGACGAAGGGCTAACGCTCGAAACGTCAGCTTTTAGAATCTCTGTACGGTGGCCAATTTACATTATCAACTCCGTTGATAAAACCAAATTTTTGTAACTTTTTTAAAGAATAGATAACCCGAGAGCTCCGCTTTTAGGCTTGGCTAAATCTGTATTTCAAGATTTAATACAAACCCATCTAATCAAAATCATACAAATTGCCGCGAAATTATAAGGCACAGGAGAAGATTTTTAATTCGAACTTACGGACGTCGTACCTTCTTCCTTATTTTTCTGTTGAATGAATGATATCAGTAAAACTATCACTATGTAGTGAAAAAAGTTGGAAGTCTGTTTTTAGCGGCTCTACAGCGGTTCAAAGTTACCCTGCAAGCAGCGTCTCTTTCGATCTTCCTAGATAAGTCGGGAAGAGGAAAGTAAACTGCTCGTCGCCTGCACATTTCGCATTGAGTACGCGCTAAAAATTTAAATGTATTCGGTGTCAGTCACGCGTGACCAGTAGCACAAAACGAAAACAAACAGTCGGGATATTTTCCAACGATGGAAAACACACGATAATCAAGGAATCATTTCATTGGAAACTCAAGATAGTCCATACTCTTAAAATGCCATTTCATTTTTTTACGGAAAAATTTATAGGTTTCTGTCAGACCAAAGTGAATAGAGGGAACTGGTTTTAAAGCTCCGCAAACATCAAAGGAGCAAACAAAGATGCCAAGATTTAGGTTGGAAAGTCCACGACCGTGCACAATCTTTTGTTTTGCGCTCATACACTATGCACGAATTACGTAAAAAAACAGGTTTGACAAGTCGAAACTGGACTGACTCATCCAATTCTTTGGATGAGCGGCAAATCAAAGAATGTGGACGCGGCGAGTTTTTCTGGAAATTACTCATCTGAAAAGTCTAAACATTAGCGGATTCATAAAAAAGGAGGCACTTCTTTTCTAAGTATTCTTAAATACACTACAAAATAACAGACAAGGCTTCATACCACCATACATAATTATGTATTTCCTATTTGTTTATTAAGAGTAAAAAAAAAAAAAAAAGATGAACTTGTTAATATTGTTCCATTAATCCATTTTTTTTTATTTTAGTGACTGTGACTTAATGCACTAGCTGTCTATGCTAGGTAGTAATAAGGTCCAGTATAAAATCATGTGTTTAATTGTTTGCATGTAATATGTAGTTATGTTATGACCTTGAGCATTGCTCCAACCAGAGCTGGTACCAACCCCCACATGCAGCTATGGTAGTCTGATGATTTATTGACCCAACCATCTAATCCACCTGAAGATTGGTGGTCAAAAGGAGCCAGCTGCCCAAGGACAACCACCCCCGTCCCCTCCCCATCCCTCAGACTGAAAAAAGAACATTACTGATCCAAACTCTAAAAAGTTTGACCAACCTTTATTTGTGATTTCTGGGATATCCACTCCATCTATGAAACATGGTTGGCCCAGGGTCCTTCTACAACCAGCACCATTACAAATTGTCGTTTTCACAGAGCGACTCTTGTTAATATCAGTGTAATTAACCCACACTTTGATTTCATTCACTCCTTGTAGAGATATATTCAATGAATATTTTTCTTCTTCACCATTGTCATAAAAAAGTACATATCTTGTTGGAATTCCATTCCACGAGCTCTTTGGTGGGGGCTACACAATATAACACAAAACAAAGTGTTCATTTTAACAGTAAACTATCAAACAAATATTTTAGAGCTGCTACCCCTTGCTGGATGCAAAGAGAGAAGTCCATCTTTCGCCATTAAATACCCTGGTGAAAACCTCGCAAGATCTTTGAGGAATTTTTGAAGGATCTGACCTGCTGAAGATATCATAAGATGGAGTTATTTTCACAAAAAAACTCTTTGAAACAGTTTTTTATGTTCCTCAAAGATCCTATTTGTAACCGATATACATGCCGTATGTTGTAGTTTTCCTGAACGAATTGCCATATTTGGGGATCTTCAGCAGGTTGAGTGTCCCAGTGGATCCAATTCTTTTAAATCGATATTTTTGCCAGTTTTTCATACACGCACATAGTTTAACTCATATTATTGTCCTATTGAAATGGATTACTTGAGTTTCCAGGTAAAAATGACTTGACTTTATAACAATAGTGATGCCCAACCAATTCCAACAAGTCTGAAAAAAGGGCATTTGTGCATTACTACCTGCCTTTTAAGGCCTTTGAAGCAATTGATTGAGTTCAAGGCAATGGTGACAAAAATGAATACTGAAAGATTTACAAAATAATAAAATACTGACACTACCTTCAATAAAATTAAAGCAGTTCCACTCATTGTCCTGTTTAGCACTTCACATTTTGGAGACTCAGAAGGAACTAGAAAACCAGAAAGAAATTCAGCCGTCTGTCAAGTTAGACAGTTACAGATTCAAATGTGCAATACATGAGTTTCTATGAAGCTTCTGTACAATGTGCAATTGATTTTGTTTTCTTTGGGAATAGAATATCGAGCATATGGCAGACCTCACCACTAAGCATAAGGTGGAAAGGCCATCCAACAACTCTTCCCTGGAAAGGCTCATAAGCCTCTTTCATCTCAGCATACAGCTGTAGATGTATAAGGCAGGGGATCAGGCTTTCTTTACCAAGCTCACTGACACCGAGCTCTTCAGTCCAGACTATTTGAGAAGAAGCAAGTTATCCTTCAGGAGCTATGAGGTGCTTTCATTGTACACCTCTTTAAGAGTATTGGTAACTGCCCTGGGATTTGCCTGTTGTCCATGATTCCATGATTCTAGCTCCTGTTCAACTAAATCCAACTAGACCTAGAGCAGGGCTGTGATTAAACGAGCTGCGATGTTCTGAACCCGTTGTAGCTTTCCGTGCTCAACCGTAGGAAGTCCATAGAGAATATACTATTGCAATAATCAACACGGGAAATCACAAAAGCATTTACAACACATTTAAGACTGCTTTGGAACATGTACTTTCTGATTCGACTAATTGATCTCATTGCAGAAATAGCTTTTTTGCAAGATAGTATCATTAACATGCTGTCTTAAAATTAAGTTCCTTGTGCAGTATGACACCTAAGTCCCTTACTTTACCAGACAGTTCAATTATCGTGTTACCAAATGAAAATTGAGAAAGGACAGGGTTTCAAGCAAAGCAAGAGGTAAATTGGATAACTTTGGTTTTTCCAGGGTTATATAGCAACATGTTTTGCGTGTTCCAGCGTATAACGGCATTATCACAATTTCACAGAGTAGCTAATGCCGAGGATTGATCGTTGGGTCTTATGGCAATATAAATTAAGTTGCGAGTCGTCAGCATAGATCATGGAGATGAGGTTATTCGCAGCAACTACATCTTGGACGGGTGCAACAGATATAGTGAAGAGAAGAGGTCCAAGGATTGACCCTTGGGGAAAACCAAAATCTACAGGGCGAGGAGTAGATGTAGTTTCCCCTATGATGACAGATTACGAGCGCCCACTTAAGTAGGATGAAAACAACTGTATGTGTAGCACAGTATCGGAGAAGCCAAAATAGGATCCAAGCCTGGGTATGAGAATTTGATGATCGAGCATGTCAAAGGCAGCTGACAAATCCAACATAGTCAGGAAAAGATCTTCATGATCTAGAGACGTCAAAATGCCATCCACAACACGCAATAATGCGGTTTCCGTGGAGTGGTGCTTACGATACGCAGAATGCAAAGGTGGAATAAGCTTGTTAGTTTCCAAATAAAGATTTATTTGAAACACTACAGCATTTCGATGACTTTAGATTGGAAGTGAATGTTTGCTCTAGGGCTGTAGTTCTTCAGGTTCTCCCGATAAAGATCTTGTTTTTTTTAAAAAGTGGTCATATAAGGGAATGTTGGAGACAAGTTGGAAACACACCCGTTGACAATGATTCGTTTACGATATCCATAACAACAGGCACAATGAGGTCAAGACGATCTTAAAACCGTTGGGTTGGCATAGGATCCAAAGGACTAGATTTCGTTGACAAGGCTTTTATAATGAATCATAGTAGAGCTGACTTGGCCAAACTCGGAAAGAGTTACTTGAGGAGCTTCCTTGTCAGTCATAAAGGAAAAGGTGGTAGCTTTAGAGACTCTGTCCAACTCTCGTCTAAGGCTGTGAATTCTTTGGATGAAAAAGTCGTTGAAATTTTCAACGAGGTGGGCTTTTTTTTTTTTCTAGTGAATCATATGTGTCGGTAATACTGGTGATCTTGCAGTGAAAAAATCATCAATCATTCTAAAAAGGTGTTTAGTGTTAGAGTCTTCAATTTTCTGCCTATAGTAAATATAGTTGGTTGATTCAATTTAAGCAGGCTTTTACAAGTAGCACACGACTTCTCAAAAGGTTGCTTGTGGACCTCAAGTCGTGATTTCCTAAATTTGCATTCTGCTTGACGTTTCTCACGTGTCATGCATATTGGCCATAAGATCAGATGTGTACCAAGCAGTTCAAGGCTGATGGGTTACCCATCTCGTCTGAAGTCAGGGCTTGAAATTGCGACTCACTGGTCGCCAATGCGACCAAAATTGAGTGCTGTGGACTAGATTTTCAGAACTGGTTGCCAGCTGGCGAATCACGTTTTTCCTGATAACCCAGAATAAACAGTTGACAACTTCTGCATTTGAATCTTTAGTGTGATGAAATCGTTCGGAACTGGTAGCTAGAACACGACTCACCTTTCTTTTCCCACTAAAATAATGTCTAAATACAAGAAAACAGGTTTCGCACACTGTTAATTGATAGCACAAAATGTACTTTGATACTTCGATCAAGTCAAGAGTATGACATTTCGGTGGTCGGAGTAGATGTAGAGCAGAATTTCAACCTCCTTTATTACCGATTCATCTTTCCTTGTTATGATCAAGTCAAGAGTATGACCACGGCGATGAGTTCATGCTGAAATAAATTGGCAGGCTCTAATTTATATAAGTCAATGAACTGATGGGCCTCGCTGTTAGAGGAGTTATCAATATGATAATTGAAATCCCCACAAATAATTAAGGGTCTTCCATCCAAAGTGAATTGCTCAAAAAAACACGAGAACTCCTCAAGGAACATAGCTGAGTTAAGATTGGGCTGGAAACCTAATCAACAGCTGGCCCCGAAAGGAATCTGCAGAACTTTAAGGACTGCCTGAAAGAGTCTGCAAGATTTCAAGATTGAACTAGACAACTGAAATAACTTGGCAAAAAGATGGACCTGGGACAGGGTGTAGAGACAAGATCCACAGTAGCGCTCTGTCCGGGTTGCTTGAAGCATGGTTATCGCTAACCAGCGTTAAATACCATGGAAACCTATAGGTTTTGATACCCCTTAACCAACGGTTAGCGCTAACCAGGCTTCGAGCAACCGGCCCATGCTCTTTGGTAGTACTAATTTGTATCAGCAGGGGTGGGTGGGAAACAAGGATGCAGGAATGTGACAGAAAGCAACAATAATACTCCAGGATCATTGGACACGTTGCGGGAGGGAATCCCTTAAAGTTTAACATACATGTAGCATACTAGTCACCCACCTCTGTAAATACAACAGAAGTTGAAGGGGCTGTATGCATTCTTTATTGGCATTAGTGGAAAAGAATAGAAATCAGGACAAATGTGACATTTAAGTTCTGGAGGTGGGAAAGGGGCACCTGCATCACGTGTCCGTCATTTTGGACCTAACCATTATTATCAAAGTACTGTATTAACAAACCAGTAGCCTTACCTTCTTCTAATGATGTGAATTCTTTGTAAATGTGTGGGCCAGTAGAACTACCTACAGGTAACATGCTATATCTACAGCCCACTGAAATGCCATACTTTGAAAATGACTGAACATTAGTCAGTGTGTAA
>OX421445.1:19319396-19349396 GCA_949126865.1 Montipora capitata
TTTAGGCATAACCGCTAGCTTTCCATTTGGTCTAACCGTTAGCAGCAAAATTTTCAGAAAAGGGCTCATGAAGCACTACAAGGCCTTGAGGGCATCTACTGCATTGCTGATGATGTCATTGTCTGGGACATTCGGAGCAGATGGGGACGAAACTTGAGTCAGCGAGGATGCGATGGAAATCGCATGAGGTGCCCCTGCTAGATGTCTGGACTAGGTATTGTCTGTTGCATCTGAAGGTTGTGCAAGCTGATTGAATTTCATAGGATCTTTTGCCAAGCCTCCTTCATGTTGGTAACTTGGGCCTTGTCCCAAGACTTCTAACCTAGTGCAAATGGTTTCATGTGGACAGTATCAATGGGCTTTAGAATAAGGAGGTCACGAGCAGTGTGGTTATACTACATGTACTTCGCTCACCTCTCTCGAACGAAGGTGCATAGATTCGAGAGGGTTAACTGGATTCCTGGGCTCGAGTAGAAATTGTGTGGTTGGTAGCAGAGAAGATGTTCGGGCATGTGTGCCTCCTGCCACAAGGAGAATTAACTAGCAGGGTTCTGGTTCTTCTCAAGAGTCTTTGTGCCGAGCTCTGCTGTCCACGCCTTGTGTGGGCATATTCCTGATGTTGAGCAGGGTGAAATACTGATCTGGACTTGACTTGGTTGTTTTACGTTTTATCATCTACTTGGCAACTTTCACAGCCGCTTTGCACTTGCCATTAGGGAGTTTAAGCAAATCACTATGGCTGGTGCTACTACCGCTGCCGTGACTGAAAAGGTCTGGGGAGACTATGTTTCGGTGGTTTGCTAAATTTCAAGTTTAGCAAAGGAAACATGCATGCATGGGCTAAGGAGTTTAAAATCTCTTTTATTTCGTTTCTTACAGTCAAATGCCTTCACTGAAACGATGGCCGTTGTTCACTTTGCTAGGACGAACAGATTACTTCTGAGCAAAAGTGATTATGCTATACACCTTGTACAATAACAATTTGATGGATGAAATATATAATTTCAGAGACAAAATTAATAATCTCAAAGAATATTGAGTGAAAAAGACATATATCTATACTCAAAGAAGCAAAATAGCATCGTGTAGTATCCAGATAATTATAAAACATCTTCACTAAATCCTCAAAGCAAACTTAACCGAAGAAAAGATTACGTTTATACAAACGTTGGCCGTGTAGCACTTATATTTTAAACAGAGTTCACTGAATAGAGTGTAATGTGAAGTGCTAGATTGCTATCCCATATAAACCATGTGAGCGTTAGCCCTACTGATGGAAATGGGCCCACACAAGGACAGAGAAAAACTCTGACCAGGGTGGGAATTGAACCCACGACCTTCGGGTTAGATCTCCGCCGCTCTACCGACTCAGCTACAAGGTCAGACGGGAGCAGGCCGTGGGAACTGAAGATGTTAAAGTCACAGCTGCAATGAACATGTACATTAAGTACAAGGAAAGGTTACATTTATACAAACGTTGGCCGTGTAGCACTTATATTTTAACCGAAGAAAAACAACCTCGTGCTGAACACGAATATTTCATGACTCACTTCGCCATTCCAACACCTTTGCTAAAACGGCTTATCGTGATACGGATTTACAAGCTTATGGGAGGCAACCTTGACACAATCCTTGACTTAATTTGACTTTAAAGGATATAGTATCCAATGAAATTCTTAAAATGCCGAGATGTCCGTTGAAAAGGGCCAGAGAAGCGAAATAAACCCGACGTAGTAGCCAGCCACTAAGGCAAAACAACGCGACTCACGTAGTCAGATTTGACACTACGGCTGGATGCAACCAACGTACATGCGCAGTGTCTCATTTTGGGGAAAATCTACTTCGAGCAGCCGTATTAGCGCCAGCCATAGCGATTTGCTTAAAGTCCCTATTAGCTTGGTGGTTGTGGTGGAGAGTTGGTTGTGTGATCAATGCCCCAGAATTTCTTATTTTACAGAAGTTGGACCTGTAACAGAGAGTGACAGGTACCCCTTCTTCTTGAAGGTGGAGACATCTGCTGCAATCTTTTGCCATGGCTTGTCGGGAATTTCGGGACTCATACACATGTAAGTGTCTCTTTGTGAGGGGTTTGCTCAAATTCTCTGGCCGAATTAGGCCAGCACTGGGGCAACCATTAAAAGATGTTTGACTTCTTAATAAATGCCTTGTCATGACTAGAGTTCCTTGTTGAGGGGATTCCAGTTTCACTACCTACAGCACAAGAGGAAGAAGCAGACTTGTGCATCATGTTCTTTGTCACTACAACTTGCAAGACCTGCCCTTTCTGGTCACGATGGTCAATGCTGTGAAGCTGGCCCCAGCAGCTGAGGGCAAATCCGCTTTGTCTTCTGCTACTTCAGCCGTTTCTTTGCTCCAGCAAGCTGAGACTAGGGGCTACGAGTTCGCAAACAACAACTCCGCCATCCTTTGGGGCGTTCCCGCTCAGCCTTCGAACTTAAGGGATCCCACGCCCACCTTTTGGGCTTCTGGCGGTGGCTTTCAAGCCTCTCAACCACAGGGCTCCAACCCACCCTCAGTTGCTGTTGTTGTTATTGATCTGGAGAAGGATATATACAGAAGAAAGTTACGGCGGTTGCAATTCGCTTGGCAATAAAGTTTGAAAGCAAAATTCAATGAAAGATCAAACAAAAGTTTCAACTGCTTCCTGTGTTATGTTTTTTTGGCTGTTCCGAGGTGTTAATGGCGTCATTTTGAGAGATGTTTTCTGGAATGCCAGTTAGAGAGTCAAGAACATTGACAAGGGAGGCAGTACCTACCTGCCGGCTGGTGACCTTGTCTTGTTCAAGCTGGAACTGATGCCAAACCAGTAAAATTCTCACCTTAAAACACCAACATCCGATCTATTAGAGATGTCCCCATAGTTTCGCCAGATTATTTTAAGCTTTATCTTTCGAAAATTCACCGAGAAAGGCAATCCTGAAAACCATAATACAGCTTTATCAACATGATCGGTGCAAGAAACCAGACCAAAGGAATTCGAAGCATTTGAGTCTAAAGCATTCGAATCTACCAATCAGTGCAACACAACCATTGGGAACTGCCAGGAGGGGCTGGGAACTGGAATAGGGTTTTGGAATAGAGGGCGTTGCTCTACTCAATCCGCCTCATGCTGTTTTGCACATTGCTACAGTTCTTGTCCCGGGCCTCATCGTGCCCAGGAGTGCTCCCAGCCTTCTGACACCCGTTCTACTAGCGACAATAGAGAAGGATCTCCATACCCACCCGTCACCGCACCACCCACCTCGAAATTTCCTCATTTGGTTTCATGTTGTTGCATCAGCATTATGGGTAAACCTGTCACTAGAAGTCTGTGTTAGAATTGAAACTGAAGGAACAGTCACCCCTATCGTTTCTTTTTCGACATATTAATGTTCACTCTGTTTCAGCTTATCTCAGTTTCCTAAATTTCTTCTGCTTCGTTGTTAATCGGTTTTAACCAAAAAAAAAGAGTGCCCGGGGCACCTGCATTGCCTTTGGAAATACATAACAGTAATAATAATAATAATAATAATAATAATAATAATAATAATAATAATAATAATAATAATAATAATAATAATAATAATAATTTCAAATAAAATTGTCTTCACATTTTTCTGTGTCTGCTTGGCATTTGTCACCCTGTCCACTTCTCCTTTGCGTGGGATTTCCACTTATTGAGTATTTTCTCGCTTTTTTGTCTTAGCCGATTCAGCTCTTCCCCCTGAATGGGCCGTCATCCCCCTTCGTGTGGCAGAATTTTCATCCCAACCAGCCGATAGTTTTGTATGTCCTTCGGGGCCTTCAATATGGTTTCAAGCTGGGTTTCCATTGTGCTCATACTTTAGGCTTAAGTCTGCAAAGAGGACTAAGCTGCCTGCTCTCCAGCATGCTCAAATCGTGGATGAGTACATGTACCTAGCCAACGAAGTGTCTTTAGGCAGGGTGGCGGGTCCCTTGTCCCTTTAGTTCACCTCTCCTCCCTTTACTCCACATCAGCAGTTTTGGGGTAATTCCCAAAAGAGGGCCGACGGGGAAATGGCAGATCATTGTGCACCTATCTTCCCCGGGGGGTGCTAGTGTGAATCATGGAATCAACCCGGATGAATTTACCCTCCAACATAATTGCGTTGATGAAGTCATTCACATGGTTTCCTGTTATGGACCCGGAGCCTTGATGGCTAAGTTTGACGTTGAGGCAGCCTATCAGAACGTAGCAGTTCATCCAGACTATCGTTTCCTCCTGGGAATGAAGTGGCAGGGGTAAATTTATGTGGATCTCGCCTTGCCCTTTGGTCTTCGTTCTGCACCATTCATTTCCAGTTCCATCGCTGACATGGTTGAGTGGATCCTGTTGAGCAAGCATCATTTATCAGACCTCTTACACTATCTGGATGACTTTATTACTGCATGCCCCCTACAATCTCACCAATGCACTTCCAACCTTAGTACTGCTCTCTCTGTCTGCAAAAGGCTGGGGCCAACTCTCCACCTTGACAAGTGTGTGGGCCCCACTACCTGTATGATGGCTCTGGGAATTGAATTGGAATCAGTTCATCAAGTGGCTCATCTCCCGGAGGACACGCTTAACCATCTGAGGGAGCTACATGTACTTAACTCCTGGCTCGATCTCTTGTCGTCGGTGCAGAAAGCAAGAACTTGAATCCCTGATTGGTCCTTTGCACCATGCCGCCAAGGTGGTATGGCTAAGGTAGAACTTTTCTTTGCAGGATGATTGACTTGTTATGCTTCAGCAATAAGGACCACCCTATTTGTATCAATCATGAGTTCATTTAATTTGGAGTTCCAGTGGTGGTAATGCTTCCTATTCTCCTGACATGGTGTGGCGTTTTGGCTATTCCCTGGCATGCATGTCCACAGCTACTGACTTGACGGTTACCTCAGATGCACTTGGTTCGTTAGGCTATGGCGCTTACTTTCAGAGGCAATGGTTTTATGGCTCTTGGCTACCCTCTCAGGCCCATCAGTCGATTGCATACATGGATACCTCCTTTTCTTGCTACAGCTCTACCCGGCTCCACATATCCTCAAGGCACCAGCTCCCAAGCTCATCTATTGTTAATGAGTTTAAAGACCAGGGTGCAGCCCATTTCAAGTCACGTGCTGGCAGGAAAGAAGAATGTTACATTGCCCCTTGTCAGCTGCCCACTGGGAGAGAAGTCCACCACACTCTCTGATGCAGACCCATTCCAGACACAATGATAAAAGCACCAGGAAAGATCAAAGACTATGTCAAGTCTTAAACTGTACTTTGGAGACCTTTTTGTTTCTTTTCCCTCATGTTAAAAAAAACACTGCAATATTTCCCCTTAAACGTTGCTGTTAATCAAATTGTTCTTTTGTCTTAGTGCCGTTTTGCCACTCATTGTTTCCTGGTGTTACTTGTTATCATTATTTATTTTTAAAAAGTGGAGGATGTGACAACATTGTGCGACACTGTCACAACCTCATGGTGTGCTGACATCACATGCAGGTCGGTTTACATTAAAATCTTGTTGATCTGCCATCTTAGTGGGTAAGTGTGTTGATCATTATTGTCCACATCGCACTTTGTTTCTTTGTACACCATTAACCCCTGAACCCCCTACCCCACTGACAACTAAAATTGTCTGGCATTGGATGGAGTAAAATCTATTAAGTGTTATTCCAAGGAGTCTATGGGATTGGGTTAAAGACCCTTCATACCACCATCATAATACTTTCAATTTAATTGTTAATTATAAAATTATTTGTACACCAGCCATAATAATTTGCAAGGTTTTGACTACATGAATTGCATAAAACTGAAGCCCCTAAATCAGTTTTACATAATTATACAAAATTTTGGTATGAATATTCACGGCGTAATGCCTTAGCTTACCGTTTCATTCAAAATGTTTGTAACATTGTAAAACAGGTGGTAATATGTTGTGCTATTTTTCCAAACCCGTGGTGGAGGCATCCAGCTAATCACCATTGTATGATCCTTTCCAAATGTCACACTCAGATTTCGGGGACTCAGGCACTTTGCTACAACATGACAAGAAAGCAATTGCTAAAACATGCATGGAATGATCTGAAATTGCCACCTTTTGGTAATGTAATTCTTTTTGGCGATTGAATAAATACAATTGTGACTCTCCATCGGAAAACATTGACAGGTCACAGGTCACAGGTCATTGTTTTTCCAATACAGAAAGTATCCTATTAAACCATGCATAAAAGCTAACCTTAGGCCTAATTAGGCCTAAACAAATGTTTTTAGGCCCAAGGTTTAAGCTTTTTTCAAAGTTTAGGATACTTTCTGTATTCAATTTGGTAAAACAATGAATGGCCTGTGGCCTGTGACCTAAAAAATACCGGGACAAAGGAATATACCGTGTTAAACTTGCGTGTTAAAACAAAATTTAAAGGTCTACCGTGTTAACAGACCATTAACAAAAGGCACAAACATGATGCTCAATTTCTTTTGTTTTTTCCTGCATATGCGCACGCTATTAAAGCATGTTAGACAAGTAGCATGCGAACATGTTAGGACCGTGCCATGCATGTGCAATCACCTTATTCAATGTTTTCCTGTGGAGGGTCACAATTATTAATTAGTCACCAAGAGTCAAACTAATGGCTCAGGGAATATAAGTGATTTATTAAGTTGCAAAAGGCTGCAACTTCAAGTCACATTACCATAAAAGTTCAGGAAAAATTATCAACTTTTGCAGCAGCTCGCTTTTAAATATTATTCTAATGAATTATTATGACGATGTAGTATGTATTGGACAAGTATAATCAGATGCATCAGGGTTCTCCAAAAAATTTATGGTAGAAGGAGAAATAATTCAAGCAGACAACAGTACCGGTAGTTTAGATTGAGGCACGGAGCACCTTTCATGCGAAGTTGTGGTGTGTCAGGTACACTGTAGCTATGGGAGGGGGGTCACTTTCCTCTCATTGGGAAAGGGGAGTCCGGGGGGCCTCCCCTGGGAAAATTAAAATTTTGGGGGTGCTGAAAAGTGCATTTCAGTGCATTTTGAGAGAACAGGGAAGTAATTTTAGCCATGAGGATGGCACCTTTATTTACCCACATTTGCTTTACATCATGTTCCATTACACATTAATTTATTGTTATTATTATTATTATTATTAAATATTATTATTATTACTATAATTATGCACATTAAGGTCAACTTTAATACATCTCTTCTTTGTACCTGACTAAATTTCCCACCCTTGTTAAGATAAGCAATGCATACTCTAAGATGGGGCTATTTCCGTATAATTGAACAAAAAAATTCATGAACCAGTGTAACACAGTTGTCAAGTGATAAGGGACCGGTCATTATTTATGTAGAGGGGGAGGGAGGGGGTGGAAAAAAATGTTGGGCATGTCAAATTTTCTGTGTGGCCCCCCCATTTGGGTATGCAAATAGCAAGTGACCCCCCTTATCTATCAATTATTTCAACCATGACCCCCTCCCCTCTCCCACTACCTCGCATCTACTGGCTAGATGTTTATAAGGCCAGTGATAATTGAAAGCTTACTATCACATAATTATACAATTATTAGATGATTTGTGATAACCTTCGACTAACCTCTTAAATTACAAAATCAGTGTATCGTGTAGACCAGAAATTTTGCCAAGGATCTTTGAACCTGCAAGACCGCACAAGTCATGTATTATTGACTGACTGTGCATTTGAAGAGTACTTATTCAAAGAGAGAAAAAAGAGATGGGAAACAAAAATCGAAATAGAGAAAATAGAACAAAAAGTTAATTATCTTTTGAGTAGCGATAATGATGCTTGCTATGGTAAATACTTGAACTCTCAATCAACAGGGATCGCGTTAACGCAGAAATCGTGCATTTTTACGCAAACAAATTCCAAAAAATGCATCATCAAAATTTTAATGCGTCCCAGGACGCAAGACACTGACTTTAATAACTCACACAGCTTGCTTTGCCTTGTCAGTATATTCTGTTGCTTCGGCAAGATGTTAAAAAATAATAATAATAAACTTACAGTATTTGAGCTCCCGCCATTTGTTTGCTCATTGATCGTTTGATTAATACAAGTGCTCACACTTCTTGAACTGAGAAAGGTTGAAGACGTGGTAATTTTTACATAAAGTGTTTTGGCTAAAATTGGCTGAAAGAGTTTGGATGGTTGCAAACAAGGATACTTTTTATCTCGCAGAGAGTCAACAAGATTTTGGGACCCCCAAAAAATGCTTGGGACCCCAATTTGGCCGGACATGCGGGTCCCAGGACCCAGACTGAAAAATCCTGGCGCCATCCCTGATCAAGTGTCCTTCATTTTGATGTTTCCAACTGTGAGCGTGGAGTTAAGGAACTGTCATACTTGGAAGAAAAACGTATTTCAAGTTTTTATATTACTGCACTGTTTTTGTTAAAATCACACTTGACATGATTAATCAATAGCAGTATAGCAGTATTTGAGTTGTAAAAGTTGTCTTTAGTTAGTGAACTACTTTGAACTGCTAAACTGAGGTCAGCATTTAATGAAGGATTTGTTGCTTCCTTCAAGATTCAAGTTGACTTTCTCCACTGGCTGGCTTTTCAAACAATGTTATTGTGTTTTGTTTTCAATTCACATGTTGAGGACACAACAAATGTCATGGTATTAAATTACTGATCAGAGTATCAGTGTTTTAAATATCTTTATACTCCATCCTATCCAACTGGTTCACTAGTCTAACTTTCTTGAATTGACTTCTTATAAATCTTGCTGAATCATATGACCCCCCATCCCCCTCCCTTATATCTTTGTACCAGAAAAAAACAATAGCCCCGCCTCTTTAATTTCCTAATTTAAAATAGCCTTGGCCCCCCTATTTTTCTCCCATCGCCCCTCTACATAAACAATGACCGGTCCCTAACGTGAAGTGATCCGTGTAGCTCAGAGTATATTTATACAGATTAAAACTAACTAAGACTAAACGGATGACAGTTTTCCGTGAATGGAAACCTGTTCCTGGATTTTACATCATGAGCTCAGTGTTCTGCACTTAAGACAGTAGTTATTTTTGTTTCTGTTTTGTCCGTGAGATAAAAATTTACAGTATTGCAGATACTACTAAAAACTGCAACTTAACCCGTCTTAAGTGTCAGCGAAGTCATGTTTTGAATGATTTCTACAGTTTTTACTTGTCTTTCACAACTAAATGACTTTTTATATTTCACGTGCACAGATCTTTGAAGTGGTTGAACTACAGTTGAATACACTGAGCACGGCCATTTCTCAAATTGGATGTTTACTTTTTTTCGTCGCTAACATCAATGTTTTTATTGATGCATTGTTCAGATAATAGTTTGTTCAACAAGAATTTACCTTGACGGCTCGCATCCTGGCAGCACTTTTCCACAGGTGGCGGGTGGTGGGTGGCGAGTAACGAGGAAGAGATGAATAATGAATTTTTTAAAAGTTAAGACACTGAATAGCACTTCTGCAAACAAGTAGTTGTATAAATCTCTTTATTCTCCTATGCATTTCATCAGGGTATAATAATTATTTATTTTTCATTCCCTGGCAAGGAAATTGCTCCATATATCACTTTCACGCATAAAGATAAGCTTCCTACCGGTCTGTTCGCTGTACTGTGTAACGCCACATACGACCAAAATACGGGTGGAGGGGAGGAGTGGTAGTTTTTGAATTTTGGAAACCAATTGGGCAAGACGTGTTTTTTCTGTATGATCCGCAGCAATAATTATTAATTATGAAGTTTGCAAATTTGACAGAAAATTATTCATGAGATTTTATAGGACACCCAAAGAAAGAGCAGAAACATTAATTTTGGAAATAGTTACAATAGGCTAATGAAAATATGTCCAAAAATGATAATTTTTCTACTAGACTGTTACATAATTGTATTTGAATTAACTGTTACTGTTAAAAGATTGAAACTGTAATTTTTCATAGACCTCACTCATTCCAACGATCTCACTATATATATAAGTTGCCTGATTTGCGATCCCAAATGACCAAGAGAATATTAATGCAAAGAATGAGCTATCAAAATACCTTTCTCGGGAAAACCAAACGAAAAAAAAACTGTCAGGACCGCAACTAAAGTATAAAAATAGTCCATAGCGGGGGACAGTCAGATGTCAGTAGTGTTGGCTGTCACCTTTTTCTACAGGTCCGACAAACAATGCCTAATTCCTTAAGGATTGAACCTTTTGAACAGAATTAATTTTTGTTAAAAATAAAATTGTGTTCAATTTTTAAAACTGACCTCCTGTTGCCACCGTTACCAAATTAAATGAATGAAACTGCGAAACACGCATTCAACGTGTGTCACATGCCTGCGGGTTGTGAACATGTTGGTCACAAACATAAAGGAAAATTTTCCATGCATAATTAGCTTCTTACAATGCCAGACCAATTGTTTAGTAACCACTGACGTAAACAAAAAATTAATGGATTGGAATTTCTACACAAAAATGCTCCATTCAACGAAGCTATAAAATGTTATGTTTGAGCCATATTTTTAAATTAGTGGGACTAAAACTGAATTTTAGGGACTGGAAACCAGCTAAAAATACCTTTCACTGGAACATTTTGCGTATCTATGCTATAAATATTAATGTTGGAAAGTTTTCTGAACGTTTCAGGAAATGAGAAACATGGCATTGCAAATAGCAGTTTGATGAGATTATCTTTAGTTACTTCTTTCACTGCCACCTACCACCCGTGGAAAAGTGCTGTTGCTCGCATCCACTACAAAAGATTAATTGAATTACATGTACTCAGGCAAGTAATCCACGTATTTCCTGCAGCTATAAACAGCGAAACTTTAAACTCAGAATGAAAGAAAAATCAACCTTAAGTTACCTTTTTCTGTGCCTTCTTTGGGTCATTTATTCCAGGCAGAGAACAGTGATCGTTGCTTTGTTTGCTTCATTTTTTTTCGCACTGGGGTCATGGATCAGTGCCCACGTGTGGCTGCAAGAATATTCCCACTCGCAGGAAAAGAAAAAAAAAACTAATCTTCTTTTTCTGGGTACATAATTATTAAAACACGCCACTTCAAAAACCGGCCGGACATTATTGAAACGAATATTATGGCCGCAAAGATTTTAGTATGTGTTATTATATTAGGGACCAGTCATTATTTATGTGGGGGGGTGGGGGGGATTTTTTTGTTTTAGCATGAAAGAAAAAACGTGACCCACCCCTTTAAGTCCATTAGTTAATTCTTGACCCACCCCCATATAACTTTATATAAGAGGTGACCCACCCCCAACCCCCCTTCAATCTATACCTCTATAAGGAGTTCCTGTTCTCTGAACAAAATCAGCATATCTTGTGGGCCAGTGTCCTACTCTGCAGCCACTTCTTGTTAATGTGCCTTCTTGTATTGTTACAGTATGACTGTCATCATCTGATTCACTTTCGCTTTCACTTTCATCACACAAAACAAGGTCATTGTCACTGTCACTCTCATCACTGTCCTCACCAACACTGACGCTTGAAGGAAATGTAGATTCCTTTGAAGTTTCATAATAGTATACTGTACGTGATTCGCTTGCTTTTGTCGATTTTCTTTCCGTTCTTGCTGAGTTTATTAGGCTCAATGTATTTGTCCAACTCGGGGACTTTCAGAGTGTCGAGCTCCCCCTTCTCTACAAGTGTTTTCCAGTCATAGCAATGTACATCTTTTTAATAAGGCTCGAACTTGCTTTTCTTTTCTTCGCTCTTGCTTACGGATCTCATTGGCACTTGGCAGTTGCGCCAAGTGCTCAATATAATTCTTCACCAGTTTTTCGTCTACAATGAACTTGGAGGAAAATTCTGTGATAGCACCCCAGTCATTGTGAAATTCTCTTTTGGCCCATCCCTTTTCTCTGAAAAAACAAATAGGCCTGGCCCACCCCATGATTTCCCCCCCTCCCCCTACTCCCCGTACTCCCCCACATAAATTATGGCCGGTTTCCAATTTATTTTTTGTCTTGTGGCTATCAACGATTTATTTATGCATGGAACAAACGTGTTCAGAAACAAATACGACAGATTTATTATCCCACTTAATTTTTTTTTCCCTGTGAGTAGCCGGCGCTTCCGAGACCACTAGATGACGATTTTCGCCAGAGCTTACAGAGAACACTGATGCATACATTATGATAGTATCAAAACTGATCACTATACAGCAGAATATCTTTGCATGAAATTCTGTTACAAGAATGGTGAAAGAGTTGTACAGTAAACCTTACCTTCACGTAATAAACGCCACGAAGACGAATACATGTATGAAGAAACATTTGTAGCAAGATGAGTTTGACACTTCAGGTTGACACAAAAGATATCACACCATATATGTTGATCTTTTACACAAGCCCGCTCAACAGTCAACTCATGCCACTGAAATAACTGGCCCAGAACATCCTTTCCAATATAACACGAAAATGATTCACCCTTTTTTCTTGAAACCCGAATACAAATTGCTGTTTTTAATGTACGGCAATGGTACCGTACCATTCGACCCACAAACAATCTGTACCTCGACCCATTACTTTCCAATGCTGTCCATTTCACAGTTAGCTCCTGCACTGGCTTTCCAAAGACACTTTCAATATCCAGTGTGCCTCGCCCCATAGGTGGCTTTTCTGCAAGCAATTTCAAAGGAATGAAGATCTACAAAATACCTTACTAAGAAACACTGGTGCTGTACATGTAGGACAAATCACACTCTTTTTTACAATAAATTATTGATTTTTCTCCAGATGGCAACCGTCTAACTTGTTCAAAGCCTGAGTTTGTTTTCATGCTTCTTTACAACTGCTGCTGTGGATCTTTCTAATAGAAAATTAATCATTTCACATCGGTAGTTTAAACATGTGACTTTTTTTCTATTCTCCATCATATAAAATTAATTATAACAGAAGTTTAATTAATATTATTTTATTTGCTTACTTAAAATTAGCCCACAATTGCAACAAAATTAATTATAGCAACATTTATCCAAACGATCTGAGGAGAAGAAAAGTCTACAAATACAGTATATGAGAAAAGGCAAGATGGAAAATCCAAATAAAACAGGGATACAACGACTTGCTCACAGGAACATGTGTACATGTACAATTATTACACAATATACTCTGCAAGTAATTCCACATATTGCATACTTCCAATCAGAACTGTGATATCATGTGAAGAAACATCTTTGAAATTGGAGGAATTGTAAAAGACAGCACATCTATTAGTCACTCCTGAATCATCATAACGAATGTGATTTCCCCAAGCTAAGCTGAAATGTCCTGTTACCCACCAGCAGGGCTGTCACTAATTCTTGATGTAGGTGGGGAAATACAAAAAAATAGCCGGGGATTCGAGTTGCTGTAGTCAAGTCAAGATGCTGGTTTTATATCAAAGTAGCCGGGGATATACCTTAAAATACAAGGGAAAAATCCCCGTCCCCCGGCCCTTAATGACAGCCCTGCACCAGATTGCTGAAAAATATAGCACCTGATCTACCCAAGCTTCAGACAACCCATCAAGCTTCTGTCTGGCTGTGAATAATACCAGCAGCGACAATATGCAAAAAAGCAAGGACCCCTCCAAAGCTGGAAAAGTTGTCACTAAGACACGTAACCAGCTTGAACAAGGGTCTTCTCTGGCTCCTGCGGTGGGGAGATGAAAGACCCTGGGAAAAAGTACCACAGCTACTGCTACGGGTAATGTACACTGGTGGGCAACCATGTGGTGGCCTAAAATGAATTTACCCCCCCCACCCTCCCCCCCACATGCACGGCAGGCAATGGCTCTTTTACTTCCATTTTGAGCTATCGTTTGAGCTATCGTGAACAGCTATTGACATTTGGCTAGACAAACTGTCACGTTTTTAAGGTGATTCCCTAGTTTTGCATTGTGCAACCCTACTGTGCATAATTTCTTGAGTCATTAACGAGCGCATTAGCTCACACACGTTAATGAAATGGCAGATTTTCATTGATGCCAAGCTTAATCTGTCAAGGAATCGCTATTTTCTCCTGAACGAGCACGATGACCCCCCATTTTTAATGATGTTATGTACTCCTAGTGGGTACACGGAAAACATATTTTAAGGAGAAAAAAAGTTGGATAGTAGAAGTTGCAGTATTTATAGATAAATTCTGTGAAACTGCATTTGGAGCCAGACACTGAGTTTGAGGTGATGATGTAGCGGCCCAATTTGAATGCATTGCTTTGCAAGATTGAGCAATTTGAAATCACTTTACTGAAAGATTTTAGTCTGGACAAAAAAGTAGGCTCAAGTTTTCAGTAATATTCAGTAGCTTTACCTATATAACAACAATTTTTCCAGTTGATTAAGTTTGGAATGCTTCTCCCGTAATTCAGTAAAAAAAACACTTAATAAAATTAAAGGGCATGCCACGTGAAAACAAGCACCGTGATTCCATCATTTTATTGCAGTTTTTGAATGTCCTGTGCATGAATATCAATTGTGCCAAGTTTGACAAAAATCTGGATAGTGTGTACGTCATTTTCAAGGGAATTACCTTAATTGCATCAATAGACCTCTTTACAGTTGTGTGCGTAGTTACCTGGCCTTTAAATGAAAGTGAGGCTGGTGTTAACCTTGTTATAATACAGACCTCCCTCTTTTTCTTATCGTTTTTTTAATGATGTTGTTGTCATGCTAATTAGTAAGAATTTACATAAGAAAAGCAGTGAGGTTTCTATCAAAACAAGGTCAACTCCAGCCTCAGTTTCATTCATAGGCCAGGTAACTAAGCACACAACTGTAAAATGGACTATTAACGTTCAGAGTGTGAACATGTCAAGTTTAAATTTTGACAGCTCCGCATGTGTGTTTCTGCACTTAAACACAGGTATGAAAAACTTTGCATCGATTAAATGGCTTATAATATGAAAGGGCTTGGAGCATGGAGGCGATCAAGCAAACTGTTTTTTGCCAGTTGCGTCACAGGCAGACCACCCTCTGTTAGTGGGGACCGTTTGTTATTTATAGAAAAAATACAGATGAACAATACGGTGGATATAATTTGCTCCAATATGCGGACTTTAAAGCAAAATTAATGACTCAATAAAGTTTGAAGAAAATGTTAACTGAATAATGTGTCATGTTTTTTTCGCCGTCCCGTGCTGTTTTAAGCGCTAATTTGCGAGATGAATATTTGACCTCGAGCGGTGGTTAGAACTAAACAACGAGACAAAGCAATCAGCCGCCGGTGCCTGACCTAGCCCACTTTAAGCTCAGGAACTGACACCAAACCAGTGACATTCTCGCCTTAAAAACAACAGCATCCAATCGATTAGGGATTTCGCCATACCTTCACCGAATTTGAGCTTCCTCTTCTGAAACTGCAGTGAGAAAGGCAATCCTGAAAGCCATAATAAAGCTTTCTCAATAATTATGATCGGTGCAAAATTCTCGACAAAAGGCATTTGAGGTATGCGCGTCGATTCAAATACACCAATCAGCATATCGCAACCATTGACAGTTCAAAACTACAACTCTGCCCGATACGCTGATTGGTGGATTTGAATAGACGTGCATACGTCAAATGCCTTTGGTCGAGAATTTTGCACCAATCATATTGAGAAAGCTTTATTATGGTTTTCAGGATAGCCTTTCTCAGTGAATTTTTGGAAGAGGAAGCTCAAATTCGGTGAAGGTACATGGGGAGATCTCTAATCGATTGGATGCTGGTGTTTTTAAGGTAAGAATTTCACTGGTTTGGCGTCAGTTCCAGCTTAACGTGGACTGGGTCAGGCGCCGGCGGCTGATTGCTGCATGCCTTGTCTCCTTGTTTAGATCTATTTATATTCATCTTGCAAATTATTGCTTTTCAAAAACAGCACGGAACGGCAAAAAAAAAAAAATGACACATCACTCAGTTAACATTTTCTTCAAACTTTCATTGAATCATTTGCTTTAAATTCTGCATATTGGAGCAAATTATAGCCACCGCATTGTTTATCTGTATTTCTTCTATAAATTACAAACGGCCCCCACTAACAGAGGGTGGTCTGCCTGTGGTTGACAGTTTGTCTAAACAAACTTGAATGTTTTAAAGGGCCACCGACAACCAGTGTCCTTTGCGCGCCTTTGTTGTTGTTATTATCCGGGCAATCGAATCGGCCGGTTCGCTTCAGAAATATCCCGTGAAGAAGAACTTCTGCGAATTCGCTGTTCGATTTGTTTTTTAATCCAAACGCCCTCCTTTCGTTCCATAATCTTAAGGTTGAAGTACTGAGCCAAATAACATGGCTCTTTTCCTTCCTCGGCAGACGACCTTTCTTCACAGTTTTCATTTCGCTTTTAACACGAACACAACACCCAAATAACGCCAAAAATACAATATTTAAACATTAAGGAAAATATTAACAAAGTTTGAAGCTACTGGGCATCCAAAACACGACGATGTGAGGCGATGGAATTTGACTTTTCAAGAAATACTAGTTTCTGTATTACAGAAAATGGCGCCGATAGCTTGCACGCCCGCAAAGACTTGTGGTTGTCGGTGGCCCTGTAAGCGCTGAAAAACGCGGAAAAAAGTTAGCCGTTCACGGTAGCTCGAAAATGATAGTATGACTTAGAAATTTTTCATGGTACGGAAAGAATGCAGGAAACATGCCGAAAGAGCAGTCACATGAAAGGAAGTAATGATGACAGGAGAGAGAACTGACCGCCTTTCCATCGTTATATAAAAAAAATTTAGGGTTAAATATATAATTTCATATTCTACATTATAAATTGCGAGCTGGGTGCCAGTACATCAAGTCGGAGCAAGCTTCGTAATTCGATCCGATCATACCAACATTATGATCAAACTTCAAGCTTTTAAGTAAATTAAGATTACGTTGATACGTATGCATGCAGAAGTACTGTACAGCATGCAATGTCATAAAAAAGGTGGCTAAAATGTTCAATGTCTTACGTAATCAAGGACGAAAACGGAGGCCATTCATTTCCGTTGTATATCATATTTTTGAAACCATCGATTTCCGCCTCGAGTGCATCGCGCTTATGATTTGCCGCAGGAAAATAGCCAAACCCCACAAAACTCCCTCAGAAAGTAAGACTTTTTTTACCTGCCTTCTTTGTCACACTGCTGTTTACGCTTACACACGTCAACGCTCCAATAGATACGAACAAAGCAACACCAGCAAGAGCGCACATATCATTCATTACCATAAAAGATTATCCCTCAAGTAAATTATTCCTTTCGTTATTTGTTTCATGCTGAAGTCGACACAAAATCAACCAATCAGAGACGAGGAAATTCGAAGACATACCACTTCCGGTTTTGCGACAGAGGTTGAGTTTCGTCGCTTCATTTGCTTTACATACATTCATACACACAGTGTACATGTATACTTTATTGAACTTACCCAAAGGGGCTTTTCAGCCTTTCCCTGCAACATGATCTTCAATTTTTACCAACTGTTTTATCTTACAACGTGTGGAGTTGCTGTTTGTATCGCTTCAGGTAAGAATGCTCAGATTTGGCCTAACCTACCATTGCGTGAAAAATCCGCAACATGTCACATGAAATCGTCAATGCCTGCATTAAAACTTGATCCCCCGACAACGGTGTCCATGCCTCAAATTACAGCCAAAAGGTCATCGATTTCCCCTTGTGACAGTCCACAAACTACTCACCTACTGCATTTGTCACGATGCGAGACGTTTTATAAAGGCAAATTCAACGATCGAGATAAGCTGCTGGTTGTGATCTATCTGTGCATATATAAACAGAATTGAAATGATACTAGCTTCAAGGTAGCTTCTTTACATGCGGTGATCTATTAATTGTCCCGCAAATTTTATAACCAGCGAAAAAAGGCACAAGTCACTGCGAGCTCTCGTGCGACGTCTCGCGATTCCGTAATTGGTTGCCATATTAGACAAACTGTATATCGGAGAAGATCCTATCACTGGTACGTTTAGAAAAGAGTTAATTAATTTCATTACAATGGAGGTATTTTCAAGGGACTGGAGAAAAAGTGTAATGTCCATTTGCAAATTTTGTCGACCAGACAGGGACTATAATTATGTAAAGGCTATAATTTAAAATTATAGCCTTTAAAAATTTATTAATACGTATTTGATTGGATGCTGGTGTTTTGAAAGGTGAGAATGTCACTGGTTTGGCGTCAGTTCCAGCTTGACTCTTCACTCTCTAACTCACAGCACCCTGCAAGCAGAGCCTCCTTTTGTCTTTTTCTTTACTGAGGAGGAGAAAAGAAGGCTCTGCCTGAATCATGTCAACTCTTCTGGACTAGTCAATCTTGTTTTCTCTTGTCTAACTGGTTTTTCCAGTGTGAGCATCCGTTTAGTGATAAAACCGATTGTTATAATAATTGAGCCTGCTGTACTATGAAAACTGCTCGAAGTCAACACCAGTTATTCTTGACACCAGCTGGGCAATTTTCTTGGAAAGGCTTTCACGACTCATTATATAATAAAGTTATAGGACAGGTAATTCCAGCTCCGTACAAGTTTGTTCCACAACAAAGGCAACATGAATATTTTTATCCTTTGTTTTCCTAATGTTACAAATTTTACTGGCATTTCAGGCGAAGCAACAGTTTTTGTTGGTTCACAAACCGATTTTCCTTCAGGAAAATGACAACAAGCAGAGGACATGCATGTTGCAGCTGGAGCAAACAAGTAAAATTTGCAGCAAGCATTCGCCTATTACCATATTAGGCCTGGGCTAGAAACTCTAACCTGGCAACATGCAGCACATGCGCAATAAAGATCTTACTCGTTTCATGGAGAGCCAGCTTTCTCAAGAATGCCAAAATCGAACAAGTAAAAGAAAGTCTCCGCTAGCAGCTGGGTGACCGCCCGGGATTTTATTGTTTAAACTGTGTACTTCCAATAATATGGGGCAGTAGGCTTTCTGCCGTCCCTTACCCTATAAAGAATTATTGAAGGTGGGCTGCAGATGAAAAAGATACATGTACACTGCATGTACACCACCTTAACTGTTACTTTGCCCTTAGCATTAGCTAGACCAAGCTCTTGGTCTGCTTTTTTTGGTCAATTTGTTAATACCCATTCTGGAGAATAATAATTTGCTCTTCATTCTTTCTCTATTGTTGTACTTTTTATTGTTGCAGTACTCGTACCAAAGCCAAAAAACCCTAAAGTGTTTCGTTTTGGCTGGCCTTTGCCTGTGTTGGTTAATGTCTCGATGGAGACTGTTCCTTTAGAGGGACTTGTGCACTACAAGTTGCTATATGATGACACGACTGATTCTTGTGAAGATTATGATAAAGCAATCCGTCATGCTCGCCCTCTAGATAATTGCTGTTTTGTAAAAAATCAGTCAAGTGCATCTGGCATCATGAGATCTCTGAGTTGCATAATTTGTAACAGCACGGCAAACTGCAATTCATTGGGAATGGGAGAAAATGAATATTTTGCGCTGTGGTTCATTGCAAGTGTAAAGGCACAGAATACTTCCTCTTACAATATGACATGCATAGGACGGACATACTTTGACTTAGGTGAGTATCTGTGAATCTAATAGGGTAGTAGTAACTTTTCATATAGTCGCTAAACAAACCTTAGTCTTTCCCTGCATGTACACAGTTGCATGATTGTATTACTTTTAAAATGCAGTGCAGTTCAGCGATATTAGAGACCTTTAAATTGGAGGACAAGGATGACTACGAGTACGAGTTTTCTGTTCTGAGCATGCGCACTTCGTCCTCCTCCTCCAATCTAAAGGTTCCTACAGAGATGCCAACCTATGGAGATCTAAAATCTGGAGATTTTTTCCATCCGGTCCCCCCACCCCTCCCCCCTCGATCAACCTACCCACTCCCCCTCCCCTCCTCTTCCCCCCTTAAACGCACCCACCCATCACCCAGCAGCTCCTTCAGGATACAAGAATATTCTGCCACCATTGTGAATTTGCGGGAAAACAGGGTACTTATGTCAAGAATTTTTATTGGTTAAGCGGAGATCCAATTAAACAATCGGTTATATGGCTATGATAGCTAAAGGAAACATTTTGTTTAGTTCTATTAACGTGTGTTTGAAACTCAGAGATGAAGAAGTGCATTAAGAAACAATGAAACGAGTTTGAAAAAATCAATTTTTTTTAAACTTGGGGATGCAATTTGAGTCTACATGTAGAATGGAGAAACGTCTGTGAAAGGTTCAGAGTCGTTTTTGTCCGGGAGATTTAATGACCCGTAGGGAAGAACGGGAGATTTGTTCCGTATCCGGGAGACTCCCGGATAATCCGGGAGAGTTGGCACGTGTGTTCCTATTAAGTGTTTTGTTTTCTTGAGAGTCCTGATGTTTCCTCAGACGAAGTCGTGGGAAACATCTGGGCCTGGTTGTTCAAGAGCCAATTAATGCTTAGATTAAAAATTAACCAAGGAGTTTATTTCTTTACTCCCAAATGCTGTTCAACGCTGATATTCGGCAAAGCGTTACATTAGAAGAAGTCAATTTTGAAAAAAAAGTAAGCAAAAAGACACTTTTACCAGGGAGTTTATATATTTCTTTACTCCCAGTTATGCTGTTCAATGCTGCTAATACATTAGAAGAAGTCAATCTTGAAAAACAAGAGTAAACAAAATAAGCTTTCACCAAAGAATTGAAAACGTGAAACAAAAGTTGTACACCAATCCTGGATTATTAATTAAGTTAATCGGCTTTCAAACAACTAGGCCCAGGACTATTAAGTACGGTGTTCAAAACATGCATGCAGGAAACACATATATAATGCAAAACGCAGATGCACATCTGTGTTTGTATCTGTGACGAAGTACATGATGGGATTTTGTTATTTACTGTCTAAACATTAGATAACTCTTTTACTAGGCCAATAATTATTATTGTGTTTTCACCAAGCTAGATACCATAGTTAATTGGGTCCTTACCTCCACTCTAAACACTAACCCATTATTTCAACACACATACTGTAAAGAACTTAGCCTCTCACTAAAACTACTACTCTAGCTACTACTGGTGCCATCCATCACCACTTTTAGTACAGCTGTATACAAACAAGAAGATCTTTTAGATCTTATAACCACGGATTTGAAAATTTATCTGACACCTCATCTATGGGAAGCTGTTCGCCAGTTAGCTGGTCGCGTTGAGTCCAGACCTCCCGCGCCGAGAGGCCATCACGCCGGATGCGGGAGTTTGTGTTTGCCGTGGCTAGGGCGAGAGTGACATCAGACACAGGTCCTCCCTCAGGGGACAAGTTGAGGAGCTCTAAACCAAGCTCCTCAATGGCACGCTCTGCGACGGGATTCTTGTTTGGATTCTTGACCAGTGTTTTCTTAGCACTATTATATAGTCGCAATGTAGTGCACATTCCAAAGCAGTCCTTGTTGCTATATACAGGGATGGCACTAGGATTTTTCAATCTGGGTCCTGGGACCCGCATGTTCGGCCAGATTGGGGTCCCAAGCATTTGTTGGGGGTCCCAAAATCTTGGTGACCCTCTGCGAGAAAAAGAGTATGTTTTAAATTATGAGAAAAAGAGAGTAACCAACTTGGAATTAATATTGACGCATATGCATAGGACCGGCCGACAAAGGCTTTTTCTAGAGCCGTTACATTCTTTCCTGGACAAGAACTCTGTTAATGAAAGAGCACCCTTTCCAAGGGTTAATTTAACCATCACTGGTTTCCTCCCTTAGGAGCAACGAACAGTGACGTCTTTTGCTATATATTTGCATTCAGTGACTTGCAGAGTACATTCCTCTGAAGAAGACCGCAGAAGGCGGTCGAAAATTTAGTTTTAACCTTTTTAGATGTTTTAAACCCCATTTCTTAGAACTTCAATAATATTATGATCACAGATCACTCCAACAGTTTTACAAACAACAGAATATACTGACAAATCAAAGCAAGTTGTGTGAGTTATTTAAGTCAGTGCCTTGCGTCCTGGGACGCATTAAAATTTCGATGATGCATTTTTTTGATTTTATTTGCGTAAAAATGCACGATTTCTGCGTTAACGCGATCCCTGTATATATTAATTCACTGATTACTGTAGACACAAAATCACCTAATTAATCTGTAGCACAACAACTGCACACAAATTTTAATATTGCACCATCACTTACGTTGTATAGCCGATGTGAAATCTCTGATTGCATCGGCAGGTATTTTTTGCAGGTTGCAGGTTGCAGGTGGCAACTGGCACTTAAAAGAAAGGTAAAGCGATAGACTTACCATGACTGTTACATGAATAGTTATCCTTAACCCTAAAAAGTTTTCTTTAGGCCTAATTAGGCCTAAGGTTAGCTATTCATGTAACAGTCACGGTAAGTCTATCGCTATACCTTAATTTCTTTTAAGTGCCAGCGGTTTTCCGGTTATAATTAAATTTCAATCTGCAACCTGCAACCTGCAACCTGCAACCTGCAAAAAATACCTGCAGCCGTGATTGCGTCATCAGTCATAGCCTTTGTAAAATCTCCGATGACGTAATGGTCTTAATTACTCTGGAACTTTCTTCACGATATGTATGGGTATGAACGATACGATAGTAACACTTTTAACAACTTACTGTACAGCTTTCTTTCTTAAAAGTCACAATTAAATTTAATAATTGTTTTTTTACACGATTGAAGTAGTCACACGAACAAAGTAGTCACACGAGTCACATAATTCAAGAATTATGTTATCCACAGCTATCTTTAGTACAGTGGTTATTTCCCTTCCAATGAAAGTTGGAATGTCGACAAATTCCATGGATGACGTAATGGCCTTTTTTGTATTCAATACTCGCTTCGAATCAAGCACTCCAATAACACAAAAAGGCACTATATTTTGTATTAAATATTATAAAGAGTGGAATATTCATAAAAATTAATTTTAACAGCTTTTGGTGAATAAACATCACTAAGATCTTTTAGATCTTATAACCGCGCTTTGAAAATTTATCTGTTTCCTTACCACTAAACTCGCAACGTAGTGCACATTGTAAAGTGGTCCTTGATGATTCATTGATTACTGTAGACACATAAAATCACCTGGTCAATCTGTAGCACAACAACTGGCAACATAATAAGACTACACATGAACGTACTGCACTACCACTTTTTGCCGTTGTGAAATCTCTGATTGCTCCATCAGTCCCATGCAGCCATTGTGAAATTTACGCTGATGTAATGGTCTTAATTAATCTGGAACTGTCTTCGGGACATGTATGCCGGGTATAAACGATACGATAATAACAGTATTCACAACTTAATAAATTTAATTGTTTTTTTACACGAGTAAAGGGGTAACAAAGTAGTCACACGAGTCGCATAATTCAAGAATTACGTGATCCACGGCTATCTTTAGTATGGTGGTTATTTCCCTACCAAATGAAAGTTGCAACATCGACATCGACACATTCCTTGGATGACGTAATGGCTTTTTATGTATTAATACTCGCTTTGAATCAAGCGCTTCAATAACACAAAAAGGGAGTATATTGTTCTAAATAAAGAGTGGAATATCCATAAATTTTTAAGTACATTAACGTTTTAACAGCTTTTGGTGAATAAACATCATAAGATGCGTGATTGGAAGTCCCACTGACTATATGGCCGAGTGGAAGTTTGGTTCAGATCACCGACAAAACAAATAAAAAACAACGTGCAGAGCAAGAACCACGCTCAGCCCATGCCCTTGCAGTTAATAACAACTCGAATCTGTCTTTATTGTAAATTACTCCCGTTTTTACCCGTGTATACATGTACATGTAAGTCGACCTTTTATATATGGCCTCAAAAGAAGCTCCAAAAATCGCCCTCGTCTTATATGCACGGGTCAAAGATTTAGACCCAAGTTCCAGCTAAATAATTTATTCAAAATTAACATATTAATAATGTTGTCTTGGGCATAATGAACACAGCAGACAAAAGACTTCAAAAATGAAATGACAAAGGACTTGAAAATGAATGTAAGCAATTCTAGTTGAAATGAAAAATTAAGGATTTGTCCAACTCTAAATGTTGAAGATACTCGCTAGCACAAAATAATATACCATAAACACTGGAAATTTTCGTTTACCAAAGGCCGAATTAAGTTCAAAAAGGCATTTCTGTTGCTTCAAATAAAACAAGATCGTTCTACTGGTTAGTAACCTGGCACAATACCTCATGTTTGTGTTCAAGCATCATCACTCGCGTTGCCTGAAAATGCTGGTTGGTAATGTTTGTTTTTTATTCTTTATACAAACATGGCTGATTTAAATGCTTTTGCAAACTTATTGTTTGGTTTACGAGTTTTTTGTTTTGTTTGTCATGTGAGATATTATAAATCAAGGACCAATTAAGCCTTCGTAGTTACGAAAACAAGGAATCACCTACAATGGTCTACAATGACCTAAAATGCAGCGTTTCTAAAGCGAGGGTATGGGTAAGACCGAGGGTAAGGGTAAGGATAAAAATACAAAAAGTATCCTAAACATGCATAAAAGCTAACCTTAGGCCTTATTAGGCCCAAACAAAAGTTTTTAGGCCTAAGGTTAGCTTTTATGCATGTTTAGGATACTTTCTGTATTCGTATCCTTACCCTTACCCTCACCCTTGGTCTTACCCTTACCCTCGTTTTAGAAACGCTGCCTGAAATGAGCTACCGTGACCTACAATGATCTACAGTGACCTACAATGAGCTACAATGAGCTACAATGACCTACTACAATGACCTACAATGATCTTGTGGTACAATGAGCTACAGTGACCTACAATGACCTACATGTACTATACTACTGTAACAATGACCTACATTATGATCTACAATGAGCTACTGATACAATGAGCTACACTGTACAATGAGCTACTGTAACAATGACCTACTACAATGACCTACTGTACAATGATCTACAATGACCTACAATGAGGTGCATTATGAGCTATAAGATAAAGCTAGTGACCTGTGATGAGCTAGTCTGAAGTTTCAGCCATCTCCTTGCCCAAACCCGCAAAAGCCCACCTCTCCCCTTTTGCGGGTTTTGGCGAGGAGACGGCCGACACTTCAGACTAGTAATGAACTAAAATTAAAGATAATTATTTTGTAGCTCCGAGGGCACTGCAGCATGTTTGCAGCACAAAGGTTAAAAACATTCCACTCTGTGCTTTGAACCAATCAAAACCTTGTTGCTGAGCAAGTTGAATTGTGCACTCTGAACCAGACAAAACATTGTGGAAAGAAGAACTTACATATTTATAATCTTCTCTTCATTTTTTCCTGCTCTAATTAAGATTTTATTGTTGCCAAGCGAAGCCTTGATATTTGTACATTTTCATTATTTTTAGCTTTAAAACAAAGGAAAACCATGCAAGGGTCTTTTTGCAGTTTGTTTCTGCCTTCAAGGCCACATGCATAATTGCTGTTACAGCTAGTAGTCATTTGGGCTGTCATGCAATGGACTAAATGCGTTGCGTGACAACGCACAATGGATGTTTTTCACTCACCAAGCTCTTCGCCATGATCCTCTTTTGTCTTTCTCTTTGAATGTAAGCCATTTAAGTAGGCCATTGTAGTTCATTGTAGCTGGTTATTGTAGATCAATTTAGGTCATTGCAGCTAATTGTATGACATTGTACTAGGGCTCTCTTTGTAGCTCATTGTAGATTGTAGATCATTAGCTAATTTTAGCTTGTAAATAATGTAGCTCATTGTAGGTCATTGTAGCTCATTGTAGGTCACTGTAGGTCATTGTAGCTCATTGTTCAAGGTCTAAAGTTTGTAATGGGCCACCATTTTGAAAGCACACAGCCGGAAGAGGATTGATATGAGGGGCAGGGAAAGGTGCGGAGAGGCGAGGAAAAAACGCCTGCCAGTATTAAAGGTATGTTGAATTGACAAACACCCCTTAATTAGTTGTGCTTTATCGCATTTCCGGAAATTCACAGAGATTTCCGAGTGCAAAGATATGTCGGAAATATGTCCAAGTGATGGTGAGTCATGGAAAACAACGGTGCCACTTTGCTTGGCTTTCTTTGTTGTTGACCTGTTGAAGAAACATAAAGAACCTTTCGCATGTATAAAAATCCTTAAAGTTCGGCCAACACCTCAGGTTCTCAGAATAATTAAACAAATTAAGTAACGAAAAACAAACAAACCTTTGAACGGTCATGTCTCAATGGTGTGACTGAGTTTCGTCAACAATACATGCACGAAGATTTTGTTGCAAAGGAGTGTTGCTGTTTTTCATCCGATCGAGGAAATTTTTATGACTTTTCCAGAATTTGCTCGGCAGAAGCGAAGATCAGTTGGCATTTGCCGCTCTCTACGTCTTCTAAACTGGCGTCCGAAAGCGATATCAGCAGTTAAACCCATTGAAGCATCTTCAAATATCTGATCTTGCACAATAGATACTTTAAGCGGGTTATCACACATGCGGGTATGTTTGACATGATTTTCTCACTCTAACAAACAACTGGACTGAAGATACATGTAATTAGAGTCTTTCCCAAGCCGTTTGGAAGAACTGCCAATAAATCTGTTCTGAAAGCAGGGTTAATATGGCTTCTTTCTTTTCGATCTCAATTCAAGTGCAATATTCCCAGTCCAGAAAGATCAGAAATATCTTCTTCGAGTGTCGAATCCAAGCTTTGCAACTACCCCACATTTTCATTTGCGTTGCCACGAAAGAATCAGAAGAAAAATTTGCTTTTGATTGACAGGAGGTGATCGATACAATCACGGCACCAATCAGAACCGCCGTCCAAAATTTGAAGGGGTTTTCCAAACGAACAGTTAAATTAGTGCGTGCTGGCGTATTTCTCTCCCCTTCCCCTTCCCCCACTACCAACATTTTTATTAATACTTTCCTCCTCTCACTGAGTGCATTTTTTTAAATTGGCCTCAGGCCTCTGTTAGTCTTGCTATATCCAAGATGTCGGCCATTCTTACCAAAACAGTAGCTCATCATAGTTCATTGCAGCTCATTGTAGGTCATTGTAGATCATTGTCAGTAGTAGGTCATTGTAGCTCACTGTAGATCGTTGTAGGTCATTGTAGCAGGTCACTGTTAAGCTGTCATTGTAGCTCAGGTCATTGTAGCTCATCATTGTCGAGCATTGTAGGTCATGTAGTACACATGTAGGTCATTATAGATCATTGTAGGTCATTGTTACAGACTGAGTATAATTATACATAGTAGGTCATTGTAGTTCATTGTAGATCACTGTAGATCTTTGTAGGTCATTGTAGCTCATTGTAGATCACTTTAGGCCATTGTAAATGTAGGTCATTGTAGATCATTGTAGTAGGTCATTGTAGGTCATTGTAGATCATTGTAGGTCATTGTACAATGTAGCTCATTGTAGGCCATTGTTAAAGTAGATCATTCCTTGTTTTTAATAGTAACTACGATCAAACCTTGCACATTTTGCATCGTTTTTGAAGTCATTTTCAAAGATTGACTCCTGCTTCTGTGATGTTGTGCTTTCCTCTAAAAGCCCTAGCTTTATCCTTGAACAACGAAGCAAGTTAGTTTAAGGTTCACATGTTCGATTTTCTAAGAACATTTTTTGAATGTGTATCCACAGTTCCAGAAATCTAAGAATACGAGATTAGTATCCCATGAACATTTAACAAAGAAACTAAGAAATTGCTTTTTTTCCCATCAAAAATGGGGGTCAACTTATACACGTGTAAATACGGTAGCTTATAATTTTTGGATTACAGTTCAAACACATAGGTTATTGAAATTAGACAGTATCAAAAGTGCCATACTCTTTGTTTGTCTCTCCAAAATTTTGCATGAGCATTGTTTCCAGTTTCTCTTGGGACCATTGTAAGTCCCAAGAGAAAATAAGAGCAATGCTTAATATGTAAAATTTTGGAGGGACAAACAAAATAGTATAATTATGGTATTTTTGATGCTGGCTAATTAGCATTTGATGGAAGTCTGTTTAACTTTGTTTTGTGCCAGTTGTAATCCTACCAAGATCTATACAAATCATAGAAACAAAAAGAAGGGAATTGAGTGTTTCTTGGGAACGTCCACATGAGATAACCTATGAAGTCTGGAGTACAATGGCTTGTCGAGTTATGCTTTACAATGATATTAAGGGTCAATCAGGAAAGTGCTCAAAGGTAAGTGCTTTGTGTTTGTCTTTTTTGTTTTGTTTGAAATACATGTATATAATTTATATTTATTTAATAATTATATACAATACATGTACTTCCACCGGTTGCCACCTGCAACCTCAGGTCCTAAGGTCTCCTTAATGTCCAACACACTTCTAACCAAAGAATCCTTGCTGTCCCAAGTAGAGCAGTTTTTTGCAGTACATGTACTAATTTTTTCCAGTTCTTTCTTGCTTTGTTGTCACCAGGTACTGCTACAGTACATCAATTATCAAATGAATACCCTTCTGTTTTCTTTGTCGAGTACATTAAAGTTGGGTCTCCTGTGTTCTATTTTGTGGTTGCATTGGATGTTAAACTCCCACATTATTATTATTATTATTATTATTATTATTATTATTATTATTATTATTATTATTATTATTATTATTATTATTATTATTATTATTATTATTATTATTATTATTATACGAGCAATCCTCCTCTGTTGAAGTTACAACCCCGCTGGTCCAACAGATCGTGGTTCTGAGTCCCATCAGATGCATATCAGAGAGGTAGCTCCACAGAAAGTCTAGCAAGCACTTGACCTTGTTGCAGAAAAAGGGTCGTTAGTTTGGCCCTTCGGGAAATGAGTTTCAACCTAAATAAGAGGGTGTTTCTGTGATGCAATCAAACTACTGTAACACTATGATTGGCCCAGGGCTGCAAATAACAGCGACTCTCGGTCATCGGCTGAACAAAATTTATTCATGTCTGACCAAAGCCTAACTGTGGTCGGACGTAATGCGGGGACATTATTTTTACGGAAAAAAAAAGAAAGAATTTTTCTTCCGTCACATACTACGTAGTAGGTCCTTTGCTTCACTCCCTATAAAAGGAAGCGTATATTTTTTTTCTTTTTTAAAATTAAATTTTAATAGTAAAATGTTTATTTGTATTCATCTTTTTTTTCAATTTTCCTTTTTTTGTTTTTTGCGACCAAAATAGTGACTTAACAGGGCACATGCCCTTTCAAAAGAAAAAAACTTTTGCCGCCCTGTTGGCCGGTTGATGATATCCCCTCCACCTGTGTAATCTTACTCTTACTTAGCAGCATAGGTTGCTCAGTTATTCTTATTGCTGGAAGCTGAGCCTTTCCCTGATCAAAAAATGCCAAAACTGCTACCCTGTTGCGGTGTCTTGTTTTGACACGACGACACTTTTGGAAAACCTCGTACTAAAATGTCGATGGTATCATGTTTTTCCTGCCAAAGTGTCGCTGGTTTGCACTCAAGCTGTAGTAAACTGTTGTTCTATGAGAAAATCTCGTACTCGTAGTTGTTCTCGTTCTAGAATCTAAACCCCTGTATTATTTAAATGGTTGCAGTCACACTTGAGAGAAATACAGGGTAACACTAGTGTTGACACTACTCTAGCATCAACTCTCTGGTGTCTTAATCCCTAGGGGAATACTGAACAATAGAACTTGGTTTCACTCTAGTGCTAACTCCCTAATGCTACCGCAACTATTGTGTTTATTCAATATTGCAACTTGAACTGATGGCGAATTACGAATCATTCTTTAATGATAATATAATTATTGTGTAATTGAAAGGCTGATTTATGTTCAACTTGATACTGATCATGTGTGGCCTTTGTTTTAAGTTTACTAGGCGAAAGCAAGGGAACATTACTACACACATCTTCAAAAGCATTTTACCCTGGACTGAGTATTCTGCTACTGTCTGTTGCGCTTTCCATCAATCAGAAATACATCCAAAATCCATTGGAAATGAGTTCAACTGTACTTGTGGGGATCCTCTATATATTATACCAGCAGGGCCAGTGTCAATTAAGACTCAACCTAAAGGTATTGCTAATAATAATTATGTGGTGTATAATACATACTAGTACTGATTATTTCAGTAGCTTATTGTCAGTAAATGGTAAAG
>OX421445.1:19354396-19376896 GCA_949126865.1 Montipora capitata
GACCAGCAAACATAAACCAAAAGTTTAGGCGCAGAAACATGACAAAATACCGTGGATAAGGCTTAGAAAAAAATTGCTTGGTGGGATACACAGATAACTTTGTGGTGGATGATGAATGGCGGGAGAACTTTGGTCTCTCAGTCTTTTCCGTTTGAAGCTTGTTCGGCTTTGTAAACAATAACGACTTTTAAAAGCAGTACTTATTCGTCATCTGTTCTTTTGAAAGACTTCTTGTTATCCTTTTGGCACCATGCTGAATTCTGTGGATGCTTGTATAGTCTAGAAATGGCTAGCTTTGTACTTTTTGATCCTGTACTGCACCATGACAGACCGGTCCCGTGTGGGCAGATGACCATAAACGGAATGGTCTCATGATCAGCTGAACTACAACGGCGCATTCCCGGACCGGAATGGAACATATTAAAACCGATCCTGTGTGAACATAACCTTATAAAAGTGACATTGGCTACTCTAGAAAAGGTTGTTCTGCTTAAATTGCAAGTTCCTCTGATCGTATCTTTTAAATTTAGTGCCAGTCACTCTGATCGTCTGTTTCAGAGGTTGACTATATACTTTAGATACTTCCATTTTCAATTATTATTATTATCATCATCATTATCATTATCATTATCATTATCGTTATCGTTATCATTATTATTGTTATTATTATCATTTCATGTACTAATTTAAAATATTGCATTATACTTGTAATATGGTCATAATCTTTTTTGATCAGTGTTGTCTCATCAATGCATTGATTGTTTCTCCCAGAACCAACAAAGAAACCAGATCTACAGCTCTGCAAAGCATCATGCGCTGATAATCATCTCAATGTCACTCTTACATGGGGGGTAGGTGCAGAGATGTGTTGACAAACATTGAACATTGTTACCAAAAACAAGTTAATTAACAACAACAAAATCATAAACATGCACTCCATTGCCTTTTACTTACACGGGCAACTCTCTCTTTTTCGTTCCAATACATTTGATTATTGCATTATTTCTTTTACCTCTTTATTGTTTTTTGTTTTAGAATTTCAACAGAACAACCTTAATAAGTTAGGTTACTTGAAGGACTTGTATTCCAACTCCAATTTCAGGCTTTTAATTTCGTTAGGAAATCCCCCATTTTTTATCTAAAACTTACAGTATTTTAATATTGCAACGTCTATTAAATAGAGACGTCGGTTTTTCTTCGATAACATTTACTTGTTACAGCTTGTAAAACTCTTGCTCGTGCAGAAGTGTTCCATGCCTATGAATCTAGTAGCTTCTTGTGGAATAATAGGCCATTTCGGAAAATACCATAATACTCTTTGTTTGTCCCCCCAAATTTTACATAAGCATTGTTTTTGTTTTCTCTTGGGACCATTGTAAATCCCAAGAGAAACTGGAAACAATGCTTATGTATAATTTGGGAGGACAAACAAAGAGTATTATGGTATTTTCCGAAGTGGCCTATTAACAATTAGGCGGGCTACGGGTTCGCCTCATGGGCTATTGACCCGTGGCCCTTGAGGGCGAAGGGTCTAATTGTTTTAGTATCACCCAACTAGTCGGACAGAAAAGGCAATGACAAAGTTAGCAAATGCAAGTCAAAGAAATATTTAATTGGGAATTAAACGAAAGAAAGCGTCACGCTTTTCGCTACTCGAGGACTATTACCAATAGTCCTCTAGTAGCGTAGCCAATCAAAATGCAGGATTTGCATTAGTCCACTAGTTGGGTGATACTAATAATAAATTATTCCCTGAATGCTTTTCAAAATGTTGAATTTTCACGGCTGATACAAAATGAGATGACAAGGGATCCTTCGACATGGTGAGCAGGTCAAGAGGAAACGAGATGACTTCTGTCATGTACATACAGGGGAGTCTTTGTTTAAATTTTTGCCTCTTTAGCACAAGGCGAGCGTTTTCTCATCACTCAGCCGAGAATAAAGTACTCGGATATTGAACATGCGTTGCATAATGAGCTATCTCTGAAAATTTCAACACGATATACAGGATAATCTCTGAGCAATAATGCTTTGAAAATTCGAAATTTTACAAAGAGTGTATGGGATAACTAGCGCTTTTAAGTTATCAGTTTGTTATAGCCAATGCCTGGGTCGTTATCAAAGCTAAAAGACTTAAAATTAGAGATTTAACTATGTTGCTTTTGAAGTCACTTTGTAAATAGGAAGATGCCTTCTGTGAGCAAACACAAAATGTAAACGATGACGTCAGCAAAGATTCCCTTATAATTCTGCAACTGCACACGTTTATATTTTGGGTGCACAAGTTCGTTTTCAAAAGTGCAGCTACTATGCATGTAGAATGAACTATGAGAGGGTGATGTGAAGTGCTATTTTCTACCCACGTACAATGTAAACCATGTGAGTGTTAGCCCTACTAATGCATAAACGTAACCCCTTGTACATATTCATTGCCGTGAATTTGACATCTTCAATTCCCACGACCTGCTCCCGTCTGACCACCCTGGTCAGACGGGCCCATTTCCATTAGTAGGGCTAACGCTCACATGGTTTCCATGGTTAGAAAATAGCACTTCACATCATCCTCTCATAGTTAATTCTGTTGAAACATAAGTGCTACACGGCCAACGTCTGCATAAACGTAACCCCTTCTACTCTGCATGTAGTTAATCATGTATTCATTGCTTCAGGTCAGATTCCAAGAGGTGTGGAATGGAATTCCAATGAAATCAAACATCACTATATGGAAAAATGATCGTTCCAAAAAGTGGGATAATGTCATGGATAGCATCTCTGTTCCTCTTCCAAAAGGTTATAATGGTTCGTTAGTCAGTCACACACTCGTTAACCTTGAGTTGAATGAAACCTACCATGTCTCCATACGGTTTTGTTCAAACGGAGGATGTGGACCCCCCGTAAATGGGACTGTAAGCTGCAATGAATGTGTTCGCATAAACGCAGGGACAAACCCAGGTAATATATGCAAAAAGTCCGCCTAATTTCGTGTGATTCATAATGAAAGTAACTAGAAACTTTTACAGTACATTTTGCACTTGCTATAAACCTAGAGAATAATTTAGAAAAATGCGAGCTGTGTTCAATTTTGTCAACTGAAGAAACTTTGTAATAATTCTATCTGCTGGAGCAAGGGTGGCACAGTCGGTTAGTGCGCGGCCTTGGTATGGTGCATAAGGTCCCGAGTTCGATCCCCGGATCTCACATCCTTGTTTCGACTTCTTTCCTTTCAACTTAGCCTAAGTAGCTTTAGATACCCTTAAAACGGAGCACTGATGGAAAGAGGGGGGTAAAATGAGCGCACCGTCGGTTTCCTGGGAGAATACTCTCTAGAGAGTAAAGGAACTTCCGACGTTAAATAAGGTGTACCTTTACCTTTACATTTTGAACAGTTTATATTTGTCCGAAATGTCACCTTCTTCTCGCCCAAACCCGCCGAGAAAGTGCGTGGCGGGTGGGAAAGAAGGTTTCATTTTACTTTGTTTCTCTTTGTAACTCGGGTTTGCATCTCTTGTAGACACTCCATCAGCAAAACCTGTTTCCTCCGAAAGTCCAAGATCTTCTTCGATCGTCGTTATATCACTGTCTGCGTGTAGTTTCATCCTGGTTATTGTTTTGGTTTCTGTCTTCATCTGGCGAAGGGAAAAAAGGTTTGTTTGTAGCATTTATTTTGCTAGTAATAATATTTGTCCGGAGAGCAAAATGAACACAAACGGTAGAAGCAAACTTAATGCATCTAAAGGGTAACTGGCCTTTATAGAAAAGAGTACTAACGTTATCAAAACTCCTTCAAACTCGAGCATAAAAACATTGCACTTCTATCGGTCCTGTATTAGCAGAAATCTCACTCACATACTGTCACGAATCCCGTAATCTGATTGGCTCGCTACTCGCTGCCTATAGAGTGTTTTCGCGTGACGTAACGGCGGCGATGTTGGTGTACCTAAACAATAGAACGGCGGCCATGTTGGTATACCCAACTAATCCTTCGGGAATTGAGCTCTGTTATCATGCAAATGTTTTCCTTTGTATCGGTGGGTTAGGGTTAGGGTGGAAAAACAAGGTTACTGATCACATGAGTGAAATCACTCTATTAACAATTAGACCCGCAGCCCTTGAGGGCGAACGGTCTAATCGTTTTAGTATCACCCAACTAGTCGGATAGAAAACGCAATAATATGCAAGTTGAAGGAATATTGATTTGGGAATAAAACGAAAGAAAGCGTCATGCTTTTCGCTACTCGACGACTATTACTGATAGTCCTCTAGTAGCGAAGCCAATTATAATGCAGGACTTGCATTAGTCCACTAGCTGGGTGATACTATAATGAGTGATAGATAGTGAGTAGCAAAAAAAGCCGGCGTTTTGAACCAAAAACAAAACAATGGCGGCTTCTTCAAATCGTTTTTGAAGAGGTTGACAAGCTAATTAGCGGTGCTATTCCAGAAAAGACTAAAGCGGCAACAAAATATGGAAGGAAAAGTTTTAATGTTAAGACTAAAGATCAAAGAAGAGATTGACAACCTACCCGCCTCGTTGACTATCTGTTAGGGAGTTTAAGATCTACGACACAAAACAACAATATCATTGGTTAAAGGAGGAAAAATCGTGCTGCACTTGCGGCGCGCTTTTTTTCACATATTCGTGCGGTACCATGCACAACAACGACGTGAAATCGCCAAATTTGATGTTTTGAGGACAACGCCAGCTTACAAATGTGAATCTTTCGTTCTCTATTTTTACTCAGAAACCGGTCGTACCGTTTATTTTTAGTATACTTCGTCCACATTGTACGAAGTGAACGGCATGGAATAATCACGAAAGACTTGGTTTACGATATTGCAAAGGCAAAGTAAAACGCTGGAACGTTTAGGGTTTTATGTCCTTTACGTAATTTCAAGACGTTCTAGCGTAAACTTTTAAATTTGCGTCAAATCTACAAAGGGTCAATGCATAATCATATAGCATAGCTTTATCCCTTGAGTTTTCAATTTCTTCAGTGGTAAAAACATTTTCGTTGCATTCCAGAAAACAGAGCCGTCTACCTCTTGAGCAATTGTTAAGACCAGAAGATGTGGTATGTATTTATTATCCGTTATTTTTGCGACTAATCTTGATGAAATGTATTGACCATCTCCAAACGAAGCTGTCCATCCTTTGCCTGGGAACATCTGTCTTCTACAGGGATATGGGTTAAGATCTTGGGGCGCGTTTGGAATAAGAATGGTTGGTACGGAATGCTAGGAATAATTCGGATTGTCTGCATAAAAAAAATCATTTTTTTGGCTTGAAGCCCAATAAATAGATGTAAAACTCCTGCAAATATAATTCATTTAAATAGATGAAAGGTCCTCTAAAGTTGACGAAGTTCAGCTCCCTTTTAATTCAGTCTGTCCCTGGGAAATCAGGGAGCAGCTGAATTCATTTCTTCCATGCTTTAAGCACATCAACCAAATTGCTCAAAACTGATAAGTTGTCTTCAGTTGGTGGTGTTGTGTTGTTATGTCTTGCGGTGCTTCTCCTCTTCCACCTTCTTCCCTTGATTGTAAACCTCCAGCCACTCGATCACTTTGCTCGACTCTTGAGTCGATTTCCTTTTACGGGCGGGCTTTTCTTTCCTTTTAAGGTAATTCCCTTGAAAATGACGTACTATCCAGATTTTTTTCAAACTTGGCACAATTGATATTCATACATGCCCTTTGTTGTAAGTGTTTTTTACCGAATTACGCGAGAAGAGTTCGAAACAACTAGATCAACCGGAAAATTGTTGTTATGTAGCACAAGCTACTGAATATTACTGAAAACTTGAACCTACTTGATTGTCCGGGCTATAATCTTTAAGTAAAGTGATTTATAATTGCTCAATCTTGCAAAGAAATGTAAGCAAATTGTACCGCTACAGTCATCACCTCGCACGCAGTGTCGGACTCCAAATGCAGTTTCACGTCATTTACATGTAAATACTACAACTTCTAATATCCAACATTTTTTCTTCTTAAAATATGTTTTCCGTGTACCTATTACGAGTAAATAAAACCATTAAAAATGGGGGTTCACAGTGCTTGTTTCTTCGCAACACGATGATAAATGGATGGCAAGAAGCAATTTCGGCTTCAAAATGATCATTTTAGGCGAAAGGCCTGGGGCGAGTTCCAAAACAACACCTTCTTAACCGAGAAAAATTATCATGATTGCACTTAAAAGCTCTTGAACAGCAAAAGCGGCCTTTATTGCCTCTCTTCAGATGGCCGGCGTGAAGCGCCGCCATCTCCGAAATCGCAATGTTATGCGCAGTATGAGATGCGCGGTGCAAAACAAGGGAGTCACCTTAAGAACTTTTTCTGCCTTTACAGGGGTTACGTCTGTGCTGCCTCCTGCATTATCAGCATCGTAAACAGAAACTTCTGGCTCTAAGCTCGACTCGCTTTCCAGGATTTCTTTCTGAACTGCTCTTGCTGTTTTACCCGCCGCACTACTAATGGTGACAAAAGGCCTCACGTTTGGCCGGTAACCGTAGACTTCTGCCAACTCTTTATAGAACTTGCACTCTTTTCTGCCCCTTCCACTCTTGTTGTTGTTGTCTTCGCAGTTCCGGAAGGAAGAAGTAGGGCATTTCTACCTGTTCTCGCGGTTTTTTGCCGACGGAGAGTAGCCATTTTTCTTCGTGTCGTCGGCAATCATTTGCCAAATTGCCTTTTTCTTGTACGAAACATCACTGAAAAAAACCTCGTACTTTTGGTACAATGAAATTAGAAGCAATGTTTCATTGTGTCCAAAAGTGTGACCTGATTTTTTCTCCGGTAGAGACGTATTTGAATCCGCAGCGCTCATCTCGCCGTCCGCCATCTTGGATTTTCATTCGCAACATTCTGTTCATTCTGCGCCTGGGAGCAGAATGAATGGAATGACGTTTTGTCCATTCAGGAATAGGAATGCGGAATAGAAAAACGCGCGCATTTTACACTCTGGCCATTCTCATTCCAGAATTGTGAATAAAAAAAGCGCTCTTAAGATTAAATTGAAACAAAAAAATAATCAATTAACCAAGAAATTACGCGAGAAAAGATGTGGTCTGAAATGGTTGACTTTAATTGTAAAGTCTATCAATAGGACGTTTTCAACCAACCTCTAGAGACACCAATAACAATAGAGAAATGTACGACAACTGGTGGACGAACAAAAGAAGTTAATGAGAGATCTTTTCCAACAGTATGGCAGCGATAACGTCAATTAAAAGTTAAAGACTTGTTTCATATCTCAAAGTGCCCTTGGACGTGAGGTGCCTGGGAATGAAATTAAATCACTGGAATCGGTCAGTGTAAAATGCAGACTGAGGTTATAATGTAACTGTTGAAAAAGCCCAAACCCCTTAGAAATGCTAACCTTATGCCTAATTAGGCCTAAAACAATATTTAGGCTTAAGTGTTAGCATTCCGATTCCAGTGATTTAATTTCACTCCCAGGCACCTCGCGTCCAAGGGCACTTTGAGATATGGAAACAAGTCTTTACCCAATTAAAAGCCTAGTTTAGTAAAGTTTAGTTAAACCGATGGTACGTTGTTCCAGTTAGTCACAAGTCAAAATTATGTTTACTAGTACCATAGACCTTATTCATAAATGGCGGTCAATTTATAATTCTTTTGTCGAAGTGCAAATTAGCCTACCAAGCCTCGATACCATACAGTGAATTGAAAAGAATTCTTGCTCTAAAATGAGGCTTGGTAGGCTAATTTGCACGTGGACAAAAGAATTATAAATGTGACCGCCATTTATGAATAAGGTTTATAGGATGTTTTGATTCGAATATACTTCAAGAATCCTCTTTTTTTATTAGTAAAGGCTAGTTTTATTCGTAGCTTCATACAGATATTTTGCTCAGATCAGTTGTCTTAGCTCATTTGAAATGCCGCCGCCCAATGACCGTTTTTGTCTTGGACTTATTTGAGGCAACTTTGCACTTGCACGAAGAAATCGCCCCCCCCCCCCCCCCTTCCCCAATCCAGGGTGTGGGGCTGAGTTTGTTGCCTCCCTACTCTCCCTACTCTGCTCTTGCCTCTCTACTCTCCCTATTCTGCTGGTTTCCCCCTCTCAACCAAAATTGATTTTAAATTGCTTGAAGGTAATATTTAGTCACTCCAATAAGTAGGGCACTTTGAGCTGGGCCTTATGACCTTTAAACCTTTAAACCTTTCAATTTCTTTACTGCATGTTATTAAAAACGCTTTTACTACCGTACTAGCTGTTGCCTCGGATTGAATTCCCTTTTCCATTTTTGTCTTGTCTTTGAATAAAAACAGCCCTAACTGTTGCCGCGATCTATTCAGGGAAAAAGCTTTCTATTCAATGGTATTTGTTGTTTTTCTGTAAAACGGCTTCGTCCCCTTTTTCTTCCCGTATTTCCAGATATTTTTGGTATCTACGTTAACGTACCTTCTAATTAGGCAGCGAGTGTTTTTTTGTGTGATTTCAATAAAGAAGGATGGTTTTTTTCTTTCTTGTCAGTTGCCTGACGATTACAATGAGATTGCTTATTCGAATCTATCAGGAAACAATGGCCTCTACAGTCGAGTTATTGTAACAGATGCGCAGATGCCAACCCATCAGACTCAAGAGATGGTCTAGAATCCTACGCTGGCGTCGTCAGGCCGAGTCCAATCAAGTGATGTCAAGTTATTTCCAGGGGCGGATCCAGAAATTCCAGAAAGAGGGGACCGAAGAAATTGCGGCGTGAGCAAACCCTCCCCTCCCTCTCACCCCTCCCACACGCCCTCTATCCGAAAAATTCACGTTTGTCAAGATGTATTTGAAATAGGAAAAGCTCTGAAACTGAACTAATCATTATCTAAAGTAAAACCGCCTGATGCACACCGTACCACTTGAAAGAGAGAGGGTGTAGGGCTTATATTGGTAACTAAGAACCAAGTCTCTACATTTCGATCGCGCGTCATTTTCAACGGAAGGCTTGGTTTTAGCCGTTTAGTGGTGAACACCATCCTCGTTTCCAGGGTCTCCAGGTTTGGTGAACACTTGATTCATTTTCGCGAGTGATATATAATGGCTCTCGAGCATGCTGATTGGTTCACTCGGAGGTTGCTCGCTGAATATCTGCTACTGCTTGCCTTTACGTAGGTGAATAATTATTTACTATTGTACAAGGTACTCTATCCTGAACTATCATTGTCGTGGACAGGGCCTGAACAATCGATGTCAATTAATTGATGGACAATCGATCCCGCAAGTTTTTGTGATTATCGATTGCCATCGATTGATCGATTGATTTTTCAATCATCGATTTCCATCGATTGTTCAGGCCCTGTCGTGGAAAATATCCCAATTTGACCGTATTTGGGAATCGATCGGTAACTAGCCTTGCGTTTACAATTTTTGCGTTTACATAGTAAATAGTGGACAAATAGTATTTTTGTCTGTTAAAACATGTTAACTAGGAGAAGTAGGTATATAAAAGGCTACCATTTCATTTTCATAAATTATTTGATAGTCCCCTCAAATTGTCATTGTATGATTTAGAACATTATTTGACATACTTTTAGCAGCATACTCAAAATGCAAAAAGTGTAACAAAATTTTCTTCCAATTAAGTGGGAAGTGAACGTGTATTTTAAAATTGAAACACATTCGCTAGGTAAATAGTTCGAGGAGACGTTTTTGGAATTAAATAATAAACCCCCGCTCAAAAAGAAAATCATATATTTTTTCATCCACAGCCAGGGCTCGAAATAACGGCCGGTCAACGGACAATGTCCGAACTGATTTTGGAGTTGACCGGTCAACCTTTCGTCTTGCCGCTCGTGTTGACCGGTCACATTTGATCGTTTTGAAAATGAAAGAAATTACAATTTCCATTCTGTTCAGTTGTTTCAGTTGTAGTAAGTAGCAGAAACGGTACGTGACCGAGCTAAAATGAATTTGGCCGGTCATCGTGTCCGGAGATTCTCCGGACATTATTTCGAGCCCTGTCCACAGCTCTCTTAATATGCATTATTTTTATTTAACGTTTTACATTATTTTCTCTAGGTTCAGTGCAAGTAACACTTGATATATTTATCAGTATTTATCCGCATTGTTTCGTATGTTGAAGGGCCCTTCTTTTTCCAGTATTTATTGAGATGTACGCACAGTATTGCATTTTCAGTGGACTGAAGTTTGGGCATTATTGTAATGTAAGCGATTTCGGAAGACGTCCCGTATTTGTAAAATATGTCTTTCGTGAAAAAAAGCAGCAACAACCGTTTGAAACGTTTCCGCTTGTGATGGTAGTTCATCACGTTAATAACTGACTCAAAAATCCTTATTTGATGAACGGAACCCCTCGCGTTCTTCTGTGGTAATTTTTACGTTTTGAGTTTCGGCTGTGTATTTCCGTCACTCCGGTTCAGCTGTAAATTTACATTATAATCTCCACGATTTACATGCGCATGTGGACGTGTCTCTTGGATGGTTTGATATTTAAACCCGATGTGGATAACGCCAAGGGGTGTATTTAGTATGCTGGTAGTTTTATTGCCAGATAAAGGGTGAAACGTGTGAATGCGTAAGAAAAATGGTAGTAAATTTAGAAAGTTTTACAATTACAGTTATTACTTTTTCCAAAATCACAAAGCATATATTTTTGTAGACAAAACAATTACAGTTATTACTTTTTCCAAAATCACAAAGCATATATTTTTGTAGACAAAACTTGTGATTTTATAGTACGACGTGTATTTTATGGGCATGCTTCGGTGTTAAGCGGTTGTTTAAGCTGTTAGAAATAACAAAAAATTAAAGAATATAAAATGTAATGTCCAAGAATTGTTTTGCTCTAGAGTGGCTGAAGTTCGCTAGCAAAAACCAGTGGCACCCAACGTCAATATTCGGGAAATAAACTGTTCGGAAGACGATCTGAGATCTAGAATTTTCGGAACATTTCTTTTAAAATTTCTTGCTTGCCTGCCTGTCCTTTTTAATATTCGGATCACTCGACTTTCAGTTAGTAAACCCCAACAGATGAAAAATTTTTAGGGGATAAAAATTTGTCTAATAATATCTGCCGTTTAAATACTAAAATACGTTTAACAATGCTATGTTTAAGTGGGTTTGAACTATATTCTCGTTGGGTGCCCCTCAAAAACAGCGCAGCCTCAAAGATCACTTGCAATGCCAGGTTCGAACTCTTTCGAGGATTCTTTTCGGGGAGAGGGAGAGTACAGAAAACCATGCGCAGTAACAACGTCGTGAGGACAATGATTAAGGCTGCGCAGACGAGGACGAGTCACCACATTGAAGAGCGAAAGACCCGGGGACGAAATCGGAGAGTATCCAAGCGGGGAATGACGTCATAAGAAATATGAAACCCCGGATGTTGGAACAAACTACGAATTGTAATATGCAATCCTTGCCTTGTACCTGACGTCATTGGCGGCCATGTTTATCGACATTATGGAACACAACAAACGTTCATTATTAATTTGGGTGGAGGGGTAACAAACGGTTATGCTTTGTAATGTTTTCTAAAGGCTAATGATTAGGGTTTACTTTATTTTCCTGTGTAACAAATTCAAATGTAATTTATTAAGTAATGTGAAATTCGAATGCAAACTACTCGTATTCCAATGCTTGGCTTGTAATGGCTCTCCCGGCGTCCCTATCGGCTTGAATCATATCTGCCAACATAAGAAAAGAAAAACTTTTCATGAAATAGTTGAATGAACAGGCCACCAACTTCATTGGTCACAGCTTACTGTCAGCTAATGTCCTCGTGAATACCATGTCGGCATAATTTCATTCACAGACTCTGCGACGGGACGGGAGCATCATTACGAATTGTTTTCGATTAACTTACTTTCCAAGAACTCTCTTTTTTCGGCTTTTTGTTATTATTTTTCATTGCTAGTCCTGTTTACGGTGATACAATAAAGGCTTGATTTTGCAAATAATTTCATGTTTTGCTTTCTTCAGGCCAATCCGGTCCCAAGGACAGCTTAGCCGCAAATCAAAGCCACATTTATGTTGCTTAATCCACATTCGGAAAATCATGACTCTGACTATTCGAGAACTATCAATCAGTACAAAAGGGAAAGAGAATTTCATTAAATCTGTTGCTAATAGATCAACATAAAAGAGTACCTTGAAATTTTTAAAGTGCTGCTATGATAAGGAAACACACTTCCTGTTTTTTTCTTCAGGTTTTAAAAGTGTGTTTGCTTAACGCCTGCACGGAAAAATTTTGAGCTTTGATTTTATACATTTGTACATCCAAATGTGGTTTACCTTGAGTTTAAGTATTGGGTTTCAGAGACCTCAATTTCTCACTTTCAAACTGTCCTACTGGACTTCAAAGGGTTGGATCTAAGGAAAAGTGACGTCATTTACACGGGTGATGTTACACGAGACAAATTTTAACGCAACTTTGTTGCGGCAACGGAACTGACTCGAGACGATTTTTAGCGCAAAACTGCTCGCACCATTTGAACCCAGGCTCTTGCTCGACAAATGCCGGGCGACAAATATGGCGGAGACTGTTAACGTGACTGTCGACGTGACTTATTTCGATTCTCTGTGATGCATTTTGGGACGATGTTGCGTTAACGTTCAACGGCAAGGGTGTTACACGCACCAACTCCAACAAAATTCGGGCAACAATGTTGCGTTAAAAACCGGAGAAAAAATCGGCCAGTGTAACACCACCTTAATGCAGCTTCTTATATATGCAAAACACAAGTTTAGACTTCTGATACTCCCGTGCGGCATATTGATTCAGCTGCCTAAACACGCATTGCATTCTAAAACGAGTGAGTCACTAAGTCTTTGACGTCATTTTCTCCTCGAACCAGCTCTCTCAACGTTTCATGTAGTAATGGCAGACCATGCAATAGTCCTTTTCACGTTTAGTTTTTCTCATTTGCATTACAATGTAATCTAGCATGTATGTGAGGCAATTTCGGGCTATTTTGTAGTTTTAACCCGAAATTGCCTCGCACCCACGTTAGATTACATTGTAATGCAAATGAGAAAAACTAACCGTGAAAAGTGCTATTAAATAGGAAAATTCCAGTTAAAATGTTAACATAAACGACATAAACAGGTGTCTTTTTTAAATCAAGGCTTAAAACTTGGGTCACTCGTAGTTTGAAGTCCAAAGTAAAAGGAGAATTGATTTTTTTGGTTACAGTGGCACTTCAACTGTTTAGATCGGGTTTTTCATTCGTATTGCAAAATTACCCTTTCACTTAGGATATATTTGTAATAATTATGTAAATATTGATTAGCACTTGCTGCACCCACCATTTTCATCTTGTTGACTAAATCTCCTTTTCATTGATTCCCAAAGATTTCCTTTATATTCTTCACGGGTGACGTCGGGGTCATAATAATTTCTTCCCCAACGAATGCCGAGAAGTTGTCCTTCTGTGTGTTGGCAGTAAATTGTCAGAAGAAGGCCAAAGATAAAGAAAAACAAGCATAACTTGCTAGAGGACATCTTTTTTTTTTCCTGAAAGAGATTTTACCAAATGAGAAGTGGCTAGATTTTTGGACTCATACCACATCGAACTCAATAAATTGTCTTTGTACGAAACGGCAGTTTTCAGTGTTTTAACCCTTCCCAGTTTCAATATTTTTTTGCTTTCTTTTTTCGGTCGTGGTGTTAATTCAGTGTATGTTTTGATTTGTGTAAACGGTCAAGAATTTAATTGTCAACGCGCACACTAGGAAGTCTAGGATAGAGAAAAACTCTGACCTCGTGTGGAAATTGAACCCACAACCTCCGGGTTAAATCATTATTGATCTGACGATTGAGCTACGAGTTCGAACGGGATCAACGTTTGGGTATTTTAAATGTCATTTTAGCGGAGCTCGGTGCACCATGGGTAAGAAAATATTGTAACCCATCTGTGCGAGAAAATTTGGTTTTGGTCACCATGTGACCGTACGACCGTACGTACAGTACGTCCACCCATCTATATATGCCAATGTGACCAGTATCACGTGACCATATCGCGGGCTCAAGTTTAGACTTCATCGAGGTCAGTTTTTTAGGTTAACCAGGTACTGGGTTTTGATTGGCTCGCATGCTCAAGCCAGGTTAACTTATTGTAAGAATAAATAACCCGGGAGCTCCGCCTTTAGGCTTGGCTAAATCTATATATTTCTTCAATGTGAGTAACAACAAGGGTACTTTCATTCCGTCAAACGTGGGTAGTTAAGTACTTAAATTTCAAAAGCGATATCTATAACTAGGGTCAGTCAACGTTCAGAGGGATTACATGGAAAAAAAATTACACTGTAACAGAGTTATCTCTGTTATCATAATGGCTCCTTCGGTTTCCCGGCAAGTTTATGGCTCTTCACCTACGCCCATTTTAATACTCCACACATTCACTCCTTCTTCCAGTTGCTATGAATTAAATTTAAAAGAGGACACACCACAGAGACTATCTCATGATAAACGTCGGAAAAGGATTATGACAACTGGAGCCAATTATGATATTCGAAACCAAAGCAAACATTATGGACGGCGTTTTTCAATTCATACCCAGTAGGATAAAGTTGTCGTCGTTTTCATTCTTTCGATTGAAAGCTCTCTTACGAATTTAATTACAAGGACTAAAGAAGAAAAGAAAACATATCGAACTCACCTTTGTCAGAGGTGGCAGAAAATGTAATATTAGAACCCCTCCAAACACAAGTAAATTCACCTCAGTCAATTTCAAATAGCTTTGAAAATTAGAACTGTCTCGTTAAGTGCGAGGACCGATCACTTTTAGCTTTCTTCCGTCTATACCCCGCATTTCAAACATACATTTCTTTCATTCATTGGAACAACTCATCAATGATTTTAGATTCTAAGTGATTGTACAGAAAGATCTCTTAGTTAAGAAACTTTTAGCCATTTAAGGGGAAAGTACAGCATTCAGCTAATGTGCGAGTTAAAGCGTGAGTCATTATAATTTACTATCTTTCGATCCCAGTTCTCATGCACATTAAATCATTTGTCGAAGGAAATATATGTGCTTTGGAATTTGGTTCCGTGAAGATCCTGTAAGATGTCGTTTGTTTGGTTTTCCAGTGAAAGTAAAATCATGAGGGTGAAGCTTATTTTGACTAAATACTGCTTACCTAACAATGACTGAAAGTCACAGTCAGTTGAACCTCAAAGCGCTGAAAATAACTGAGACCTCTTTCGCCCACCGTCTCTCTTCAGTTCCCCACTGGTACTCTACGATTATTTAATCGATCTAGCGACTCTTATCCAAAGCCTTAAAGTGGGCAGCTATTGATGTGAATGACCCAAACGTGTCGAATGACAGTGGGTTCCAAGAGTCTCTACCCGATTTATCTACAACATGCATGAGATCACCTGTCGAACAGTTCCAAGGTTGTGTGCGCAGATTAGTTGTTTCCTGTTTCTATTTGTCACATCAATGCCCCTCTCAAGATCTTTTCCCAAAAGAGCACAAGCACTTTGTATACCAATTGGTTATCGTTCCTGATTAACTGTTTGGAAAACCGTAATAAGTAAGGTGAAAGGTAATTGACATAGTTTAAATTTTAATTGCGTTTTCCACGCAAAAATGTAGAAGGCAAAAAGCTAGAAACCGCTTAACTATCGGTAGGTCGAAATCAGTGCATTTGTAACTGAAACTTGTGTCCCTTTTTTTTCCAAAACACAAAGGTTAGTTTTCAGTGTGTGTTTTATACTGACTATAGAATAGAAAACTCTACAGAACCATTTCACGTAACTGATCAAACAGCGGCTCTCGCAAATTCGATGAACTTAGTGGGCCGGTACTTCCGAAAAGGTTCCAGATGACGACATTCTCGATAATTTGTTTAATCAGTGAATAAACAAACACAAGATCATGATTGTACTTCCAAATTGAATATATGAGAGACTGCAAGATCAATTCTGAAGTTGTTTTAGATAAAAGCTGAAGCGATCTTTTCGGATGACTTGGATCTTCTCAAATTCAATATCCCAAAAATAGATTCATGAATAATGCTCATATCATTTAACATATGGGCCTTGCCAAACTGGAGTTACATTTTAAAAAAAACAGCTTCTTCCAGGTTGAATAATGACTTCAAGTTTTTCTCTGGTCAAGTTTATTCTTGCTAATGCACTAGTCAATACAATTTCCGTGGTCATAATACACCTTCATCTTTGATCTGTGGCTAAGTAATTGTTTACCACGTCTTGCTCTTTTGAAGCTAAATATTGTTTCCTAAGCTGGTTCCTCAGCTCCAAACTCCGTACTGATTACGAAAACGCTATCGGTCGGGTAAAAGTTACAGCTGAATTCGCAAAAATTCTGTAAAAAACTGTTCCAGTTAATTAATAAGGACTTTGAAGTGAGCTGCTTTACGAAGTATGCATGCACTCTGATTGGATTACGTTCTATCGATTGAGTCAAAGTAAATATCGGCGGCTAAGTAATTATCTACTACGTCTTCCCAAACATTGTTTTCTAAGTTGCTTCCTGCAATCTTAGGACTGATTACGAAATCGGTTGGGTCAAGCATCCTCCGCAAACCATGTTGCAGTTTAACTTATACGCAAAAATTCTGGAAAAAAATCCAGTTAATTAATGTGGACCGGCTTGTAGTGAACTGCTTTACGAAGTATGCATGCACTCTAATGTGAATAGCGAAAAAGCCGGCTTTTTGCTGCTAAAGATAAGTAGCAACGAAAACAACAAAAGCATTGGCCCGATGCGACTCAGTGTTTTTTCGAAGAAATGCGTTGCTGGGGTGCTGAGCCCTAATATTTCGAAGATGGCTTAAATTTCATTGCATCTTGGGTTCGGGCTCTTGTTCAAACGTTTTGTAATTCTGTAAAAGGGAGGTGTTGGGTTCTATTTGCTGCGATTCGAAATACAAATAAATGTCATATACTATCGGTTATTTCAAGACACTACGATAAAATCGAACGAAATGAGCTCTTAACAATCTGCAGTGGTTCTTTTTCAGCTACTTGAAGTGAGAGCAAAATACTGATAAAATAAACTTTTGAACTCTGAACTGAAAGACTGTTCAAAATGGAGACCAACTAAAGAAACAGCCAAGACATAATGACATGACTACACGGCCTAAATGCGATTGTGGTGAAGAATCGAATCCTGCGAGCAGAATATGCTATTTCATTGGCGACATCCACTTTACTGTACTGTAATTTGTCTTTTACGATTAAAACTTCTGAAATCGTTCATGTTCAAAAAGAGAAACCAGGACCCAGGGCCCAGGACCCAGGACCCAGGACCCAGAAACCAGGACCCAGGACCCAGGACCTTTTCCACGGAGGAGCAGGGGAGCAGGAATGGCGCAGTGGTGAGAGCACAGGCCTCCCACCAATGTGGCCCAGGTTATATTCCTAGACTGACCCGGCGTCATACATGGGTTGCGTACTATGCTCCAAGAGGTTTTTCTCTGGATACTCCGGTTTCCTCGTTCTTCAAATTATTAATTTAATTTGATAAAATTTGTGCACGACCACACTAGCTATTCAGCTTTAAACTATACATACACGATGATCGTGTGAAAATAAAGTTCTATTATTAAGAATAACATCCCGCTTGACTGCCCGCCCAAGAACAAAAAGCCAAATTAAAAGGGGAGTCAAAGGTCCTTCACCCTTTAGGTTACGTTAATTGAATCAGATCCTCCGGCACTTTTGCCAACAGTGAACAACCAAGAAATTGAAGCCGATCAACACAACGAAATGGCCTCGACCGTATTTTAAGCCTTTTTAAAAATGAGTTTCCAGACGAAAGGAAGAGGATTAATGCTACTTGAAATCCTACACCCCGATTTGAATATAGCTCCGTCGGTACAAACTAGTGAAATGTTCCAGTTATCGCAGTTTAATTAAGGATAACAAAGCAATCATTAACCTTGAGTTAAGGCTGACAACAAGTGTCAAGCGGAGTAACTTGGCAGCGTAACTCCAACATCGCGCACATGTATTCCCGCGCGAATTTATAATAATCGTGCAACCTTAACTTATGTCAACAAGGTTAGTTGGATTGTGTTGAGATCCCAAAGAACAAAACAAGATTGCGGTCAACGTGTTTGGATTTAAAGAAGGGAAGTCTTTGCGGGTTTATCTCACGTAAATAATGCAAACGTTTTGTTACCAGGCTCTAAAGGTATTTTTTGTCTTCTTCCAAAGGATGGCGACCATTGGAATGGATTAACACAAAAACGGATGCAACGATCTACCCGAGACCTTCAGTGCTATGTTGTAAAACTCCAGGGGGATTTCCCCTTGTGACTGGCAGTATCTGGTGTGAACCCAAGAAAAATGATTTGAATTACATTGGTATTCCATCGGTGAAAGTGGCATAACTTGCGGGTTCACACTATTCACGGACTCTTTTATGCAGTATTAAAGAGAGATAAATTCCCATATCTGCACAAAACTGTTCTTTAGATCTTCACTGTTTAACCCCAACAAACTTCGACCATTTTTCCGATAATTGTCACTTTTAATTTATATAATTTACATTTCGGGGTGACACTAAGCTAACCTACAGTCTTGCGCACATTTCATTTTGCATTATATTACTATGTGTCTCTGAAAGTCAAATTTCCTGGAAGAACCTGATTCACGCAAGCTTACTCTGCTTTTAATAATGATATTACAGTTGCTATATACCAGGTACGCTGTATATTTCAGAAGAAAAGTCAGATAAGTTTTAAATTAACTATTTCATGTAATATAATATAATCAAAATTGAAACGAGCTTGGAAGATCTCTTTTTGTATCTTCTTCTGAAAGAATAAAACGAGAATAATATAATTAATCTCTCAGAAATTGACTGTCTCTAAAAATACTTATTTTAGAGGATTTAGTCGTGGGTAAGGGTTTAATTTTTTAGGACTGTAGAGAAAGCAAGAAATAGAGACTATTCAGTCAGTTGCCATGATTTTTTTAACTCAAGCAAAAGAAGATATGTATTTGCAGTCGCCAGAGGTTTTGTTTGGGTCAACACAATGATGGCCGCCGTTTCTTTGTTTAAAGACTATTTCGCCAATATGAAAGTTCCTACTAAATCCTTGGTCGTTCCAGTCCTCTTTGCCAGCGAAGCGGTTCATTCACGATTACAATTTGTTCGTTTGTATCCACAAAGGACTGGAATGACCCAGGATTCACTAGGAACTGACCATTAGCAAATAGTCCAACACCAACAAAGGTGCCGTGACGTCTGGAACATACTTCATGAACCGTTCAGTTTGTACTGAACCAACAGAACAGTCAAACAACGACAGAGCTAGCTTCCGACCTTCAACGGATAGAGACACACCAATCATAGTCTTCCCAGACTTCAAGGACCTAAAACATCAGGTTCCTACTGAAAAAGATTTCCCGTGATTGTGATGAGAGTAGGCAAGGCCCTGATCGCTGGGCCACACCGGTAGCTTTTCTCGGTTAAATTCTCGTATGGGAACTGAAGTTGTTGTGAAGAAGTCGAATGGGCTTACCGTTGTGATCATTCTCATAATTATATCGTGGATAGGGCTGGAGATTCTCCGCGTAATCATCCCATCGTTCGCTTCCTCGTTTGCCCCACCGAAGACCGTGCTTTTGACTTGCAACTGGCTGGATCAAGACAGCCATCACTGCGCATGACAAGAGAAGGAGAGCGAGTTGAGTCTTGGTAGTCATCTGAAAGATTGATATGAATAAATGATAAAAAAGACTAGCACAATGGTAATTTGAAGTGAATAGTTTTACTGTCCCTGGTGGAACCATATGGCACGCTTACGAATCGCCCAGCACCTTTCAGGTTAATTTAATTGCTAGAGGCTCGGAAAATGAGAAAAAATGAAAACCTATATAGTGTTTTCACGTGACGTCAGAGCGGCCATGTTCGTGTTCCCAGTTAATCCTCTATTATCATGCAAACGTGTTCTTTTGTTTCGGTGGGAAAACAAGGCTACTGATCACGTGAGCGAAAACACACCACATGAAACTGTTTTAATTAGCTCTTCCACTAGAAAGATTACCTTTGTCAAAAACGCAGAGTCACTCTTATACATCAATGACTTAGCGACAGAAATCGGACTGAAGAGCCTGTGAAAGTAATTACATTTTTTTACCAATAGCCACAGGCTAGCCAATGAATTTGGAAATTTAAGATCGAGTTAAAACTAATATGAAAATCTATCCATATGCAAATACTGCCTCGAGGTCATAATTCCACTTAGCGCAAAACTCGATCAAGCCCTTCACTCCAATTATCACTTATTGGCGCAACATGACTGACAGCAAGTTTCTGCATTTTTTTTTGCCAAAGGGTGTTTGACCGTTCCATGAGGAAGACATGTATCGAATATTTTTGACGGTGTACGCCGAATTCAAGGCTTGCTCTTAGCTTAAACTTCAGAACTGCTAATCGAAAACAGGTCTTCCAATTTGGGCGATAACACAAGATGTTTGAATCAATCGCCTATCCCGACTCCATCGATCCATAATAATTGATTGATGTGATATCGACATGACTCCGTTGTATGTCTCTTAATCAGGATGTAAGTGCAGACTGTAAACTGAATTGTGAAAACGTACAGCTGAATTTACTGCGTTGAAGTTGATCCGGCGCATGCAAACAAATTGTCACAGTTATCAACTTGGATTCACGTTCACACGGTGAGTTAAATGGCCGGTTCAAAATGATTCTGAAGGGAGAAAAGCGAGCCTGTTGTGATTAAAAAAAAAACTACTCATTAAAAAGGCCTAACTTAGTTCTGAAAAACCTATTCTTCTAATTTTCCAACTGGAGAGTAAAAAGCGTTATGAATTCTCCAACTGTTTTGAAATCATTGCAAGTTTCCCTAGAACGAAACGCTTACCTCAGTTAAAAGTAAAGCCGCGACTCTTTTCAATTCCTTGCTGATTTGATCAAGTAGGCGCGCGCGATACTAAACTAATTTGCAACTTAAAATTGTAAAGCTTTTCAGTTCGAGAACCACCGCTTTAGATAATGCGCTGAACATCGGTTTTTTGAAAGGTGTGATCGCTATTGGCGGTTTGAAAACATATTACGTAGAATTTATTGCGATTCACATCTTAATACTATTTCTTTGTTTTTAATGGCAACATTAATTATAGCAAAAAAAATGTTTTCCTTTCGACACTATTGTCTAGGCCAGGAAAAGGCGTTGAAATAATCTCCCCGCAAATTTCGACGTCAGAGGACTGCTTTTCTGCCTTTCGTTGTTTCAACTTTTTTTTTAAAACAATTGTGTCTGCTTATGATCAAACAAGTGTCACTGTCGTTGATTGACAAAAAAAAAACAGTTTAAAAGTTGGAAAGTGGATGTCATATTTTTTCGTTCTGGCGTCTGAAGGGACTCTGGAGCTGACACCTTCCATGTGTCCCACTGATTAAACTTCCACAGATGCTTCATCAATTATGCAAAGCATGCATCTACTTTCTAGCAAGATTGTTTCGAATCTTTGGTGATCCTCAGTAGTTGTAGAATTTGTAACAGAGATGTAACTTAGTTATAGAATGAATTTGTCTTGTATGGTGTTGTATATTAATTTAAGTGGGATGCTTTTTACACTGAATTGGATAAGCCACGAGGTTGGCCTTTCTCTCTCAAAGTACTGTTATAATTGGTTAGTTCTTGTTTTAGCGTACTATTGCCGGGGTGGAGGGATGGCGCAGTGGTGAGAGCCCTCGCCTCCCACCAATGTGGCCCGGGTTCGATTCCCATACTCGGCGTAATATGTGGGTTGACTTTGTTGGTTCTCTACTCTGCACCGAGAGGTTTTCTCCGGGTATTCCGGTTTCCCCTCTACTCAAAAACCAACATTTGACTTGATTCGCGTTTATTGTTAATTTCTGTTTACAGTGTCCTCAATTAGTGCTCCAGCGCTAGAACGACCAGACACTTAAATAAAGTTACTCTCCTTTCCTTTGTGATATTCGAGTAAGGATTGGAAAGCAGGAGATACCGGGTAATAAAGCGTACATCCAATCTGTATGATTGACATAACAGGCGACGAGAGTCAGTGTTCCTACGTAATGATAAGCGTGGGCATGATACACTGCCCCTATGATTCATAGTACTCTCTCGAAATTTAATTTGTTTGGAACTCCCCTATTCACAAAAAACTGACAAAAAGACGACAATATTGAAAAACGAAAAAATGCGTCGGCTTATTTCAATTTCATGGATTAGGTAAAAACGTAATCGAGAATTGAATTAATATTGTACAAAAAGAAAAGTATAAGGAACTTCGGAAATCGGAGAGAATCTAGTTTTGCGTGGAAATGAACTCTTTTATTTCGACATTGTAGAAGATATTTGTGATAATATGTGAAACAGCCGGTGTATCCCCATTACGATTTTGCTTTCATTTTTTGTGTTATTATCTTCTTAAGCCTTGATCAATCTTTGTTATAATATGAAATAATGAAATTGTTGAGAGACAAACTAAAACAGGCATCCACTTTAAGGAATTACGGCCAGTAAACGCAAATTCATTAAAAAGGATTAGT
>OX421445.1:19381896-19421896 GCA_949126865.1 Montipora capitata
TGAAGGCTGAAGGCTGTACAACATATTTACAAACAGTTCTGCTTGAGATGTTCGTCAAAAATATTTAGCATTAAATGAAAAAAAAAAAAAAAAAACCCCAACCAGTCGAATTTGAACCAGCTGTATAGGTTCCTGCGCCTTCACTTGCTTTTTCCTGTATCGGTCATGCATTTAGAAGGAATAATTTGACCTCTCAGGGATACATGTCAGTATAGCAGTCAACATTGGACATAACCTTGATTCTCAAGTGTTGTCATAACTTGACAATGACAGCCTACCATGATGGCAATTATACTTTTAGAACGCTCAACATCAAAGGTATTCAGGCAAAAAATAATATAATAAATTTCTGAAAAGGCTGATGATATAATACCAACTGGTGATTCACATATATATATTATATATATTGATGTCAAAAAAGAAAAACTGAACAAGTTATAAATATATACCTTTAAAACGTTGTCTTCTCTCGTGTCTGAAGCAGTAATAACTTAAGAGGTCGACTTGCCTATAAATTGATGCTTTTAAAAAGTACCTCCCTCAGTTTTCCGTGGGTGTGCTATGATTCGGTATAAGATTGAAATTCTTCATTCATTTATATAGGGAATTATCTGCCCAGCTGCTTCAGTATTACTGCAGGCAATGAGTTTGAATATCATATTCATCCGGAATCATCACAAACAGTCCCCCAAATTCATTTCTTTTACACTGATCAACCGTGCGATTCGTTATCAAAACTCAGTTTCCTTTGTATTGAAAGAAAAGTTACGGTTATTTTTTCCTGAGTCATATAAGCTGTTGAATTGAAAATTCCAGTCTTAGATATTTCATTTAATCGAATAACAGATCAAGAAGCCGGTGTCGTGAGATCAAATATTCAACGTAACACCCCGGCCTTGTAGCTAGCTCTCTATCTGTTAATAGAAATAATATTCCAATTATAAGCCCTTCCAATAGTAAGCCCTTCCTTACGAAATGACTCCTGTAGGGTTCAAATCATTTACACTTTTCAGATACATCTGCGGGAGAAGCAGAGTTTGATGATACCGGTTACATTTTGCCCGAACGGGCAACCGATATGGCTGTCGGGATCGGCGAGCGTCTTTGTTTACCCCAGACCCCTTTGGATCCCCTCTTTGGAACCCCCTCCCTCATTTATCCTTGCGTTTAGAGGTGTCAAAGGTCTTGTCAAATGTCCTTCGTGTTTTCCCACGGTTTTCACGTCCTGCAGTTGTTTTCCTTTAAAATATTGTCAAACGTTATCACAAAACAGCCAAATTAATAACAGAAGCACGTTCTAATTAATTGCCCGTTGATTTCAAAACGTATTTTCACTCAGGTTTTATCCAAGCATACACTCTCCGTTTAACCACCTTCCCAAACCCCCTTATGGACCTTGATTACTGAAAGGTATTTTGAAAATAGTTTTTGAAGAGGCTCTCCTCCCACTTAATGGCCTTTTTGCTGCAGGCTAAGTGTAAAGTATATTCATTGCAGCATATATTTATTCATAATGTCGCATCTCACTGAAAGACAAAAATGCATGAAAACATTTCAAAGAAAAATAAAACGTAATATATGTGATGAAATAACTGTTTGGCCTTTTTTGACTCGGCAGGATTGCCTCAAACATCACAACTCTGAATCAATAACCATCAGTATTCGCAGTTGAAGGTTTTAGTCCAGAAATCATCTTTGATTTGCACCCGAAAGTTTTATGCATTTTGAATAGGATTTCGACTGCGTTTTGCTGACTTTCACTTTTCGTTTCGGACAAAATCACCAAATAAGAAGAATGTATTTTTCATTTGAACGTGATTATTTAGAGTCGTTTTAAGTGAGCACAATATTTCCGACTTCCTTTTTCTGAAATAAACGGAATTGCTATTAGGCAAATCCACAGAACGGAAAACAAACGTTGGCGTCGTACTATATCAATTTTGTCAATGAAGCCCTAACATAATCATATAATGCATTGAACAATCGGAAAATGGGACGATATATCTCGTGTGGTGTCGATATGTCTTAATGGATCTTCTTTTGTTAATTGCTGTATTATTTATTTGACCCGCAGGTTTTTAAAAAAAAATTAGCCGCCTATATCACAAAAAATACTTATTTCAGTCTTGGTTTATAATTTTCGATCCATGCAGACCTTTCCCAAATCACTAGGCCAATGTATGGGATTCAAATCGACATCGCTCAAAGTTTGTTGTTTTAAGTGGTAATGGATTACAGACTTTCAAATTTATTTTTCATTCAGGATTGACTTCCGTTATATTTGCTTTCCTGTTCATTCAAAAAGCTTATACTGCGGTGATACAGATAATGTTTTATCAAACAGCCTATTTCCAATCACTAACATTGTTCATGATCACTGTATTGCAACGAAAGCTTTCTCAGTCGTATATCTTGAAAATCATCATGCCCGTCTTTAATGAGACTCGAGCCCTTGCAGACCAATGGAGGTGCGAAAATTACGAGTAGTAGCAAGAAGCTATCGGATACATAGCGCACCAGTTTGAAATTTCGAGTTTTTCAAATCGACGCTAGAAGTGCGATAAATCAATCAAATAATAACATTATTACTTGTTTAAAGGATGGGTAATTTAAAATGCGCCCCTCCAAGACTCGAATGGCGTTAGTAAAAGAAAAAAGAAATGGCGCCAGACGAGATTGTTTTAAGCTGATCAAGGTTTAACCAAGGAATAAAGACAAAACACGCAACATAGAGAAGAGAGTCTGTTTCTAATTTTTCCTAAGGGCGAAAATCTTCCATATGGATAAAATAATGCATTTGCGGCGAATGCGCTGATGGAATCAAGATTGAAAGCAGAACTAATTGCAATTAAGATGAGGCAATCCTATCGTCTTGCTCTACGCGTGTGGGTGTTTAACGCTGAGCATATGCATGGCATCCTGAATCAAAATGATCCTGAATCATGCAAACATAACTGGAGGTGCGAAATCATGCACTCTTTGTGCATGACTGTCTGTGTATCGTATTTTTATAGTCCATTAGCCTTTTTGTTCTCAAGTTTGTTCATTAGCTCTTTACGGCTCCCAATAGGTTTTTGTTTTCTTTTTCTCCTTCATTAGTCGTCTTTGTTTGCTTAGGGAAGGAATAAGGAATAAGAAATTGAGTTAAATTAAGTTGTTTTCGAACTTATTGGTCTTTATTTTGCATAATACTATATATAGATATATATCTCTAAATTATTGTCAAGTTGTGCTTAGCCTAGTTACGTTGCGTCTCGGTCAGTAGTTTCGAGTTTCGTTCAGAAGTTCTCGCTTACTAAGATTTTATCGTCCCAATTCGTCTTGTAAGTATGGGTGAAGTATTCTTTGTCGATTTCATCTTGTCCTTTCCAATTTTGCCTCTGTTGTTATTTGCTTCCAATGACTTCTTCGTTATCTCTGTTCTTATCATATTTTTGATTTCGGTTACCTTTTTCGATTTCGATTTTATTGCATGTTGATAGAAGAAACTCTTGTACGAATTATAATTATACATTTTCGACGACATTAATCATCTTTTTGCTGGTTCAATGGAAGTCCCCATAGAACTTTTACATGATCTAAATTAGCAAACGAGACCACTGACTGCCGGCCCTCTTTTGACATAAGGAATCATTCCTGCTTGTTCATCGTTGTTACAATGTAGTTATTGGTATGACTTACCAATAACTGCAACCAAGGCAACACTTCACTTACCAGAAGAGAATTTACAGGTGAATTGATTTTGGCTGCGTGTTTATATTCTAGGAGTTTATTCTTAAATTTATCACCGTTTTTATCACCTCGATTCTTTATCCTCGGAATCTCCTGAAAACTGATAACTAGTCTAAGACTTCTTATTACAGTTGATGGCTTTTGGTTTATTCACTGCACTGTTCAAGTCAAAATGAATTTATGAAAGTTAATATGCTGGCCATAATTGATAAAAGGTTTCTTTAAATGAAGTTTTTAACCAGTGTTTGGACGCTAGTTTTTTTTTCATGATTCACACATTTTTACTATTTTATTTGACGTTAAGTTCTGTTGAAAATTCAACTGATTGAGAGTCAGGCAGGTGAATCGAGTAACGACATCAAAGCTAGTTTACGCGCGATATTTTTGTAATGGTAATTGGATGCGAAGGAAAACTGGGTTTCAAAAGAAATACATTCTACCTAAACTCGCTTCCAAAAAGAGGCCAATGATCAAGCGATGTACTTTATGTTTCCCGACCCATCTTTAAAGGAGGTCACCCACCCAAAAAGAAGCCACGTCAAATAAGCTTTCGTTGTATGACCGGCAGTCAGATTTCATAAACCACATACCGATAACCTGAGTTAAGTTGGGATAGACGCTTTACTGGTTTATAAACCAGCGAGAGTGTTTTTCAACAAATTAAATGTTCTTCTCACTGGTTTATAAACCAGCGAGAGTGTTTTTCAACAAATTAAATGTTCTTCTCAAGTTGACCAGTCAAGAACATATTTTTACAGTTGGGCTCAGTTACAGGACTTCATTCTATATGGAGAAAATCATGAAATAACCTTCGAAGGTCGGTTTCTTAGCCATGGCATTCCAGGGCCTATGCTTATGGCCTAAACCTCCCGGTGTGGGTATCGCTGACCATTGACTTTATCGCTTCTTGAGTTTCCTATTTCGAGAATTGGAAATGCTCTGCCGGTATGCTTGATAGCAATCAAGATTGGAGTAAGTAAATATACTCAGACTAGGACTAACTTTCCCTACTGAGGACAATTTTTGGTATTCAGATCATTGTTAAATAGGTTAACTCGTAGGAGATGTAGCAGACTCTTATTTTGAACCAAAGGACCCTGTTTGCTACAGACGGGCACAAAGCAGAATCTTAATCATCTGGGTAACAAAGCCAATTCATTTTTAAGAACAAAACTAAAACCCTTTCCGTAGACAGAGTCAGTTGATTAACATGATCAAAGTTTCGAATGAGAAACAGGTGAAGATACCATGAAGTTCCATTTTTTTTAGAAAAAAGCCAAAAAAAGCAAAAGCACCCTTAACGCAAGTATAAAACTGAAAATTCTCAACTCCTTTTAATCTTCTCCTCAAAAAATGGTGAACATTCAGTTCACAGGAAAATGATTTCATTTCGAAAAGGGTGGATCACGTTTTCTTGTCGCAATTTAAAACAAAACTGACTTGGGTTTATGCTATACCCCCTGCGCGTTACAAGTAGTAAAATTTATCGCAAGATAAGAACTCCGCAGAGAAAACTTAATTGCCTCTTTCTTGAAACGGATAGAGAGTGAGGGTGTCATTATTCCTTTATTACAGATTACCGGCTTACTCAATACTTATCCGATTTGAAAGCTTAACCTCAGTCAAGCGAATTCGATTCAGCTAGTCATTTAATTAAAATTATTTGGTATTTATTCTCGCCACTTCTGCAACTTGATTAATAAGTGCAGTTTTATTGGTAAGAAAACTTGTTGTGGTGAATATTTTTACAAATAAATAGTGTAAATAAAAGGCGAACCAGACATTGCCTTGTTAATTTTTTAGAGTTCTATAAATCAGTTCAGATCTTTAGTGCACGTGATTCCTACTTTTGTTTTCATGCTGCTGAAGTTTAGATTTCGGTAATGATACCGTGCTGTCGAATCCATGCCACAAAACATAATCATTTATTTAGACTTTCTTTAACCTGCGATCAGGCGTTCTTTTCTTTAGACAACCGAGAACGCCTGATCACAGGTTGGCCTTCCTTGAGACATTTAGATTCGGCTGCCTTGCGTTTATATTCACTGAGTCAGCTGAACTGCAGACCTATTTACTGCCAAATTAAAATATTTTCCTCGAGTTGTACAAACAAATGGTGGTCTCCCACCCGCACAATGGTGGTTCTCTGAGAGAACCAAAAAGAAACAATAAAATAGAAAAACCTCTTTATAATAAACACAATAAAATTGCCATGGTTTACGAGCGATCAACATGTTTTCGGAGGAAAAAAAAAAGAAAGAAGCGCTTTGAATACAGCCACTAAGGACAGTCACTCAAAGCGACGGTCATAAACGGTGCTAACTTATCTGGAGCCCTACGCATTGGGGGGCACTCACTCCCTGACGCGTGTCCTAATCACTGATTAAGACCAAATTCACCGCTTCACTACGCGATTGTGTCCCTGAAAAAATAAAGGAAGTGGTTTCCAAAAGATATTGAAGAAACAATTCTCTGAGGACTCCACAAGAAGGTCTCAAAGAAAAGGAATTTCATAATCTCAATTGACCCTTTCACTCCATGATAAAAGCGTTCATTCTCCTAACTAGTACCATCTTTTTTGGCTAGTCATGAGAATTTAATTAGTCTTACGTACATCAAGATAATACCCCTTTGCTGATAATAATCTTCATTCTCAAGAATTATTGGTATTGAAACTGTGAGGTGAATTTACATACTGATCAAAAGTGGGAATAAAAGGGTGTAACATACCTGATTTTAGCGAAGGACTATGCATCTTCTTGAAACAATATAATCAAGATTCTTTTAGCATGAATTTAAACACCCTTAAGTGCACCGATGAATATTAAAGAATGACACCGGTATAGTTTCAATAGTAACAGCAAGTTTGTCTTTTTCTTTCTTTTTTTTTTTAAATTTAATTTTTTGTTTTTGTCAAAAAAGTCGGCTTTTGTTGGTTGCCGCTAAAGGTGAAGTGAAGGGAAATGAACCTAATACTGAGAACGAATGCAAATCTAAATACTGAACTTGGCTCTACAATGATTATAACGGCGACATTTCGTGAGTAAATTAAAGACGACTGCACAAATTTGCCAATGATATCGTTTGAACTGAAAGCGTGCTGTTCGCTCTGAATCACCAATAAAGAACTAAAAAACTTGAAGGCACTTCCTGTCGTTTCTAGATTAATTGACATTCAGCGATCAAGCAAAGCCGACGGTACAGGCTTACGTCAAGACAAGCGAAACACAGCAAATATTTAAATACTTTTTATTTTTTATTCCTTGTGTTTGTCATTAGAACGGTGATTCCCAAAACGAAAACGTTCTCTACAGAATGAGTGTTGAATGGGTCAGCGTGGAGTGCGACAGTCTCTTCTAGCAAAAGATGAGGAAAACGTACGCAATTCAATGGCGCTACACACGTTCTTTCCCAGTTGGTGCAGTATTGACCACAGTGCAGTCATTTCAGAAGGGCAACTTCTGAATTACTGACAACCCATAGAAATTAAAGCAATACCAAACGGTTTTTAGAAGGACCAAATATCCACATTATAATTTATAAAGAGATTCCTTTTTTACAGTTACCGATATTTTGAGGTGACTGAGAGATAGTAATTAACCTCACGCGGTATGTTTTTGCCCAAGTTTAAAATCATAAAATATCATTTCTAATTATGTCAACCTGTTCTGCTCCATAATGTGTTAACAATAAAAAACGATTGCGATTAATATTTCAAATGATCTATTAAAATTCTCGAAAACTGACGTAGCCGAGAGTGTTCAAGCGAGAGAACATTTTTTTGATAATCCATACTTACATGATAGGCAATTTAAAAACAAAAGATTTCCTCAACTTTGCCCGGAGAAATAATTAGTCTGATCTTGGAAAAAAGAGGTTTACAGATAAGGAAAAAGATTTTGAAAATAACTTTTAAATTAAATTATCTAAACAATCGGTCGTCCGGCCGTTTTTGATAGACGGCATATTTTAAATTTCTATGAGCTTCTGAAAAAGCGACAAAGTTTAAATAACAAATGTTTTAATTTGCAAATCTAAAGTCTCTTCGATTCCGACTCATCAGATCCTTTTTGTCGTAGTTAATTGCACAAGCGTTTGCCGCTGTCATAAAAAAAAAAAGAATCGAAGAATTAAATATTGGAGACGAAGTGAATGAAGCAGCTGGTTTTTTGCAATGTCACCCCACTGCGAAAAACTTATAGGGTCTTATAGCAAATCTAAATAATTCACATAGATGCAAATGTCAGAAGAGATACAACTCATTTTTTTGAAAAAAGAAAAGAAAACCCGCTTTCACAAACAATCTTTTGCGTCCCCAACAAAAACCACTTTTGATGGATGAGAAAAATGCTTGCCAAGAATGACTGATAACAATATATCATCAAGCTCTAACAAAGAAAGGTCTTAGTTGTTTGCAGAGAATTAATTTAGAACTTTTGTTTCTTTTGAAATTGTCAATTGAACGCCATTGAAGAAGGATCGGCGAAAAAGAAGCAAATATTTAGAATGTTAACTACAATTAGTTATCTTGTTAAAAGCAACCCCCAAATGCTGATTTGACGCAAGAAAAGTTCCTCACCAATACATATTTTATGTTCTTAAAAAAATGACTTGTGTCTGGCACCAGTTTAAATATTGAATAAAAAGTGAAAATTTACGTTTGGTTGAATTAAGGTATAATTGAGGCTTTTCTCTTTCGGCTGGAATCCCTTCTATGTGATTATTGTTATTATAAATACGGAAGTGATTAATTAAAGTTAATAACACTACCATCATGTACTAGAGGTCATTTCGTGCTTCTGATCTGTTCAATTTGCAAAATAACCGCACCAAACCGGAGGTAACGACTTTATAAGCTGTCAACTCTTAGAGAAAACTCGTAAACAATAGTAGGAAGCTTAAGCGGGAGCAACAAAACCATCTGTAGGTAGGGAAAAAAACGGTTTTATTTTCATTTAGGCTAGCCACGTCGTGATTATTCTCGCAACAATCTGTTATTTGAAACCTGTATCGGTTTCTTTACCACCAATCTATTTATCATTTAAATACGAACCTCTTCTACTATGGACAGATAGCTTCAAACCCATTTAAGCCTCAAGGTCAAGATACGAAACGTTTTCTTTTCATTGAATTGTTAACCTACAGTCAACAGTTCATCAATTGTTACAACACAGAAATTTCAACCAAGCCGATAATTTTGTTTCATATTTTGTGTCGGTTTTTTGCTGCATTCTTCAATTATGGATAAACGGCTTCTAAATGATAATTATTAGTCTTTGGCACTGCATTCGAGTGTAAGAAATCGCAGTGCATCCACATCGAGGAATAAATGCTAGCGCAGCTTATTCCGCGTTTGCCTTCTAAGTTGAAAAGTGTTTTTTGTCTTCGAACACACATTCACACGGGTGTTTGAAAAACATCTCAAGCAAGTTTATTCGCGTAAAAACGCTTTTTTTTTTGTTCGAGCCGATACAGGAACTTGTTAACAGCAACAATTTGAATTCGTGACTTAAGATAAAAAGAGAAACATTCTTTTTGGAAAAAGGTCGGAAGACAAAACACTTCACTTAACAAAGTGTAGCCCTCTGTTTATAGTAATTCAGTATCTAACTTATATCTTGTTCGTAAATTAAGCCACTAGGAGAGTTCGATAGAGCATGGAAAAGTGATAAACCTGAAATGGATGAAATTCGAAGAGCATTTTTTTGACCATTGAAACTTTAAAGTTTCAATTTTCTTCTTATCATCAAGTATTTCCTTGGCCCTCTTGGTTTAACGACGTAACCGTCGTATGTGCGGCTTCTTATTTTTTTCTTAGGGAAAAAGTGCAATGGAAACCAAGAGCCTAGTAACCGTCTTTCTCGTTTCATGCATTTTCCTTTCTATCTGCCTACATCCGGTCGATTCACAGGGGCTCCGTTGGGGAAGAGAGTTTGAAGAAGACGAAAGTCCCCGGACGAGGGCAGTGAAATCTGATTACTTCAGAAGGAAACTTAACGAAAAAAAATTTGAGAAAACGGCTGATAAAGGTAAGCAATAGGTTGATTTTTTGAGGGGAAAACGCTATTCTATTTCAATCTTTATCTACCTTTGAAAAAATCTTCTACACCACAAATTAAACGATGACGGGCTTATCCTTTGAAACGAAAACCAGTTAAACATAAAAAGCAGCGAAAAGTCGGTCGACTCAATTATTAATTAAACAACGGCAATTTGTTCCCTTTTCGTTCAAATTACAGAGACGTTGCCATACTTACTCAGTTCCGGAAAATATTTTTAAGAACTGACGGCTTTAGAATGTATTATCGAGCTTTGTCAACAATATAAGTACACTGAATAATTAGAATTACGTCTGCGGACACAATCCACCCCTTCAGATAGTACGATGACAGGTTGGAATGACATAGCGAGCGAATACGCAATTCAATTTTGTTTTCTGTAGAAACCTCAGATTGTATGAGAACAAGATTTATTTTGATAAAAGCAAAATTTTGCCTGTCACTATTCTGCTAGTTTATGAAAAGGTTCGTATCTTAGAAAAAAATGGTCACTTCTTGAGCATTTTCGGGGCCTCTATGTGAATTCGTTGTTTTAGCTCCCGGTAAAATCGATTTTACGGTCATAGAATAGGCGTGGCAATAAACTCAAACGGATCATGTCGGAAAATTCACAACTGAGTGCATTGTTCTCGGACTGCAATGATATTATTATATCACTGAAGTAAAGGAACAAAGGAGGTGCCCCTCTTAGGTGACAGTACAATAATTGAATAATTTAACACTAAAAACAGGGGTTCCGTATAATGAATTATGTATAAATTGTAATGAGTAAGATGCTCGATAGGTAATTTATTGGCTCCTCTGACAAAAGACTGGTAGGCAGTAAGTTTTAAAGGTACTTGGATGAAAGACCGAGTTTCATTTCTGTACTTGAAAGCTCGACATTGACGGTGGCTGGAACATCCGTCCAGAGTGCTGTTAACGACCCGGGAATTCAAAATGGCTTCAACAAAGTCGAAAGGATGTTGTTGAAGCAAACTTTGAAGCTATTTTGCCTTTAGCTGACAATTGGACAGTTGTGACAATTCTTGTCTCCCACGGCTTGAAGCCTATGCGTTGTCAACTTTGACATAAACTTCTGGGGAAATTTGTAATTGCCCTGAGCGGGATTTGAACCCACGTCCCGCTGATCACTAGTCGGGTGTGATGACCACTACACTATCAGGACAACCATGCTGGCAACATGGCTGATTGATCACTTAATGTGTGGCATTTACGTGGGACTTCCTAAGGGCCAGTTTTTCTATGTGGTAACGCTGGATCAAACAACTTGGACTGTGAATCCATTTGCGATCCTCCTGGGGGTGATAGGTTGTTGGCTCAAGGGATCCACTTAACTGACTCTCTCTCTCTCTCTCTCTCTCTCTCTCTCTCTCTCTCTCTCTCTCTCTCTCTCTCTCTCTCTCTCTCTCTCTCTCTCTCTCTCTCTCTCTCTCTCTCTATATATATATATATATATATAATATTTTTTTTATAGCACGCTTGTGAATGCTGAATGCACAATGCATGTAGTAGAAAGCGACAAAGGCAAAAACGTGAGAAAAAAAGAGAGAAGCAAGACACAAATTAAAACAGATGAGACCATCCATTCGTCATGTACAAGTCAAGAATTATTATACAAAAGTTCATCTTTATTCCACTAACGAAAGAGTTTATCGCATCTAAGGAAATTGTCTCGGCTTCTTGGCCGGAATCTTGTTAACTTCAGTTTTACGTAATTAGTCTAATTACCGGTACCGAGCCTTCTGTTGGGACAATACTAAGATGGAAGAATAAGAAAAAGCATTCACTGAACGTGGCAATTTCGGTTCATTTGGTATTAATGCGTGGTAGCCAGTGAAACGGAAGAGAATTGAATAGTCCAATATGTCTTGTTAGTTGAGTAAGAGACAAGATTAAGGCTGCAAGCATTTTGCAAGCAACCAGCACTCGGCAAATTCGAAATAATGCGGCGTGCTTTGCTATTACATGTTCCCGACATAGTACACTTGAAAAATGAAACAGAATCTTTCGAACAATGCACTAAAAGAGCCCAAATCTCTGCTAAGTTATATCAACAGTCGCGCTTAAAAAATATTGAAACTAACGCAACTCACTGACATGGTGGCACATTTACAAGTAATTATCCAGAATAGCGACCGTTCAACAGCCGACTTGTTACCTACTTCTACCAGGGTTTACTACCGGACGCTATTGACTTGATTTGAATCCGTTCTTCCCTGACACTGCCTTTCAAGCTTTAAATATCAATGCAGATTAATAAATCTTTCATTCAATGAAAATTAAACATTTTAAAATACCTTTTAATTTGATATCGAATTAATGATTTCTGAGCTACACTTTGCTACATGTGACTACCACAAAAATAATTTTTACGACCAAAAGTTATCCTCACAACCTACCTTCATTGAGAAGAATTTAAGAAGTTTCAAAAGAAGTTGAGTCCCTACAACTGCAGTTCGAAGTGGTTCATTAACGTTCACATATTTCACAACTAATACAACTTTTTGTGGTTTTATTTATTGGACTGTAACCTTATACTACACAGAAAGCAGGGATGGCGCAGTCCCACCAATGTGGCCTGGGTTCGACTCCGAGTCTTGACGTCACCTGTGGGTTAAATTGTTGGTTGACCACGCTGCTCCTAGACGTTTTTCCCAGGGTGCTCCGGTTGTATTCTCCCCACAAAAACGTTAACCAATTCGGTTTTATTTCCCGGATCTCTTTGCAGTGTCCCCAATTTGTGCCCCAGCGTAAATTAAATATACTTGACACTCAAATAAAGCTCATTGTTATTATTTTGATTTGCAGCATTTGACGTGAACAGGTATTGAGAGCTGAGGCAACATTGGAGTCACAATCGTTCAAATGAACTGGGCTACTACTGATCAAGGAGTTGACTTTTTAAAGATTTAGATCAAATGCATTGCTTAAGATACTAAGATACTAACACAGTTTTACGAAAACAAGTAGCTAAATGTAGGCAGTAATCTTGGAATAGCTACATTTGCAATTATAAGTCCATACATATGATTCTCAATGAAACGCCAGCAATAATGTACACCATGCCATGTAAGAGTGACATCCACGATTTGTGAATAAACTCGAGTTAGTGTGGCGAGTTTACGGCGTGGTATTACTTTTGAAAAAGACGAATTAAAGGGTCTTTTTGCTGCTTATCGACTGGCCGTCAGGGTGCTAAGCCGCAGCCCGATACGTGAGGTGATTTTCATTTATCGATATAAAAGTTCCATTTCCTCTTTGTTCTCCAACTGAGAATCGACTGTTCAAAAGTATTAAATTTTCACCCTTGATCAGCTCATATACCGCATAATCGCGCCAAGTGTTTCTAAACTGAAAAAAAAAAAAACCCGCTGCAGGAAGAGAAATTTCAAGTATTGAAGCATTTAGCAAGTGTGAAAGAATATTTATTCCTTTCACGATATTTGGATACGAAGCTGGTTACAGCCATTTCATACAAAACGCGCGCTCATAGAATAGTTCCTAAATAAACCCTTTCCTGGCAATCGATCTTATTCTTGGTAAATTGCAGCCAATTTATTACTTTGTCATTCTGCAAACTTTCGGATGTCCAAAATAGAGAAAAAAAAAACCATTGCTTTGAAGGCCAATTTGCACGTACAAAGACAGAAGAAAAATATTCCGCCGTTGATGAGTTGAAAGATACAAACAATACAGCAAAGTGCATGGGATGCACTTTGAAAGAGGAGATGAATGAGCGGGGGTGGGTAGGGGAGTGCATGGGATGCACTTTGTAAGAGGAGATGAATGAGCGGGGGTGGGTAGGGGAGATTAACGAAGGAGGATGGGTGGAATGGTAGTAGTGAGCTCCATTGGATTGTACCCCGCAAAACGTGTATGCACAATATTTCGTTATAATAGCTCTCACTACAAACAGCTCCCTCAAACTGACTGGGAACAAGTTTCTTTTGAATTTTTTTGAATTCTGTTGTCTATTACTTTTAAATGGAATTTAGGTTAACTGCTGTGTCCCTACTCACTGGTCTAAACCTGCAATTTGTAGACCTTGATAACGTTCCCATTGAAATAACCCGCTAAAACAACAACCCAAAAATAAGCGCAACTCTGAATCCGACACCTCAAGGTGCACACCAAAACAAATCCGCTAAACAGAATCCAAATAATACAGACTTAAAAGCATCAGAGATACGTCTTCAAGGCCAAGAAAATGGATAAAACACCCGTCACTGCCGAGAGGTCAAAATTTGCAGAAGCCACAAAAAAACAAAAAAAGAAAACCGGTATAACAGCGATTACCAGTCACATGTGCCCCTCAACGCCTTTTTTCATTTCTCGAAACTAAATTTGGGTTGACGTCAATGAAATGTTGTCATGACGAATTCGACTCTCGCTAAATGAACAGGACTATTGTCATGGAAACATTTGATTGACGTCCACCCAAAATTTAGTTTCGAGAAATAATAAAAAAGTCGCTGAGGGGAGCGTGTGACTGATAACTGCTGTAATTTCTACTTCCCAAGTCTAGTGGAAATTAAAACGGTAGAAGCGCGGAACTTTAAGAGTGAGACATTGGAGTCATCTGTAAGCATCTACATGATGAACCTGCACAAAACCCGACAAAAGCTCGCTTTTTTCGGCAGGATAACCAATCAAAAGCTTCGACGAATTTATTCTAAATTAACTTGCGAACCAAAAACAAAAGATTGTGCAGGGTCACGGTCGGTTCAACATCTAATTGCGACTGTATTGTTCCTGCTTTTGAAATTCCCAGGGTTTCATAACCAGTCCCTAGATTAACTATGTCTTGGAACAGGAAAATGACTCACTAAGGTCCAGTTGCATTAAGACAAATTTTACAAGAAAACAATGCTGAATAATTTTATTCAGTTAAATAATTATTCTATTATATACAAGTAGATTGAACGGAGAAAGAGGCTACAATACAGAGCACCAGCCAGCGACAGCTAAAAGGGGAAAAGGGTAAAAAATTGACGAGGATCCGGAATGTTGCAAAGTTAAGAAATGTCGGGAGAGTGCAACACGAAATGCAAGCTTTACGCACTCTCAACTTGCACAAATCCCATAATACACCTCGTTCACACCCCCCAAAAGTTTGCATAAACATTGTTTGCAATTTCGCCTGGGACAGGAAGATGTCCCAAGAGAAACAGAAAACAATGCCTTCTTCTTCTTCTTCTTCTTCTTCTTGTCCCAAATGCATCGTGTTGTTTTCTAGAACCTTTGGATTAAAGTTTCACTTTTTTTTGGCTTTGAAGGACGGAAAAAGTGGTCGTACTTTAATCAATAACCGAGAAATGAAGGGAAATGTGTTCGATACCGAGCGTTAGCCCTACTAATGGAAATGGGCCCACACAAGGACAGAGAAAAACTCTGACCAGGGTGGGAACTAGCACTTTACATTACCCTCTAATAGTTAAGTCAGTTGAAATATAACTGATACACGGCCAACGTTTGCAAAAACGTAACCCTTCCTTGTCGTGACATTGACATCTTAAATTCACACAACCTGCTCCCGTCTGACCTTATAGGTCAGTCGGTAGAGCAGCGGTGATTTAAACCGAAGGTCGTGGGTTCACTTCCGATCCCATCCTGGTTAGAGTTTTTCTCTGTCCTTGTGTGGGCCCATTAATTTCAATTAGTAGGACTAACGCTCACATGGTTCACATGGGTAGAAAACTAGCACTTCACATTACCCTCTAATAGTTAAGTCTGTTGAAATATAAGTGTTACACGGCCGTTTGTAAAAACGTAACCTTTCCTTGTACTTGTACATATTCATTGCTGTGACATTGACATCTTAAATTCCCATGACCTGCTCCCGTCTGACCTTGTAGGTCAGTCGGTAGAGCAGCGGTGATTTAAACCGAAGTCGTGGGTTCACTTCCCACCCTGGTCAGAGTTTTTCTCTGTCCTTGTGTGGGCCCATTCCACTGAGTAGGGCTAACACTCACATGGTTCAAATGGTTAGAAAATTAGCACTTCACATTATCCTCTAATAGTTACGTTTGTTGAAATATAAGTGTTACACGGCCAACGTTTGCAAAAACGTAACCCTTCCTTGTACTCGTACATATTTACTTGCGTCGTTGTTGTTCAAGGAACCGCAGTGTATGACGTCAACCCGGTAGTAAACCTATTCTCCTTCATTGCTCGGTTATGAATCAAAGTATAACCACTTTTCCCGTCTTTCAAAGCAAATAAAAAGGTGAATTTTCAATCCAGTGGTTCTAAAGGCAACACAATGTATTTGGAAACGGAGTGTTGAGGTATGATAGCCACCTTAATTATCATCTCAGCTTGTTTATGCACAGCTTTTAAATGTTCCTCTCGAGAAATGAATTTTTTGTTTTGCATCATAGTTTTAATTAATTCGGAATGATAAGTTCTAATTAATTCCAACAGGAATCCAAACAGTTTCTGATTCCCATGAGGCAAAAAATAGTTGGGTGTTGCAATTATCTCGCCACATGCGTGTTGTCGATTGCCCGTATAGGTTTGTGCAATAAACACTTGACGTGAACTTTTCATCCAGCAACTAGACGCTAGTTAGTGATAAAAGAACGAAAAATAGTTTCGTGAAAAAAAGTGTCTTTTGTTTTTTCATCATAGACAATCGAAGAAAGATACTATGAAACCCCGTGTTTTTGCTCTTCGCGCGGCCGAAGCAAGAGCCCTGCCCGACTTTTAAGAGCTTTATTGGTGCAAAAACGTTTCTCTGTTTTGATTGGTTGTCTAAACAAGGCAGTTTACTAGAAAAAAATATTGCAGCCCACTTAAGCTTCATCATTGCACAGTACAACCGCAGATTGTCAAGATGAGGTCATTTTTCTTTCTAACCTTCCTTTTCTGCGTTTACTTCGGTAAGTTGTCACGCAATTCTTTTGCATCTTGCTGCAATAGTTTGCAGTATTACGTGGAGATGAAATTACAATTTCTCGCTGCAAGCTTCATAACTTACACTGAGCGCCTTTAAAAGGAGCGTTTGTTTGTCTTGTGCATACCGTGTTAAAGCTCAATGTTTACACGAACGAGACTGTTAAAAGTCATCAAGTTTTGTTAATAGTTAGTTTCCGGACTTCTTGTTTAACTCTGTTAAACTTTGCTGCTATCTCGAAAGGAAAGTAAACGACACGCTTGATGTAAATCATGGTAGATGGTAAATTTTGAGTTCGTCGGTAGGAAACAAGACTGACGTACGATAAATCTCGTTTATCACTAAGTCTTTCGGTTTGAAAGCCTTTTTGACGGAGGCCTTGTCGAAGGAAAATATTGATTGACAACGTTAACCGTACGAATACCACAGCTATCCAGAGAAACTAATTTAAAACTCCGCGTAAAGTAAAAGGTTACGTTCGATTGACCCTATTCCGTTAAAGGAATACATGAAATAGAAGCTATAGAAATCCCTCGTTTCATTTACGCAGATTCACATTAAAATTTACAAACACCCGCTAAAATACTATTTTAAACAGATCTTTATTATCCTTGTTGCTTCAAAACGCCAGACATACCGTTTTAAATCATCATTCCACGTATTCTTATTCAGGAATAAGGTCAATAGGCCACATTTTACAGTTGTTTGCTCAGCGACCAAGCCTATGAATGGCTGCGAGGCTGCCGGTGACCTTGCATTGATACAGACCTCACTGATTTTATCATGTAAATTGTGTTGTTGTAACGCTAATTAGTCCATATTAACATTACAAAAGCATGAAGGTTTGTATCAAAACAGGGTCACCGGCAGCCTCGCTTCCATTGTTAGGCCTGGTAACTTAGCCACAACTGTAAAATGGTCTATTAATCGAACGCACCCTAAATCCCTTTGCACGTTTAATTAAATTGGCTAAACTTAACCCTGCCGGGGTTGATTTAACTTAATTTGGTGCAATTTCCATGTGTCTTTAGCGAATCAGTTCTGGTTTACACACGTCCTTTCCCCAAAGCGTCAATTTTGGTAAAGGATAATTGTTAACGTAGCATCATAATTTACATTCTTCCCGGGGCAGGGGTCAGGCACAGTGGTGAGAGCACTCGCTTCCCACTAATGTGACCCGGGTTAAACTGGCGGTCCAGGCGTTATATGACGGTGGGTTGGTTCTCTCCTTGCTCCGTGGGGTTTCTCTCCGGATACTCCGATCTTCCGCTCAGACTTAAAAAAAACCAACACTCCCAAATTCCAGTTCGATCCGGAATGCACGGACACATGTTGAACGAGTTCATGACCGGTCTTAAGGTGTTCCGTGGGTAAACAAAAAAAAAAAGAATTGGGAAGATATCCCTAAGACTTGACACTTGCAAGATAACCACAAATAAAATTTCTTCAGCAATTGGTGCTGCACAATTTAATCTGGATGAATGCCTTTCCACACTGTCTAGATTCAGTTTTAATTGTGTTTCTAAACTTATAAAAGGCAAATGGAGAAGACGATATACGACTTTTTTGTACAGTCGACGTATCATCCTGGAATGGGAGAAGAAAACTGTATAGGCACTCCCTCATCAACGTCACGTTGTTTGACAGGGTCTCGAACTTCCAAGACCTTTTTTTAACGCCACAAATGCATTCAAGTAGACTCTAAAGAGCCTTTTGACCGCGAAGAGTTTACCCGAGAAAAATGTGACCAAAAATCGCGCAAAAACGGAAATAAAGCTCGTTAGGTTTGGTGAGCTATTCTCTCGCGAGTAATTTCAGTTACGAACCCTAATTATACAGATAAGTAACTTAAAGACTCATATTTTGCATTCCTACAGCTTTTTAAAAAAGATGTGAAGGTGTACGGATTTAGTTCTTTTTCCTCTGTAAAAATAATTTGATCTAAAAAATTTGAAAAAAACACCAGGTTACCGAATTTGTGCGAGTTTTTTAAAAAGGTTCTTCTAGCAGTGCTGTACGGTTATCATGGTAACAGTTGAGGCGTCGCGAACACCCTTAAAAAATTACTCTTCAATTCCTTTTACACGTGTAAAAATGTTCTCCTTCTTAAAGAATGAACAGTGATTCAATCGATTATCAGTGGAAATTCAAAGCTATGATCAGTTTTTCGAGCCTCCTATAAGAGTCAACTGTAGTTATCGCTAAGGCACTAAATATATCTTATTAGATACTTTTGTTCTTGGGCCATCGTAGTTTGATCAAAAATAAGACTCAAAGAGCAGTGATAAACATATTGAACTTGTTCATTTTCATTATGACTTGACGTTTCGTATGTGCTCTACATACATTTTCAAAAGTAACCGTTGAAATTTAAAACAGCTATTTATATATAACAAAGCGGATGAGGGGACTGGAACCTAGATTAAGCAAATGCTTAACAGTAAAATATATAACAATAATAAAAACAGAAAAGATTAATAAAGCATCAGCTTTTCACTTCCGACGTTGACGTTGAAAGCTGGCTCAAGTTCTTGATTAAAGAAGGTCTCTTTTATTTTACAATGATAGTCTGTTTTGCCGTTCGCTAAAATATCAAAATGATCCCACTTGATGTTATGTCCAGTGTCCTTGACGTGGTCAGCAATGGCTGAAGTATTGTCATTTTTAGCTAGGGCCTTAAAATGTTCGGTTTTTCTATCGTGAAGCCGCTGTTTAGTTTTACCGATGTAAAAACATTACAATCCCAACAATTTGCTCTGTAAATAACTCTGGATTGTTGTGAACGATTAATACGGTCCTTGTAAGAAAAGAAAGATTTTATACATCGAGTGCTCTGAAAAACAATCTTAAGGTTAACACAAGAGTAGAATTTGTACACAAAAGATTTCAGGCGTTTAGCCAGCTTTTAACGTCAACGTCGGAAGTGAAAAGCTGATGCTTTATTAATCTTTTCTGTTATTATTATTATTATTATTATTATTATTATTATTATTATATATTTTACTGTTATATAAGTATTTGCTTAATCTAGGTTCCAGTCCCTTCATCCGCTTGTTATATATAAATAGCTGTTTTAAATTTCAACGGTTACTTTTGAAAATGTATGTAGAGCACATACGAAACGTCAAGTCATAATCAAAATGAACAAGTTCAATATGTTTATCACTGCTGTTTGTGTCTTATTTTTGATCATATCTTATTAGATGTTTGGGTGTATAGTATCGTTGAGTATTTGTACGAGTTGTGCTGTATTTTGACGAGCCCGTTAAAGCGAGGCAAAATACAAACAACTAGTCAAGACAATAAGATGTATTTAGTGCCTTAGTGATAGCTACAGTTGACACTTATCGGTTAATTAAAGTTCATCATAGTAAGGAGGCTCGAAAAACTGATCATAGCTTTGAATTTTCACTGATAATCGACTGAATCACTGTTCAGTATTTTAGAAGGAGAACATTTTTTGCACTAATTTTTAGCAAATGAATCGTAAACAACTGAGAACGTGTGATACATTTGAGCGTGCGGGGCAACGTCAGCAACTAAACTAGTCAAACCGGTTCTCTTCTGTACAATAACCAATAACAGATAACTTACTGTACAATATCGTGGAATATTTGTACTCATTTCGCGCGTTTTTTTTTTTTACAATAACTACTACATATGGGTTATTGACCAAGCGTGAGGTCAAGATGGCTGGATATTGGCCAAGTTCTTTTTTTGCGTGTTTATGGACATAGCTTTAAGAGACTACTCGGGTAGCCTCGGGTAGCCTCGAGACTACTCGGGTAGCCAAACATAGCGCCGAATTTGGTTCATTTTGCCCGCTCACGGAGCTAGTCATATGATAAAGTTGGATAATAATTGGGGATACTATACAGAAATCAAATCAAATGAACTCGTGTATCAAAGCGTTGGGCGGGTTTTTGAGGAGAGGAGAACAAACGTCTCGGAGCAGAGTAGTGAACCAACAAACTCGATTCGTATGTGAATCGAACCCGAACGAGTTACCCTCGGCACTGCACCATCCCTACTCATCACTTAACGTTTTTTTAAGTAAGAGTGATCTTCAAAAAGCTGCAAAATAAAAATATTAAAATCATGAAACGTGAGTTTTATTTTGTTTTTCCTGCTTTAGGTAATGGCCTGAGATGTTACGTTTGTGAAAGCTCAAAAAGTTGGTTGGACTGTGCAAGAGTCGAGCGAATTGTTATCTGTAATACGGGATACAATCGTTGTATGAAAGCGACTCGTATAGAAAACAAGAGAGGGAATTCCACTGCGAACTACAAGAAAGGCTGTACGACTGGAGAATGGTGTAGATTCGGATACGATCTTGATTACTGCGAAGGAAGAAGACAATGCGAAGTAGACTGCTGCGATGAGAACCTCTGTAATGCGGCTGCAGTACCAGTGGCTTGCTTCAACAATTTGATTGCATCCACTTTTGCGGTTTCCTTGACGGTCTTCATGCATTGAATAAGTTGCAAACAGAACAAGTGATCTTTCTGTTAGGGTCCACTCTCGTATGTCAATGTAAGCAAGTAGTAGTGACACAATGCGAAAACATGAGCTGTGATAACGTTAGCATGATTTTGTAAACAGCATCTTGTGTTTCATGACTAATTCTTCTGTTTTGCTGTATGCTGGAATATAGATGCTGTGAAGCTCTTTTGTAACTGCATGGTAAAATTGAGGCTTTCCTGATGAGAACCTTGACTTGAAGGAGAAAATCGGTTGCACGTCTTAGGCGTGTCCAAAAAACCTGCGCCATTTACCATCACATTAAATTAATCAGTGTTCAATTTCCGTTTGGTCCTCTTTGTAAAGTGAAAACCCGCTCCTTGCAATGTATGAAGACTGTCTAAAGAGATGTTGTTTGCCCCCTAGAATGATGATTTGTTCGGATACCTCAGCTGAAAATTGAAATGTCCGAAAATTTTAGGAAATAATATCTTCATTTCAGAAATTGCTAGCTGAACCTTGCCTTCTAAGCACTTCCAACCGAACCATTTGCTCATCTGAAACTGCTTGGTGACCTTTTCAAGTGCCAAATAGCAAAAATATCCTTTCCGAAAACGTAAGGGACTACTTTTTCCTGGTTGAGAATCCTTTTTTGGCAACGAAGAACCGAAATTCATAGAAGGTCAACAGTATGATTCTATCAAACACACATTTCACCGAATTGGAAGATTATCATTTGGTGCCCTGGCGATGCGGAGGTAGCGAGTGGCGGATACCTTTTTACCGAGGCACGAAGCGGCGAGGTAAATATCCACCACTAACCACCGACACTGAGGTGAATAGTTATTCAGTCTAGTCAGTATATACTAAAACAGTGAGACATAGCACAAAAATACGATTTTAACTCGTTTATTCCTGCAACAATTACAATATTTTCTGCCAAATTCCGCGCGAGTTGCACGGAGCTGAATAGCAAAGAATTTTTGGGCTTTGAGAAGCCAACCAAAGCTATCCACTGTTATATACTAAAAGGATATAGTGAAGATAAAATACCACGGGGTGTAAGGGGTAAATTTTGGTAAGTCATCGCATCCAAAGCAAAAGTCGAAAAATTCCCCGCCATAATCTCTTTTTGCAAGAAGAATATCATGGCTTTCAGTAAATACAGATATTATTGTAGTAGTCTGTTCAGCGAAAATAAATGAAAAACGTAAGACACCGACAAACAAAATGACTGGTCTGCGAATTCTGATAATAGAGAAAGATTTCCTAAAAATGCTGTAATCTGTATTAGTTGAAAGGCCACGAAAGTCATAGTATTTTTCAAGTGACTTTTCTAAGTTCCTGTGAAGCGTGTCAGTGTTAAAAGAATTGATATCATCAGTTGGCCAATCCCTCTTTTTTTAGGTGCGCGACGTATTGTATATAACTTTAGGTGACAAAGCTTGACTGTGAAGGAACCATAAATTATATTGATTTTATGTCGATGATACTTTGCGACAATTATAATAGAGGATTTGTTTCCAAGAGCATGATAGTGAAAGCAGAAGGCTAGGGCACGTTTACGTTCACAAATGTGGCTTTATACCGGCGTTTCAGGTGCAGTATAGAAATATGATTGGTTTGATTTGTCATGTGGGCGAATAAATCGGCACGGGATTATTCATAATCCTTGACAAAAATGCCATTATGCCGTGACGACGTAATGTTTGTTTTTAACTGAGGAAAAAAAATCCATCCTAAATGATTTTCTTTTCTTTAAATCTGAAATTCAGTAACTCGTAGCGTCGAGACACAGCTGTTTTTGTTTAAGATAAATCTATCGATAACTCGGCACAAGCCGCTCGATGAAGTTCTTTTTTGTTCTTTTATACTGAGTCTGCTTACTTCCTTGTTGCCTATTTATCGGTCGGTATGTCAACAACACAACTGCAGCAACAGTAAACGACAACAGCATTAACTTATGATCACGATAGTTAATACAGGTAAACATGATGATGGAATCATGAGCTAAAAATATATGGCCCAATTATATGGCCCAAGTATGGAGATGATATGGCATAACCTATGGGCGCTCCATGCACAATTCAATTGGATTTGGTATGGGCTACTGCATTTCATATCAAACCCATACTTGGCAGTCTGTCTTCATTTATTTATAACTCTATTGTCTTAAACTATGGGATTGCTACGTATTTGGTAGCACTCCATAGATACCCCATATGATCTAGTATAGGAATGATATGGCTCAGCCCCATACCGATACCACATGATCTCTTACCCCTCACTTTGGGAATGCTACATATTTGGCAGCACTCCATCCAATTCCCATATTATTCAGGCACACTGGTATATGATATGGGAATGCTATGGGGATTTGGTGAAGTCCTGTACAATTCCCATATCATGCTGGCCCATATGATATGGGAATGATATGGTAAACTTCCATACAATCTCCACATTATTGTCTAGGTACATGTATGCCCGGCATGTATGCTGCATCTGATATGGGAATGAAATTACTTTTCACGCAACTCCCGTCCTGTCCCATATATCCAGTGAACAGCTGTGATTCTTCCTAGTGTTGGACTACATTCAGTCAATTCACTGGTCAGTTTTCTGAAGTAATAAGGTCCTTTAATCAACATTCAGCTTCAATGGATATTAATTTATGTACAGATCATTACATTTCAGCAACTGCAAAAACTAAAAAGATCATAATATCCTGCTTCTGTAAAATAATATTTCAGCAAATCAGAGATGTGCTGGAAACTACAAGAAATCCATTTCAGTCAAGCTATTAACAGTAACAATTACTACCATAATTATGTAGCTCACAGGCAAAAAAATAGAATACAAAGTTCAAAGGAGTACCTAAACATTTAATTCATGATGTTTTAGCTTTTAAACGAATACGTAATCCTTCCTTGTACTTGTACATGTTCATTGCGGTAAATTTAACATCTTCAATTCCCCCGGCCTGCTCCCGTCTGACCTTGTATTTCAGTCTGTAGAGCAGCGGTGATCTAACCCGATGGTCGTGGGTTAAATTCCCACCCTAGTCAGAGTTTTTCTCTGTCCTTGTGTGGGCCCATTTCCATCAGTAGGGCTAACACTCACATGGTTCATATGGGGTAGAAACTTAGCACTTCACATTACACTCTAATCAGTTAAGTCTGTTCAAATATAAGTGCTACAAGGCCAACGTTTGTAAAAACGTAATCCTTCCTTGTACTTGTACATGTTAATTGTCGTGAATTTAACATCTTCAGTTCCCACGGCAGTAGTATATCATGTATGATTCGAGCTCCTTTTTTGAGCAAGGAATTTGAGGAGCTGGGGAGCGTTGCTAGGGGCGTTGCTAAGGACGCGTTCCAACGGAGGCTTCTGATTGGTTCGAAGTACAGGGATAGGTTATTAGGATTATCAAAGCTCTAATACTTTGAATAATTATCCAGCTGACTCCTGATTAATCGAGAGGAGATTTGATTGACAGACCGTGGGAATTTTTCAGGGGCGTGGTCGTGAGCGTTACGTGCGACCCGTTTTTGCAGACGTTTAAACGGAGGAACCCGTTTTAGCCGTTGAAGGCGCTTCCTTAGGCGTTTTTTAGGTCCCAGACCTCATTGGGGCCCCTCTCCCCAATAAGGAAGAAAAGGTCCCAGACCCCCTCGGATAAAAACACAAAACACAAGAAAATCCAACCAAAACAGATTTTAATGACTATTTACAAGAGCTATACAAGAAGATGGCGCCCTGCACATGCACCCTAGTTTATTATGATCAACGCTGATTTGGATAAAAGTCTCAACTTCTATAACTTGTGGTAAAAAAATTATAAATTTACAGCCCCATTGGACATGATCGGGCCCCATCTTGAAATGCCCGCCACAAGGACTCCGCGGCCCTAGGAGTGAAACCACTCAATTCGCCCTCCTCATTTGCATATCTTGGGTCAATATTTACCCAGGGCGAACCCAAATCTCCCTCAGAATGTTTTCGATACGTTGCTCGCGCTCGTCCTCCTATCGGGCCTTCGTCCGAGTTCTCCCGTATGTGATTTAAGACGATCGCTGCCGTATAAACGACCGCCTCATCCGTTGGAAGTGTCCGGAAACGTTTGGAGCGTGGAACAGGTTTACTGAGGGGTACTTGCAGTTACTCCCTCAATTCGAGTTACTCAGGGTTGCTCGGAGTGACTCCGTCAATTTGAGTTACTCAGGGTTGCTTGGAGTTACTCCTCGGTTGCTCCTTAGCTCATGAATTGCTCGTTTACCCATGAGTTGCTCATTTTATTCATGAGTTTCTCGGAGTCACTCCCTCAATTTGAATTACTCAGGGTTGCTCGGGGTTACTCCTCGGTTGCTCATTTGCTCATTAGTTCCTCGGTTAGTCATGTTACTCATGAGTTGCTCGGAGTTAGCGTGCTCCTTACTCATTTTAGGGGAGTAACTCCAAGGGCTGATGAGTAACTCATGGTTACTCATTTTGAGTCACTCGCCCCGTGACTCACAATGAGTATTTTGTGGGAGTAACTCCAAGGGCTGATGAGTAACTCATGGTTACTTATTCTGAGTCACTCACCCCGGGACTCTCAATGAGTATTTTGGGGGAGTAACTCCAAGGGCTGGTGAGTAACTCACAGTTACTCATTTTGAGTCACCCGCTCCGTGACTCACAATGAGTATAAAAGCAGACGTCAAACTTGCGATGCTCATTTGGAGCAATCCCTTTGGGTGAGTGTATGGCACATCTCTGCCGCTACTGCCACAAACCGTTTAGTCGATCTTATAACAGAGACCGTCACTAGAGGCGAGGTTGTTGGAAACGCATAGACCAGGAGCCTGTGGGAGACACAACCATGGGGGACATATTTGAGGAAGTACCACCCTATGCTGCCTCGGAAGAGAGAAGTGAAGAAGATGAGGAGCGAAACCAAGATGAAGAGGAGGAAAAAGACTCGGACATGGTCGTCGAGTCTAAGGATGAAGACGTTAGTTAACAGGGAAATGGATAACCAAGATCCCTGGGAATCTCTGCGCCAAGAGGTGGAAGAGTCACTTAGTTCAACCTATGACAAAGAAGTCAACAAGTTCTTGAAGGAGGGGGTCTCTGAAACGACAACTGAGGCCAAAGCTTTTAATGCCCTGTTACCCGTTTACAGAAGAAAGTTGCGAGGGCTGTACTTGCACTATCTCCACTGGTTTGAACATCTAAAGCATGACCCCGTGCATAAACACATTATGAAAACCCGACATCGTTTCATGGAGGAGGATTCAATGGAAGTTGAAGAGGCTACAGGCGCAGCTCTGGAGACGAAAATTTTTATTGAACAGGATGTTCCAACCGCGTCCCATCCCAACGCAAGATGAAGACGAAGAAAATGATGACAACTGAACGATTTTTTTATTTTTACAAACAAGGTTGTTTGCGCTACTGTGCATTACGTTGCGACCCTCTTCTGACTTCCTTCGCCATATCCATCCAGACTGTATGGTTGCATTTGTGTCGGGGTACCAGTACATGGGACCCGGCATGCATTTGAAAAAGAGACTCAAGCGTGGCGATCCGGGCATCAATCGGCTGGACAAGATCGCCAAACAACACGACATCAATTATTCGCAGGTCAATAATTTACAAGACAAATGGAAAGTGGATGCGAAAATGGTGAAGACCATCAGCAATCTCCCCGGCAAGAAAACCTGGACCGAAGCCATCGTTAAGAGAATCATGCAAGCCAAACAAAAACTCAAATTGTAAAAGACTTTTAATGTTTCTGTTACAAACATTAAAAAACAAAGTTCTTGATTTCCATGTCTCTGGTCTTTATTTATCAAAATCTTCTTCCACAACGTATTTAACTCCAAACCACTCTCTCTGGCCTTTAGAACGTATCAGACCACTAAGGTCGTGACATGGGAATACCCCCATCCCTACAGAGGAACTATAAAATTTGGGTTTACCCTCCATCCCCACATCCGGTCTTGTGACCTTAGAAGTCAGGCTAAGTTTTGGAGATACTTCCCCCCCCCCCCCCCCCTCTCATCAGGTCTTGTGACCTTAGAAGTCAGGCTAAATTTTGGGGATACCCCCCTTACCCCTCTCTCATTTGATCTTTTTACCTTACAAGTCAGGCCATAAATACCCGTGATCTCTGAAGAAGACAGCGTCCACCGGCGGACGCCGCGAAATTGTGCTACTCAAGGGAGGCTGGTTTTCGGGCAGGCGGTTTTTCTCTCACCTCTCCCCGCCCCCCTCTCCCCGCTCGCTTTGTCGACCCTCAACCCGGCCCAGACCTAGCCGGGCGAATCCAAGATGGCGACCTCATTACGAATTCCGGTTTTTCGACCATCCAACCGCCTGCGTGCAGGCTAACGAATGAGCAGCTTCTTGTTCACGTGCTGGAATGGTCACCCAAGGTCAGTGATTTTCTATTCCCCGCGAAGCCTGACCTTTAAAAAGAACGGAGCTAGCGGCTCTCTTCATTTGAGTTACGATGGACCAGCAGCAGCCAGGACCAACCGGACTTACCTCCCTTTTGTGTGACGTCTGCCAGGAAGGGTTCACTAACCAACGCAACCCCGTTCGACACCAGACCACGGTTCACGCCGACCTTTCGGGGAGTTATCCTCAGTATGGATGAACGTTCAATGGTCAAGACAACTTCCATCGACTCGTCCAGAACTGTCGAAAGCGCCCACAAGACCAGTCTGACGACGATACACCACCCGCCAAGCAGCGTGGGAAAGTCACGAGTGTCTGGAATGTGGCCGTACGTTCGAGCAAGCCATCAGTCTAGAACGACACAGGGTGCAGATCCACCAGCCTAAGCGGTGTACTACTTGCGGTGAACAGTTTCTTGGCACCCGTGCGCTGACGGCCTACCGACGGAGTGATAATCCCAAACCGTTCGAGTGTGATCAGTGTGGGCGAACCTTTGCTCGTTTGAACAATCTCACGCGTCACCAGACCGCAAAACATCGTGCGCCTCCCATACAGAGCGGTGGTGGTGCAGCAGCAGCAGCCCTTGTGGACGATCCACCTAACTGGCGAGCTATGGCGGATCTCATACAGTATACATCCCTCCCAGAGGCAGAACAGAGTCCACTTCCCATCTACCAACAAAAATGGGCACAAATCCGCACACATTTTCGTCGCAACAACCGTCTTCACGACTGGTACAACTTTCGTTTGCGCGATCTGCAACCAGCGACGATGGCGACCCATTTGAATGACATCTTTCAGGATCAGCGAACTGTTTTTAAGTTGAACTTGTCCTTTGGTTTTCTTTTGCGGAACCAAGAGACTGGGGACTTGAGGGATCTGGCCTTTCCTGAACCCTTTGTCATTGCACGAGAAGCGGACCTGCAGCAAGTACGCGAGGCACTGAACAACCTGGATGTCTTGGAGTGGGCGCGACAGCAACGCGACAATAGCAAGTGGGTGGTGGAACAGATCACCAACGTGACCTTTTACGTCAACAAGCAGCGCGGGCATCCCATCGGTTGCGGTCGAGAACTCCCGCCCTATTTGAAATATAACCGGAGACTCCAAGGCTTGGTTTGGAATCGTCATGGCACGTTATACCAGGACATGAACTTGTGTATCTTCCGGGCACTGGCCCTCAGCAACGGGTGTATCCTCCAAAATCTGGAAAAGGCGGCCAAGGACACTGTTGAAACGTATCGTGCCGCCCATCTGACCGATGAAAACCTCCAAACGTTTAAAGGAGTACAACTGGACGACGTGTCCGATCTCGAACGCTTGTTCAAAAAGAACATTTTTGTATATGCGTTGGGACCCGTACAAGTGGATCAGGATGAAGAGGCGGAGGATGAGGAGGACGAGCACACAGCGAAGCTCATTTATCGCTCCCTTGGTCAGTACGAGGGTACAGTCTACTTGAACTTGTACGAGAATCATTTTTCGTACATTTATGACATAAGCAAGTACTCCCACTCGTACCAATGTGCTCGCTGAGGGAAATTTTGGAAGACGGGCTTCCAGTCAAATCGACACGAAAAGTCCTGTGAAGGGACCGTCATCCACAGGTTCCCTGGAGGTGTCTACCGACCTACTCCATCTCTCTTTGAACAGTTGGAAGAACAAGGGATTGAGGTGCCCGAACGATCTGAAATACCATCCTTATTGGGCGACGTACGACATTGAGGTCATGCTCGTATCTCAACAAGACTTGAACAATATCGATAAATTAGAGTGGACACAAAAACATGCACCCGCCAGTGTCAGTATTTGTTGAAACGTCCCCGAGTTTACGGAGCCCGTATGTAATATCAGTAACGGCAAGCTCCACGAGTTGGTAGCTGAGATGGTGGAGCACCTTGAGAGCATCTGTGCAGCGGCTGGGGCTAATCTTACGGAAGATCCCGAGATGGAGGTGCTTTTCGAATCCATCGAGCAAAAGCTGGAGGAACAAGAGGAGGAAGAGGAAGAGGAGACAGAGGAGGAGGACGATGACGACGAGGAGACTCCTCCCAAGAAAAAACCCTTGCCTCACCTGTTCAAACTGAAAGCCAGACTGGAGGGACATTTGGCCCAGCTTCCTGTAGTCGGGTTTAACTCTGGCAAATATGACATCAATGCCTTGACAGCGTTCCTGATGCCCATTCTGATGGATGATCTTAAGTTCACCATCAAGAAAACCAACACCTTCATGTGTCTCTCCTAGGAGCGTCTGCGTTTCTTGGACATCCTCAGTTTCTTAGCACCGGGCCTCAGTTACTCTAAATTCTTGAAAGCCTACGGGTGCACGAAGAACAAAGGTTTCTTCCCGTACGAGTGGTTTGATTCTTTAGACAAGTTGGAACAGCGTTCCATTCCACTTTGCGCAACGAAAACATCTCCGAGGAAGACTATGCGTACTGCCAACGGGTGAGGGCTCTAGCTACAACACGAGGCCAATGGGAGTGAGAAACGAGTGGGACGTCGTAGAATACCTGTGGACGCGACGGTTACGATCGGGAGCATCAGACGGTGTATCAGTACCACGGGTGTTATTGGCACGGTTGTCGTACGTGTTTTCGATTGCGCAAGACAAAGGAGGCTATCTCGACCTACGTCCAAAAATTGTTGGGAGAGGGGTATCTGGTGGAGATGTGGAATGTCAGTGGGCGGCCATGAAACGGAACCACCCCGAGATCCGTGAGTTTCTTCGCTCGCGGTTTGGTCGACCTCTGGATCGTAAGCTCACCCTGACGGAGGCCGAGAACGACACGTTGTTCGGGATCGTGGAGTGTGACATTCACGTGCTGGACCCTCTTAAGGCACATTTCAGCGAGATGCCGCTCATTTTTAAGAACACAGAGATTTCCCGTGAGAATATTCGTCCCTTCATGAAGGCGTTCGCCGAGGACAACAGCATCATGCCCAAGCCTCGACGTAGTCTGATCGGGAGTTTCTTCGCTACCAAAATCATGCTAGGCACCCTGCTCCTCAAATGGTACTTGGCGCATGATTTGGAAGTCCCTAAGATCTATCAAGTGGTGGAGTATACACCAAAACGTTGCTTCGAATTGTTTGGAAACGCTGTCTCCGATGCCCGACGGGATCGTTATCCTGACCAAGCCATCATTGCCGACACCATGAAATTGGTCGAGAATTCCAGCTACGGAAAAACCATCACCAATCAAGAACGGCACCGTAACGTCGAGTATTGCTCCGAGCAAAAAGCCTCTCAACTGGTGAACGAACCTTACTTTATCGGACTCGTGTCCATTGATGCTGACACGTACGAAGTGGACTCGTGTAAAAAGACCATCAAACTCAATCTCCCTTCGACCATAGGGTTCTTCGTGTATCAGAATGCCAAGAGGCGCATGTATCATATCTTGATATAGGCACCAGCCCCCCAGGCATAGTTGAGGTTCGCTCGGCAATTAAAGCCATGAAAAATGGAAAAGCTCCTGGAATTGATTCAGTTCAAGCTGAACTGCTGAAAGCGGATATAGTTACATCATCCAGGTTATTGACACACCTCTTCGGCAAGATCTGGGAACAAGAAGTTGTTCCTAAAGACTGGAGTAAAGGTCTTATATTCAAACTCCGAAAGAAAGGTGATCTCTGCAACTGTCATAATTGGAGGGGAATTACCCTACTTTCTGTGCAGGATACTACTTAAGCGCATTGAAAAAGGCTATTGATACAGCACTCAGAGAAGAACAAGTAGGGTTCAGAAGAGGAAGAGGTTGTACGGACCAGATTTTTCCTTTACGCAATATTCTGGAACAGTCTCTCCACAGGAATACATCTCTTTGCATTAACTTTGATAATCAGAAAGCATTTGATAGTATACATCGCGAAAGTTTATGGAAGATCCTCCAAGCATATAGAATATGTACTATCCTTCTAAAGTGAATCTGACGATGGAAATTTGAACTGTGCTTCCGTCTCGAATTCACACCCAAACGGGGAATGTATCAGACGGAATTTCCGTCTCCACTGTGAAAACAGTCAATAACACTGCAGCCTTTTACCAAGCTAAAACAGATTTGCCTAGCGCAAAGTTGTCCGAGGTAAATTCATCTCGAGATTTATTTTACCTAGGTGAAAAAATCTTGAAAGGACACACTAGCCTGGGTTTGCCAGAGTGGGGAAAGATAGCCTGAGAAGCTGTCGGTATTGTTAGCGTATAAGGCATAAGCCGCGCGGAGAGTGGGGAGGGGCGCTGTGAAATACCGCCTGCCCGAAAACGTACGTTTTTGGAATGCCGCCCACTTTGAATCCAATTACGAACAGTCAATCAGAGTAAAGCTGTAATGCAAAACCAAGTTGTGTATTACAAGTGTCAATATTTGGGCGCAAAACTGAATAGCAGCATTCACAGAAACGGAAAGCATGGAAAAGGTAGATACACCAAAGCAGCATGTAAAATGAGGAAGGCTGTCAAGTAAATCCGCGAGCGATAGCTGTAGATTATGTGCATGTAATCTGAAATTGCGATTCGTGGATTATTGAAAAACACCCTTTTATCGACTGACACTGTGTTTAAATCAAGGGAGAGAATGAATGAACCACCGATCGACGATGCAAACGAGGGAACCATCACACCTTAAGGACGTTCGCGCGAAAATCTTCCCACATTGAAATTTGTTTCATTTCTCGCCTGAAGTTAGGTCATAAATTACTTATTTCAAAAATGAAAAAAAATTGGGGGGTCACCTACAATGTTTCGGAGAAAAAGGCAAGGGAAAAATGCCCTATTTTCGATAGATAGGTCATCATAACGGGATGTTACCTCATCTACTCATCCGTCGAAAATCATAAAAATAATATGTTAGAGTGAAGGTTTCTGTGCAAAGAAATATAGGAGTGGGTTTTTGTAGATAATTAAATGCCGCTGGGGATGTCGTAAACAGTAGAGTTAAACCTTGGCGAGCGCTACCCGTTGTAACTACTTCCGTAACTCAGGACAAAAGGAAAGAAAAGTTTTAAAAAAAGATAACTTCTGACATTGCGATTTTTTCCATTTCATCATATTTTGTAGATTGTAAGAAGAGCAAGTGATTCGTGTCTTAAAAAATAGGGGTCACCTGTGATATAAACGAGTAAACTCGATTTGATGTTGCGAAGCTCTTGGAAAATTTAGTTTGTCACGATTTTGCGTGACCTGTCGGGGAAGGACTGGAACCAAAGACAGGATTGATCGATGAAAGGTTTTTGTAGAAAAACGAAATTTCAAACAAGCGTTATCTTTATTTGGTTAGTGTTTTGAATCATATCTCTCCATTGCCGTCTTTCTCATCCTCTGAAGTGTGGTTTTTGTTAAATATAATCTCTGGCTGTTTCCTCATAGGTCCGCACTATTCAAGTGGATTAGGAAGAGAAGATAATTTTGCACTATTTTCTTGAAAGTAAAGGAAAAGAACTTCAAAAACATGCATTCACTTTGAACTAAGAAGTTTGTAACGTAATAAAAACATTTTAAAAAACCAAACTCATTAAATTTACGCAACGTCGCTGACTAAAACTAATCTTCTTCAAGTTTTCAAAACTTTCAACCACTACTCGATTAGCGACCTTTTCAAGCCTCCCGGTCCTTTCTCATTAACTATTCAAGATGAATTGGAAATAAATGTGCCATTCTTTTGGCGACCTGGAAATTTTTCCTCGGCGTTTTTGTTGCCATAAGATCGTGATAAGATCTTAACTAATGCGTGACATATTACAGTCGCGTTACCTGCGCAGTAAACGTTGCGCACAAACAATTAGCGCGAACGTCCTTAAGCCAAGAACTCTCTAGCGGAATGTCGGAAATTTGTTTGCCAGAGTAGATTTCCCTGCACCAGTCTTGCCCAGTACAACAACGGCTTGCATTTCGGCCATAGCTGGTCAGTAAAATAGAAAGACAACCCGAAGTTGTAAAATCAGTCAGCCCCACCATCAATTTATGTGAAAAAACCGGTTTTGCTTACTGGTTTGTCGATCAAACGTCTCGAGACATCCACATAACCTCCTCAACCATCCCTCCCCACTTGTGTGCATAAAACCAGTTTTCAAACCGGCTTGACGAAAACCAGTTCTAGGAAAATAACATAATACACCTTCTTGAACCTCCATCTTAATATCTTAGAAAGACGAAAAGAAAACGGTACGTCGTTGCTGCGACATGGAAGCTCGACAGAAAAGAAACATTGTTATCCTGGGACGAACGGGAACAGGGAAGAAAACTATCGCCAACAAACTTTTGGGTGAAGAACGCTTTAAAGTTGATTCTGCTATGACGAGTGTCACAAGAGGACATCGTAAATTGATGCCTGAAGAAAAAACACACGAGGACGTTCACTATAGCATCAAGATTCTCGACACTCTTGGTCCTTATAGCAGCATGATCGATAAACGAATCATTCTGGGAGAAATTGATGAGTATTGCAAAAACGTTCCGGAAGGAATTAATCTTATTCTCTTTACGTTCCGGTATGGTGTGTACGAGCCAGGAGAAATTGAAATTTTCAATGCCATTTGTCAACTGTATGAAGATGAAATTCCCAAAATATCCGCGCTTGTTATCACTGGCTGTGAATCTTTAGACGAGGAAGGAAGGACAAGTCTCCGCAAAGAGCTTCGTACTGAAACTGCCACTAGAGGGATTGTCCAATTCATGCACAAAGGAATTTTTCCAGTGGGATTTCCAAACCTCAATAATATCAAACCAGTTCTGAGAGAAGAATATGAGCAGGGCATCTCTTCTGATACGAACGGCCTGACAAACCTTGTCTTGGATTCTCAACTATTGACTTTGGATCGCGGTATTCTCGCTAGGAAGCCGATTTCCGTGCAATTACAAGCTTACGATAGTAAAAGAGAGAAAGAGGTTTCATTTTGGAAGCTTTGCTCTTTATTTTAAACTGAAATTAATCTGGCTCGAATAAAGATGAACAAAACGTGACTATGGAGAAGATAATCATAAGTTGAATTCGCGATTCCAAGAAGAAGATTAATTAACTCAATCCCGCGCAACAGGCCCATCCACAACCCAGTTACATTTTAAATATTTTTTGGTAGGGAATCGTGCCAATTGTATTTAGTGCTGAGGCACAAATTGAGGACGTAGAATAAAGAGTAGAATAAAGAGTGTAATACTAGAGCAGAACGAGTGGTCTGATATTGCGCCATAATTCCGAGAACAGTAGGAAGTCGAAACTCAGCATTGCTTTAGGACAAAGTTTATCCACTCTTTCATCGGGAAATGTGTCTAAGGAAGCCGTTTCCCAGGAAATTAAGAGCTCAGGAAAAGACAACGGAGGAATAACTTTTGTGGTTTAAGCTAGACTAAGTGTGCGCTTTATTTTAAACTTAAGGATCTTGATTTTCTTGTATAACTCGACCTGAGGATCAGGTTTGCTTAAAATTAGTCTCCACCAACTGAAGATATACAAATAAATGAAGCTGAATTTGCGATTTCAATGAAGAGTACTGAGCCAAAAGCACTACAGTTAAGAAGTAAAATTGCCTTAAAACCTGCAGTTATTCAAGCTTCAATTGTTTAGTGTGTTAAAACCCGTCCGTGGAATATGGAGAATATCTGGAACAAATGATCTGATATGGCGAGAAAAGTAGGAAGACGGAATTTAGAGGTGCCCTTAACTGACACAGGCCGTCTAGTTTATATAGTTTTTTCCACATTTTGGGCAAATCATAATGCCTGAAACTATCGACCCAGAAAGTAACAACTGTTTCCTCTTTGGATTCATGTCTTGGACAATTTTAACCTACTTCAACCATTATTTGATCAGAAAGAGTTGGGAAGCAATTTTCATCACTGCACCTCGACCAGGATGTACGCAATGATGAGGAAAACTGAAAGACAGGTGTTATTATAATTATGATTAAGAGCAAAAGCGCACATTTCAGTGTGTTGCATTCTTAAGCTTGAATAGATACCAGCAAAATGTATTCACAAATGACACACTGTAGTTTCCCCTAAGCTCGCGGGTTCAATAATATCTCGCCCTAGGCGTCTATGTTGCCGGTAAGATCCGTTCTCAGGTTGAATCTGTTTTTACCTAGGTTAAATTGGTGATGCTCATTTCGTGTAGGTTGAATATATACGCACTCAGATGAAATGAAGAAACACTTTTGGAGCCTAAATTAAGTCTAGGGAAAAATTAGGGTCAGGTTAGGATTAGTTTTGGTTATTAAACATGGTTATCAAGTGCATTTTCGTCGTTGTAGTGTAGTGGTGAAAACACAGGCCTTTAGGTCTGGAGGGTGCGATTTCGAGTACCGGTAAGTGCATAGTACAGTTCTTTGTTCCCTTTCTATGTTGAAATGTTAAGACTGAATAGATAACTAAAGTGTATGAATTCAGAAACCGATAAGATGATACGAAACATTAGGAAGATGTGCTGATCGAGATGCATAAGACGAAGCCTGAGGGAAGGTGTCTTTTTAGGGGGTTGATAGCTGCTTTAAACTAGGTATAGTATATATTTCACTCATGTAAATTGACGATCGCCAATTTAGCGAAAACGGGTTCAAACTGAGCCCGGATTTGACCTACAACATCTATGCATGAACAACAAAGGCAAGGCAATGCCTCCAAACCTTTTATTTACCACATGAAATTAACTGAGAACAAATAGTAAAAGCTACCCGCTACGGAAACATAAATGAAGTGTCTTCAAATCAGATGCAACTATTTTTAACTATTTGGTCAAGCGCAATTGTGGTCAAAGAAAAGTCTGCGCTAACGTTCTACAGAATGACACACTGCCTGAGCTTTTCCCAAAAACTCAGTTGAAACATTTCCTTTCCAAGACACTTCTGGTCGGCATCCATCACAATTCTCCGAAGCATTTGGATTTCATCTTCCATGTCTTCTTCTAAAGCCCTCCTTACTCTCGGTTTCAGTCTCGAGACATCTGGAAATCCAACCATATAGATTCCCTTCTTCATGAAACTCGCGACATCCCCTGCCTCTTGTCTGAAGCTATAAAGAAACTCTGCACGCGCTTGTTCGTTTGAATCCTCACAGGCCGTGATTACCAAGGCAGAAAAATCCGATATTTGTTCCTGAAAGTTTTTGGTAATGAATTCGAATGTGCGTTTCTCTTCCTCGGTGAATCGTCCTTTTCGGAACACAAATAGCACCAAATTGACGCCTTCCGGAGCTTCAGTTAGGAAGAACTTCTTGATCTCAGCCATGACATCATCGTTTTTACGTTTAGTGTCGAAAACGCCCATGGTGTCAATGGTTTTAACGTGGTACTGTATCCTGTTATCGTTGTCAGAGAAGGTACAGCAGACAGCCTTTACTTCTGCAGTTACACTGCTAGCAACATTTTTAACTTCGAATTCCTGCTGGCCGGAAATTTTGTTTGCTACAGTAGATTTCCCTGCTCCAGTCTTGCCCAGTACAACAACATTACGGTTTTTAACGGCTTGCGTTTCGGCCATAGCTGGTCAGTAAAATGTAACAACACCCCGAAGTTGTGAAATCAATTTCAACTTCAATTTATGCGAAAAAACTGGTTTTGTTTGCTGGTTTGTCAATCAAACGTCTAAAGACATTCATACAACCTCCCAAACCACCCTCCCCGGCTTACTTTGTGTGCATAAAACCAGTTTTCAAACTGGTTTGACGAAACCAGTTCTACAATAAGAAAATGACATCATACACCCTATTCTCTCTCTATTCACCCTATTCTCACATGACCTCACGGTTGCCATGTTAACGTCCCCAAGCAAAGAAACGGTGGCCATGTTGGTGTCCCTACCCAATCCTCCGGGAATTTAACTCTATTTTCTTTTGTTTTAGTTGAAAAACATGGCTGTTGATCACGTGAGTGAAACCCAAGAAAGACGAAAAGAAAACGGTACGTCATTGCCGCGACATGGAAACTCCACAGAAAAGAAACGTTGTCATCCTGGGACGAACGGGAACAGGGAAGAAAACTATCGCGAACAAAATTTTGGGTGAAGAACGCTTTAAAGTTGATTCTGCTATGACGTGTGTCACAAGAGAACATTGTATATTGAAGCTTGAGGGAAAAACAGATGACTGAGAACGTTCACTATAGTATCATGATTCTCGACACTCGTGGCCCATACAGCAGCACGATCGATAAACGAATCATTCTGGAAGAAATTGATGAGTGTTGCTCTAAAGTTCCTGAAGGAATTAATCTCATTCTCTTTACGTTCCGGTATGGTGAGTACGAGCGAGGAGAAATTGATATTTTCAATGCCATTTGTGAACTGTATGAAGATGAAATTCCCCAAATATCCGCGCTTGTTATCACTGGCTGTAATCTTTAGACCAGGAAGGAAGGACAAGTTTCGTCGAAGAACTTCGTACCGAAAAGTGAACTGCCACTAGAGGAATGGTCCAATTCATGCACAAAGGAATTTATCCAGTGGGATTTCCAAACCTCAATAATATCAAACCAGCTTTGAGAGAAGAATATGAGCGGGGCATCTCTTGGGATGTGAATGGCCTCAAAAAACTCATCCTCGATTCTCCACAATTGACTTTGCATCGCGAGATTCTAAGAAGGAAGCCGATTTCCGTGCAATTACAAGCCTACGATAATAAAAGAGAGAAAGTGGTTTCATTTTGGAAGCTTTGCTCTTTATTTTAAACTGAAATTAATCTGGCTCGAATAAAGATGAACAAAACGTGACTATGGAGAAGATGATCATAAGTTGAATTCGAAATTCCAAGAAGATTAACTCAGCCCCGTGCAACAAGCCTATCCACAACTCAATTGCATTGTAAGTTAAGTGTTTTTAGTAGTGAATCGTCTCAATTGTAATTAGCGATGAAGCACAAATTCAGGACGCAGAATGAAGAGTACAATACTAGAGCAGAACCAATGGTCCGATAATGCGCCATAATTCCGAGAACAGTAGGAAGTCGAAACTTAGCGTTGCTTTAGGACAAAGTTCATCCACTCTTTCATCGGGAAATTTTTCTGAGGAAGCCGTTTCCCAGGCAATTAAGAGCTCAGGAAAAGACAACGGAGAAATAACTTTCGTGGTTTAAGCTAGACTAAGTGTGCACTTTATTTTAAACTTGGATCTTGACTTTCTTGTGTAACTCGACCCGAGGATCAGGTTTGCTTAAAGTTAGTCTCCACCGACTGAAGACATACAATACTAGGCCGGACAAATAAATGAAGCTGAATTGGCGATTTCTACCAAGAGTGCTGCACGAAAAGCACTACAGTTAAGAAATAAAACTGCCTTTAAACATGCAGTTATTCAAGCTTTAATTGTTTAGTGTGTTAAAACCCGTCCGTGGAATGGAGAATATCTGGAAGAAATGATCTGATATGGCGAGAAGAGTAGGCAGACGGAATTTAGAGGTGCCTTTAATTGGCAAAGTCCATCTAGTACAGTTTATATAGTTCTCCAGATTTTGGGCAAATTATAATGCCTGAAACTATGGACCCAGAAAGTAACATCTGTTTTCGCTTTGGATTCATGTCTTGGACAATTTTAACCCATTTCAACCATTATTTTATCAGATTGAAAGAGTTGGGACGGCAATGAATAAGTTGCCGGTCCGTAGGCCGCTTCGTTTTTGTAAAGATTTCTGGGATCGCCAGGAGGCAAACAAACCAATGGACAGCGCTGCTCGAGTTTTAAAATATATAAGAAAGTTTGGGAGATTATTTTCGACGCAGAAACGTTCAATAAGAGCCATTTGTAGGATTTAAGGAAATGTAAGTCGTTCGAGTTTAGTCATGGGTGGTGGCGATCACTGTGCAGTGTATGGATGCCCGACAATGACCGTCGATATCCAGAGCGACAGATCAATCTTCCCCAAGTTGGCGTCTTGAGGTTTTAATAGGATGGGCTATTCATCGAGTTACGAGTTGAGTTGAGCTTGAGTTGAGTTTGAGTTGAGTTTGAGTTAAGTTTGAGTTAAGATTGAGTTAAGATTGAGTTAAGATTGAGTTAAAGTTTTTGGGGTTTTTCGCAATTAAATTCAAGTCACTTCGAAAATTGTTTTCTCCGCGTTGAATGATATATTTGCACAAAATTTTGCAAAATGGCATGGCTTTCCAATGATCAAAACAATCTTATAATTATTACACCTTTCACGGCATCATTCTCGTTGCTGCTGTTAATTAAGTCCACTGACGTCAAAACGATGTCTTCTTAATTAGAGGGATACATGGGCTTTATTGTTAAGCCAGTGAAAGCCGGCCCGGCGGGCTAAACGATGAGCCGTATTTGTCGTCTGGCATCATGGTCGACCATCACAAGAACGCCGTAAACGAAAGAGGAAAACATCTGATGAAGTGAGCCCGCATTACGCTTTTTGCTCATAACCGCTGAAATTCTAAAACACCATTGTCACGTTTGCTACTCACCGAAGTTTTAT
>OX421445.1:19429396-19436896 GCA_949126865.1 Montipora capitata
ACGGGATTTGTCGTACACGTATCTAGCCATCCCCTCCTCGGCGGGGATCATACCTAACCCGAGTGAGCGGTGGAAGTCGAACCTAACACGCATCAGATGCTTCAGTACGGCGTCAAAACAACTTCTTCATTTCATAACACGCGAATTCATACTTCGGTGCAAAGTCTCCATGATTTAAATATTCATTTGTTATATGGCCCTGTCTCACAAGGACTGGGGAACTACCAAATTCACGAATTTGATTGGCTAAAATCGATATTGACCGTGGTCTAGATTTTCCCATAGAGACCGGCAATGTTTTGCGGTGAAAATGTTGCAAACTAAAATGCAAAAATACTGAGTATTTTCTTCTACCAATATTTATTTATGGAAGTGCCAAATAGCATGATGGGAAAAAAAAAGGAGAACGAGCAAACTTTGGCAGAATTAAGTTCAGCTCATCGCCGTCCGCAAGCAAAATGTGAGTCAGTACAAACCATTTACATTAAACGAATTAAATCGTTCTTGTTTGCCATATAATAAATATCTTATTAACCGAGCTTAGTCAGTCTGTATGGGAGAACCTTGTCCTCGGTCGTGACCTCGGTCAAGATTCTCCCATACAGACCTCTTGCTCGGTTAATAAGAGCTAAGTATGAAACCTTAATTGTAAGCTGTCAAAGGCGCTATATTAAAAACATGATGACCACCATTGTTGAAATGTTTACGCGCGGTCTCACTTTTTTAAAACAAAGTTAAGTGTTATTGTTCCTTCATAAGATGATCTTCTAAAATCGCAAGAATTCTGCTGTACAGAACTTTGCCAGCGTCGATTCCAAAAACAAAATCTATGTGATTATACTCCCGTATGAAATCCTCAATTATGAGATTGGATATTTGTGGGATCAGAGCACGAACATCGGTTGCATTGGCGAGTCCATCGTTGCCACCATAGAAGAAAGCAGTGGGTGTAGTCATTTTAGTGACGTCATACCCTGGTGGCGTGTCCTGTGTAAATAAAAGATAGAAATCCCATTGAAAGAATTGCATGGTCCAGAAAATATAAAAACATTGAGAGGTAGTAACACATTATCGTTCTTTCAGTGAGATAAATAGAGGATATTACATGGCCGCGCGGGGATACGAATTTTATCTTCGAGTGCTGAAAGTATCTCTCACGAGTGAGCGAAGCGAACGAGTGAGAGATACTTTCAGCACGAGAAGATAAAATTCGTATCCCTAAGCGGCCATGTAATGTTCTGTTTATTATATAGATATTGATGAAATGTCTAGATTTAAAACAACTTGTTTTATTCATTTTCGAAATGATGAAAAATTGTTCACCAACCACTAAAACACGCATGTTGTGTAACATGAAACAAGATATGAAAGTTATGAAAAACAAATCATGATAATGAAAATTTGCAATAAAAATGTTAATGTAGTAGAGAAGAATTATATTAAAGCACAAAAGTATCGTACAATGAAGAGGAAGCTCGCGTTTTATTGGCTAATCGTGTTCGTTACCATGACGACAGCTATATCCTCACATGTGAAAGATAAAAATGATACGTTCACTGCGCGCGGTGAAGATATGATTTTTTAGTAATAGGAGAAATCCTGGTATTTCATCAATATCTATATAATAATAGTATATAATTAACTTGTCAACCTCGGATATCGCGTCTTCAGAGTTCTAGCCCGGGTTGCTCGAAGCATGGTTAGAGCTACCCAGTGTTAAATACAATGGCGTCGAGCAACCGACCCCTGATCAAAAAGGTAACAAGACGCCAAGCGTAGAACTAGCTCTTACCAATGTCAAATCCATGAACAGGAAAATACAAGTATTTGAGCTGACAACCGATATTTTGTTTGCCACCTGATTAAGTCTGTAACGAACAAGTACTGGGAGGCTTTGGTGACGAGAGGACTATCATATCTGCCATCAATAGAAGACAGAGAACCTGCCTTGGTCATACCTTACGGTATGGTGAGCTTCTCCCGCTAGTCACTGAGGGGAAAATGGCCAAGGAAAGGGACCTCTTGGAAGAACTCAAACAGGAATGTTGGACAAAGTAAGTAAAGGATGGCAGTCCTTAAGTAGCGTTTAAGACTAGAGGCGAATCATGGAGCGATCGGGAACTGTAAGGAAGGGCCTGCCTTTAGGCAGAGCACACACACACACACACCATCCCTTGTTCAACTCGCGCACATGGAATAACTGCTCATTACCACACTGATGTTGTAAGATGTTTCAATCGAGTATCGAAAGAAATTTTACGATACAATTTTGCGTGGGTCTCACATTGCCGTGCGTAGTGATTGGCCAAAAAATCTCACGACATAGCAAATTCAACCAATTAGAAGCAAACGCTAAATCAAGGGCGCTCTTCATTCGACAATTCCCTTTGAAAATTCCAAAAATTTCCAGTGGCGAATGAAACAGTATTTTGCGGATGGTCGCTCAGTCCGTCCTACGCCATCTATGTTTTCGAGTTTCGCCCCAAATTATGGATTGGTTGGTTTATAAATAGTGCGATTCATGGCAGGAGAAACTGGTCCCGAGTACGAAGGAACGAATGAGGTGGAATTTACCGCGTTTACCGAAAATACGGAACTTCAGAAACACTTCGCGAGGTATACCTAACCTTCAGGTTTTCCCGGGATATTTCGGTTTCAATCGATTCCTTACCCGGTTATTTTCCCAGGAGTTATGAGCCTGTTAATTCTCCTCACAATTTCAATGAAATGTCAGTCAGGCAGGAAGTCAGAATGAAGATGGTTATCAGCTTAGGGAGGTGTGATTGTGATGTAACACCAAATTCTCATGACTACCCTAAAAAGAAATCTATGGCACTTTTTAGGAGAATGAACATTTTGATCTTGGGAATGAAAGGGTTAACAAACGTTTCCCGCCCATGCCTAGCGACGGATTCCCACGTATTTGCTTTGCTTAGTGATTGGCCCCTTTGGTCGTCTGCATCTAATCTGATTACTGAAATTACAACGGTTTCACGTTTTAGAGCACTCGCCGCACTCACTGCTTTAAATACGAAAGTAATGTAAACGACAGTAAAAATAAATTGGAAAATCGTACCTGATGATAATGTTCTAGGTTTCCTTTCCTTCCATAATCAAACATTCGACATTTTCCTGATGTTATTATCTAGCAAACAAGGCCACAAGGAAAATTAACGAAAGGACACGGTAAAAAAACAATTACAAGAACAAAATAGACTACATAGAAAAACACGAGAAAAAGTCATGTTGATACATACTTGGCTAAAGTGAATGACGTTTTTAAAAGAAGTGCCTGCTGGCCAATTTGACATATAGACTGGCACGCGACTCTGCCAGGGAAAGCAAAAATGGTCATCAAATTAGCGACTTTCGCTGTTTAAATTGATTTAATAAATATCATTAGTAATGCACGTTAATGATAAATAATAAGTATGGGTAATCAAATTGCGACAAGTGAAATTAGGGAATAATTTCAAGCGCGTTTTGTCCAAAATCATTTTGGACAAACCGCAAGTGAAATTATTCCCTAATTTGACGAGTATACCATTTCATTAGCTATTAATATCATGGGGGTCAAACCACGTTCATAAGACGCCATTTTGGCACTGTGGGAAAAGTTGCCATGGCAACATTGTAATTTCACATGTGAAATAGACCACTTTCAAAAATACCATCTACTCTGTGTTTGCCCTCCAAAATTTTGCATGAGCATTGTTTCCAGTTTCTCTTGGGACTTACAATGGTCCCAAGAGAAAATAAAACAATGCTTATGCAAAATTTTGGAGGGCAAACAAAGAGTATTATGGTCTTTTTGAAAGTGTCCTACTACAAATTAATGCTGAAATTTCGCGCCAAAATTAAGGAGTAATTTGTCACCCAAGTTATTATGAACGTCATTTAAGTGTCAACTGTATTAGGCGCTGGGGTACTAATTGGGGAAACCGCTGTACAGAAATAAATAATATAAACTCATAGAGCGAGTTTCAATCGAGTGTCGTAAAACCAAAACCAAAATAATTACTTTGGCCAATCAAAAAGGACGGAGACAATCCAGTAACCAATCAAAACTCGAAGAAATTACACGTAGCCGGGAAAATGTGCACGCGCAAGCCACGATTGGTTTTGGTTTCCCTTCTGATTGGTTGAAAAAATGGCGCGAGAACTTTGAACCAATCACTGAGTGAAGTAATGCAAAACCAAAGTAATTAACTAATTACTTTCGACACTCAATTGAAAACCGCTGTATCAAATTGCACGTTGCTTCATTGCCACCACTAAAAACTAAAAACCAGATTCCAGTCAGTCAACAGCTGACTATGAGCGGTCGTAGTCCAGTATTGCGCATCTTTAGTTTCTTAGTACATAAACTTCATCGCAAAAGCTTGTTCGCTACATTGTAATTACAAACGCTGACTGACGCACCAAGGGTCCAGAGGCCCAAACAGTCACCTACTTTCATTAAAGGACGTACGGGTTTGAAGCTTTAAGTCCTTGAGACCGACCGTTCGAATTCAGAAGACGCAAACCCACCATCACTAGCCCTCCGACCGCTATCACCCTTAATTTTTGCAAACGCCTATAATCCTCTGCAAAGGAGTAAAGGGTGTTGTGAATTTTAAGTTTGCTTCCCGAGCAACCTGGGTCTCAGAGAGAGAAACAGGCTCAGAACAAGAAAAGCGTTTTTGCTGGAGCCATTTTCCTCAACGTTTCCGTTTTAAGTGACGTACCATGTTGTTATCGCGGTCATCAAAGCCAAAGATAGTTTCTGCGATATCATAGCACTTCTTTCGACTCAATTTGTTCTCACAGAAGCCAAGATCTAGTAGAAACTGGACAAAGCGGCCTGAGAAAATTTCCGTTTCGCCCAGTGGATGGAAAAGTTGCTGAAAAGATGAGAAAGAAATTCTACACTCTTATACTATTATAACACGGACCTTGAATGAAAAATAGTTCATTTCAGGTTTTGGGAGGATTACATAATGAGATTCAAGTTACTTAGCACAGGCGTCACATGACCTTAACCAAAAAGTAATACATGAAGTTCTTACGCCGCGTTCGAACTTTAACGCCTAAGGAGACTCTTCATGTAGATGCATTGGACCTGTATGCGTCATCATGGACTTCTGACAATGGAAAGCAAGGAGATGTTTACAAATCGGATAGCAGACTGAGAACACTGATGCCGTGGTCCAGTGGCTGTTGGGAATCCATGCCAATGCAAACCCGACAGCGACTGGACCACTGGACCAGCCAATCCCCTCCAATCACCATCAACTCGATTTTCCATCTACGCTCTTGAAATCAAATCTACCTCGCTTTATAATTAATTAGCCAACTGATTGTCTCCTTCGAGTTGGGTTTCTTAACGCTTCGTGTCAATTTGACACAAAACCTTGAATCTGTATTACAATCTACTGCCCAGAGTCTTTCTTCCTCTTGTCCAGCGGTCGGCTAGCATGCGCGATAAGGAACAAAGGACCCAGGGATGTACATGTACACGTATTGATACCCTCCGAGAACTGCATGGTTCTCATTTTTATCAACCTAGTGAAAACGAAATGGAATAATCGCTTGATTATTTTATTTTAACTATTTTCAGAGCTTCAAAAAGCGTGTCTAATATTGGACGACTGACGTCTGCACCAATTTTAAAAATAGGAACATTTTCAAGGGTAAATAATCATTTTCTACAAAGGAGTCTTTGCTACAGTCACCCAGAGTTGCACGGAGAGGGCACTGGTCCTCTTCAAAGTCAGGCCAGCACTAACCATTCCTGATATTTTCTGATATCTTTTTGGAAGGGTACTGGTCTTTGAATTCAGCGGGGACGTAAAGAAAGCAGGAATGCTAGACAGACGTGAGGTTCCACAACAACCTCACCTGACTGGATGTGTGACGTCACTATAGCTATAAGAATAACGTTGTCATGTCCACTCTCAAGAAATATGCGACGAATCTCCATGAGCCAATTTAAAAAAATAGAAACAAATATTTAGAACGAATAATTTGATTAATAATCCTATTTCATTTCATACCTCATAGGGTTGCAAAGCAAAGGCGGCATCTATAAGTACGTCTGCACTATGGTTCAGCTGAAAGACTGGCGCCAACGCAAAAAACAGCTTTACTTTCTTAGCTATTTCAGGAATGGTTGAAAAGGCTAAAAATCCCACTAGGGAACCCTGCGAGTGGCCGACGTAGTAAAGCTGGCTCTCCCCAGTGACATTAAGAGCGTACTCCAACATGGCCGGAATGTCCAATGAAGCCATTTCTTGAAAACTTAAGAGAAAAAATAACTTAGTGCGAAATGTATCCAAGAAAATTAAAGTACTTTCCATCAAACGTTTATGTCTTGATCTACAATACTCGTCACACTTGTTGGAACACCCATCGCCGTTTCCGCCATCCGTTAATGTTCATTTTCACAACTACTAGCAGTCGCCTGAAAAATTGTCACACAACATTGAATTGGGGGAGAGGGATACGGCATAAGATGCGATCTTGTAACACGGTGATTAAGTGTTCCAACCAACTGTGTCCAGTATTGTAGGTATTCTCAGACAACAGTCTTTTTTTAACCGTAGCTGTTTTTGTGCTGTTTCTAAAAACCTCGCCGGAAAGGTTGCTTGGGGCCAGGTGATTCTAAAACTACGTTTCTCCAAATGTAGACTTTCCCTGACAACCTCGTTCAGACGAGCCTTATACTCATCATACTAGTTAATGGTTCTGCGTGTCAAAAATTATCTACACCCCATCCCCTTTTCTTGAGGGAGAGAATTGCCTTTTATTTTTTTTGGAAAAATAGGGGATCAAACTAATATGCATTTGCCCCCTACGCATCCCATAATAGCTCCTGGAACAATATAATTCAAAACGACTGCCATATTGTCCAAGCAGTCTAATGCAGCTTGCATATGGGTTTCATTTATCAGATGGTAAAACAAGGCTAAAGGTGAAACAAAGTGTTCATCAATTCCGTAGAGATAAAGGGTAATTGAGATAAGTTCATCTGCAGCTTGACTGACAAAAATACTTTTACATCAACACCATTTCCCCCATTTTTTTCGTCGGATGTAAAAACCCTTCACAACCCACAGTCCCTTTATTCGCTCTGACCAAAGGCTGGTACTTAAAGTGCCAGCTTTCCAATACACACAAACTAAAGCCCTTACAGTTACTTTAGAAACTAATAGAAACTAATCCAGTAATAGTGATACTTAGCCCATTGACTGATTAATCCCCCCTCCCGACACACCTCCAATCCCAAAATTTCGGTTCCCAGGGACGCAAGCAACGATTACGTCTCGAGTATCTGTTTCCACGTATGTTACCAAGCCAGACATCATAACCACTGTCTGCCAAAATGTATCCCAGACTGTCATCAGGATAATTCTGGACCCAGTTTGATGAATCTCCCAAGAGGCCATGCAGTAGGAACACGACTGGTTTAGAGCCTCCATGTGCCTTGCCAGCTCGTCCGCGCGGAATACGTTGCACACC
>OX421445.1:19441896-19454396 GCA_949126865.1 Montipora capitata
GGAAGCTAACCAAAATGTTAATAAGGTTAGGCTTTTCAATTGAGAATTTTTTAATATAATTATCTTCTTAAGCCTTTTGTCGGGATTCCCCATACAAATTCTTAAACTTTTGTCCGGCTGGGCAGTGATCCCTAGCTCTCCGCTATTACAGTATGAAATCGTGTTTTAAACACGTTCAACCATAAGTTTCGCTCTGAGGGAAAAGAAATTAATCAAATTAATCAATTTTGCTCAGCCAAAATCAATACAACATCATTAAAATTGCTCCAAAATTATTAAAGCTGTTGAAATGAATAGACATCACTGTAATCACAATTTTGTTAATGATGCGCTTCATTGCGTCCCGTGGAAAGCAGTCTCAGCTTGGCGGCCAAAAACTGGTTTGACGAAAAATCTGAACTGTCTCTGCGCATGGAAATGAGGTTCTGGGATCGTGCGACCAGAGCTTTTTTCTCCTTTATTTTTTTTCAGTCCTCGACCGCTGATTTGGCAGCCTGCGTAGTTGGCGGCGAATGGGGAAGGGCGCAGTGAAATATCACAGCGCCACTCTGCATTCACCGCGCGGTTTGTGCCTCTCGCGTCAAAAATACCGCTACCTACGCAGGTTATTGATTTGGAATCGATGAGCGTTCTCTCCTACCTTCAAAAGGGTCACCCACGTCTTACGAAGGACCATTAGATACTTACAACGTTGCGAAACGCGTCTGGGTCCAGTTTTGGACAACACTTTCCAACCGGACGATTATCTACTACAGTCCAGAGGACTATCAAAGCAATCACCAAGGGCGGCTCAAGAACGGCGATACTCATTTCAACATTTGATGCAGAAATTCCGTCGGGCTCGGATGTCTTCGTGCAAGGATTACGAGGAAACCACTTCGAAAGATACTTGATCAACCCTCCTTCCAAGAAAGCTTGTCATCACCCATCAGTAGAGGGAAAATCTTATTTTGCTGCCTTTTTCCTTGAAATCAAACGTTTTTCCTTTCTGCTGCAGTCAAAATATTATTGTAGATCACTTGAAGGCACTTCAGCCCCCACATGCAGTTGCGTTACACCAGTCGTTATCATTGAGCAAAATACATTTGACCAGCGGATTTTCTGCTGTAACCTTAGTAACGGCATTGTTGGTGTTCAAGAATGACCAAAAAATGTCAAAGTGAGCAACCTTTTTCTTGAAAGAATTCCACTGGTACAGGAAAACGAGTTCTCAATAGGTAAGGCATACAATATAGTAAAATTTAAGGACTTATCTGTAGACACCAGTACCGGTAGAACAAATGATCGATTGCTGGGCATGTTGCCGACAAAAAACTCTCGAGTAGCATCTCAAAATCCTTAGAACTGCGTGTATCAGTTGTCGATCGAACGGAAGCGACCGGACAAGATTGATAAGGTGTTCGCAAAGTAAGTGTTTTCTTCCATCGTAGGATGTTACGAACGAAGCACAACCCTTAACAATCACTGCAGCTTAAGAGAAGCAAAGATGTAAGTTTCACCTAAAACGATCGCCGTTCAAACATATATAGGAACATTTCATATATTTTATTATTTTTATAGAATTAAAACTAAATCAGAATCACTTCTCGATCACACAAATACATGTACAACTTACATGTTTCCAAAGACGTGACGAGTTCTGAGCAATGTTGTTCAGTTGCTGTGGTTGATTTCTTATACATAATAATTTATATAATAACATCTTGGACAACAAAATTACTAGTGCCATATTTTCCTATGATTAAGTTAAAGAGTCAGGCAAAACAATGGGGCGTCTCCCATATGGACCAGGAAATGCCCACATTTTACAGAGCAAGGGTGCTGATATTGGGGTAATGAAGTTCTACTGTACCGAATATTCAACACGTTATGGACAGGAGGGCTTCAATCCTCGGTCTGGTGACCATACTGGCACTGGATATCAATCAAACTTTAGACCAGGGGTTTATTACAATCGTCGCTTGGATGAACTGGACAACCCGGTAATGGGGTAAGGAAAAAGTTTATTAGTACTAGTTCAAAAACGAGTGTGAGTGCTTCTTTGTATTTCCAAACGAAGACCGAGTCGTTTACATGTTTTCGTGCATTTGGAAATCCAATGAAGCACGATGCACGAGTTTTTGAATTACTTCTCCAACAAAAGAAATTATACATTCAATCACTTGAATATTTTTTGTACACCTTATGGTCAGAAGCATGTGAGAGCTGTGAGCAAGCACTCATTGCCATTAATTGATTTCAAAACACGTGTGTTTGAAATTATTGATTTCAAAATCATGTGTTTGAAATTATTATTGATTTCAAACCACGTGTTTGAAATTATTGATTTAAAAACAAATGTATTCGAAATTCATTCAGTGAATCAGCAAGCAGTGTTTCATTGGGTTTCAAACTAGTCCGCATGACCAGAATGGGGTGATGCAATTGGCTTATTAACTTATGAATTATTAATGAGTTTGAGAATTGTTATTTTCAAGTCCTGACACTCTCATAATAGGGTGTTACAGTGGTTATCATTAACATGTGCCCCTCAAGAACATTTTTTTTGTATTCAAAAATAAAATTTAGGTGGACATCAATCAAATGCTTCCATAACGAATTCAAATGCTGCCAAGACAACAGGAGTATCGTCATGGAAACATTGATGATTGATGTCCATCTAAATTTTTACTTTTGAAAGATGAAAAAAAGTTGTTGAGGGCTGGGTGTAACTGATAACTGCTGAAAAGCATTATTAACGCTGTGGGCTAATCAGATACCATTTTGCCAAACACTATCTGGTACTTTCCATGGATGCCCTTCGAATTTGGCTTGCCTCAAAGGAAAAAGCATAAGATTGAAAATGTAAATATTAATAATGCTGCTATTTAATAGGGCCTCCTTTATGTTGATTAAAAAGGCAAGCTAACCCAAAAGGCTGTATCAATGACAAAAAAATTATTATCATTTCAACTTCAAATCACATTTCTCAGAATAGAAAAATAAAACCAACCTGTCATAAAGGTCGAAGGGCCACCTTGACTTCCAATACATTTGCAATATATGTTAATTGCTGCATGTTACCTTAAATGGTTGATATTATTTTTCGTTATCTACAGGAGACTTTTGACAGACAACTATGCATCTATTACCAAGAAACACTTTTTACCCTCCAAAGGATCAAGTGGTATTGACCCTTTCTCCAAAGGCCTGCACATGACAGCGACAAGTGGATTTGTAAAAGACATTCCTGTTACTGTGCCAAGATCGAGACAGGTTAGAAAATGTTGTAAATAATGCTGAGCAGTATGATAGTAATCTGGACATTTACAGATATAAGGGTTGTTGGAATCTTTTGTTGTTAGTGACTAATTCTACCATTGTAAGCACTTTACGATACCATAACTAACCACAACAGTTGTGGTCTGTAATCCCAAAAAGCTGCACCTTTTTAATCAAAGTGCTGTAACTGTACAATAAAAAATGATTATGTACATAATACATATTACACAGTAATTGACATGAAATGAATTGAAGGTATGAATAAGATCAGATTTTTGAAGAAATGAATAATTCTCTTATATTTACAGTAATACTTGGCAAGAAAATTAATTAAAGCACTACAAGTCTAGTGTCAAAATAGAAGGATGGGAAATTGGGGATCCACACAGACGAATCATACCCTAGCTAACAGGCGTCATATTTGCTTTCTTTTAATTGTAATAATTTAAATTTTATTGATGGTTACTGTACTGTAAAAAATAAAAAATCATACAATAAACGCCAATAAAAATTATTTGTTATTACATGTACTACAGTAATAATCCTTGTAGCTGAGCAAAATTTATATGTTCCAACAATATGCAATTTCCAGGTTAGGGATGTGCACATTGACACCAGAGCTAAAGGAACTGTCTATCCATACCATCGCCCATTGCTATACACTCTTAAACAGAAGGATCCTATTTACAGGGAAAATGGATTCCATGTAAGTTGCCCTCTTGAACAATAATGCAAATAAAGTACAGTACATGATTTTTAGGCCCCACCTTTCCATTACATCTTACATTTTTCCTTTTACTTTTAGGGTCCTAGCTATATGTCCACAGAAACTCACACAAATTTCCCAGGAATCCCAAATCAGAGAAGTGAGTAAAAGTGGAGGGCTGAGATCATTATTAGTTTTACAGGGTACTTGAAATTTGCCTTAATTTAAGCATAACATTCATGTTGATCAAAGAGAGAATTTCAGTTGTTTTTCCCTAAAATACAAGTGCAAAACCCAAAAGCACTTCCAATGATTGTACTGTATTTAGGGAAAATTAGGAAGCAATGTATTGTGAATCGGGTATCTGTTGGGCTTAGTAAGGTCAGAAAAAAGTGTTTTTACAATTTAAGGACGTTCGCGCCCAAAATGTTCCCACCTACAGAATTTTTTTAAACTTGCCACGCAGAAAGGTAATGATCTACTTTTGCCAAAAAGGCAAACTGGGGGGTCACCGTGCTTGCTTTCGAGATCATGAGGTGCACTTTTAGAAGATTGCGTCATTTTAAGACGACCTTAGCTTACAACTGTCAGCAATAAAAAAACTACATTAGAGAAATTTAGATCAGGTAAACGTACTCAATTCAACATAACTAATATAACTACATGTAAATAAACTTTTGCATCTGATGTCTTTTTCTGTGGTGAAATAGACCTTGAAAAACAATAAATATTAGTCTAAGAAAGAAACTTCGGCCGCACAAGAGCATAAAAGGCGAAATATTAATATTTTGAAACTTCTCACGTACAGATAGTTTTTGTGTTTTGGTAAAATGGACAAAATCGGGAAAGGAAGTGATCTACGGGAAGAAAAATGGGGGTCACCGAGCATTCAAGAGAGTAAAATCGCTGCAAAGTTCTCAAAACGATTGTCTATTCGCACAGTCACGTCATTGCGTGACATTTCCAAGAAGACCTGGGTCCACAGCTATCCCATGATGCCACACGCTTTCACGCTTCATTCTTGTGAACAATGTTTGCGCCTTCAGCATCGTGTCTACCTTCGTGGTCTGCGATGCAGGACGTGTGCGTGACATGCGCGAAAAAATGCGCAGTAGCAATGGGCGCGAACGTCCTTAAGCCCTGTATTATTTACACATGCCAGGCCAGAGTGTTCAAAAGGTGGATAATGCTATCTATTGGATAAATCACTATCCAAATGGTTGGATAGTGCAAAAAAAAGGTTTAATTTGCTATGACTTAGCAAAACGTGGATATTCCTTTATATCCATTTGAACAACTGGCCCCAGAGTTGCATTCCCATTTAAATTTGGATGTACCTAAATTTAATTTTCCACACACCAGTAACTGTAACTAAAACACCTTACACCAAATACTTTTTTTTCTTTGATTTTCTTTCAGTGGACACTTCAACAAAAACTGTAGGATACAAGGAAGGATCTGGCTTCACACATGCATACAGTGATGAGCCAATCACTTTTAACCCAATGGAGGCCCATGAAGGAATGAGAGATGTAAAGAATGAAATAAATAATAATATTATTATCTAAGTATAGTTTTTGGCCAGTCTGTAGGATGTTGCAATTACAACATTTACCATAAATCAAGGAATTGCAGTAGCACTGATATTTTGTTTGAGCACTAATTTATGGTAGAGTAGGAAATTTAGCAACAATTATCAGGGATGGCACTAGGATTTTTCAATCTGGGTCCTGGGACCCGCATGTTCGGCCAGATTGGGGTCCCAAGCATTTGTTGGGGGTCCCAAAATCTTGGTGACCCTCTGCGAGAAAAAGAGTATGTTTTAAATTATGAGAAAAAGAGAGTAACCAACTTGGAATTAATATTGACGCATATGCATATGCATAGGACCGGCCGACAAAGGCTTTTTCTAGAGCCGTTACATTCATTCCTGGACAAGAACTCTGTTAATGAAAGAGCACCCTTCCCAAGGGTTTACGCATTACTGGTTTCCTCCCTTAAGAGCAACGAACAGTGACGTCTTTTGCTATATATTTGCATTCAGTGACTTGCAGAGTACATTCCTCTGAAGAAGACTGCAGAAGGTGGTCGAAAATTTAGTTTTAACCTTTTTAGATGTTTTAAACCCCATTTCTTAGAACTTCAATTATGAGCACAGATCGCTCCAACAGTTTTACAAACAACAGAATATACTGACAAATCAAAGCAAGTTGTGTGAGTTATTTAAGTCAGTGCCTTGCGTCCTGGGACGTATTAAAATTTCGATGATGCATTTTTTGGATTTTATTTGCGTAAAAATGCACGATTTCTGTGTTAACGCGATCTCTGATTATTGGTTTTAGTATTGGTAAGTCTTGATTCATTGTTTAACAGTTGTCTTTACAACTGTAACTGTTGTATGTTTCATTCCAGCCAAGATGGACTCACCGACCAACTGGTTTTAGTATTATGAAAAAAGATTTCCTTCCTGTGGAATATCTTCATGTAAGTAGACATTTCAATAATATTATTGCTGCAAGCACTGGTGAGCAGCTCACTATTCTTGGCATTTGAGATACCTGTGCCTTAAATACCAGAATAAAAGTCAATTATAGGATTTCACTAGACAAACTCACAGTACACATGCCCAGCGGTTTTCATGTATGTTTCGTTTATTATTTCATATTTAATTACCTTTCTGTTATATTAGTTTCCATCTTCTGCTTGTGTAACAGTCTATCAACCTTGTTCCCAGGGTCTCTCTTCTTCCCTTCCTTGGAAGGGAAGAAGAGAGACCCTTGGGACGAGGTTGACAGACCTTTTCTTATTATTGGTAATATGTTGATATCCTATTTATAAATATGCACTTTCTACAATACATGGATATAGTGATCATTTATATTTTTTAATAAATAAAGTACAATCATTTTTATCGTGAGAGTAATTGATTCTATTCCAGCAGCACTTCACTTCCTTTTAGAAATTGCTAGTTTTAATCTCTGGAGACTTAAGCAAGGACATTCTACTGATGAGGTAGACAACTAGTCTTAAGGGTATTAATATACAGGTGTAATATGATTTAGGGACCACCAGATGTAACCTGAGAGGTTCTACTGTACGGGTACACTTTTAATGTAACAATGTAGTAAGAAGTTCTCAACATTTATAGTGCACCTAAATATAAACTCAATTTTTTCATCTACAATTATATTTATTTAATGTCCCCACCAAAAGCAAACATGTTTTACCATTTTTACCTCAAAATTTCGCTTTTTCATCTGCTGGGCAATTCAATAACCGCAAAGTTATCAAAAATAGCTGCAGTAATTTGAACCCACGACCGTAAGGTGAGAAGCATGGGTCAGTTCTCAATTTTACGACTCACAAAGTGCTTTGCAATGGAAAATTTCTGTGAAAACAGGAATACAAAGTGGTTTATTATTATAATATTATTATCTGGACTCATGACCCTGATGTGAGAGGCATGGGTCTATTCTCAACTTTACGTCACAAGTAAAATCGAGAATACATGTAAATCCATGCCTCCCACATCACGGTCGTGGGTCCAAATAATAATATTACTGCCAGTTCTTCCGAGTTTACGTGGCTTGCATGGCACAGAAAAAGAGAAATTGTGGGTATCAATGGTGACAATTACGTTTGCTTTGGATGAGGAGATTACATTAGGAACAGAAAATATTGGAGTTTAGTTGCACTTTAACATGATAATAATACAAATGTAGCTTACATGTATGTACTGTATATGTATATATATCATGACATTCAGTTGTATAATGATCTGCATTTTTCCTCTGCAGGGAAATGAGAAGTTACCCACGTTGTCTCATGGATCTGAACGCAGCACAGGATTTACTCATGGCACCAAAGCAAGACCAGTCTTTTATTCAAAACTTGGAGAGGTACATGTACTTGTGTATTTGCCTTCACCACAGCCATCCCACAATAATTATGTTGTAGCCTAGGTCTAGTGTAAGATTTATTTGAGCCACAATTGGGCAAGGCAATTACGAGCTACAACATGATTTGGATGGTCTGTCAATTTCCTCTGATGGCTTGAATCTCACTTACTGAACATTCCTCAAATAAGTCATGCATACCTGTTTACACCCAGTTCAAGAGTCTTTTTAGCCTGCATAGCTACATGTAGCAGGACATTTTATCACTGGATTATTCACCATGTGGAAGTAAATCAATGGTTGCTTCAGTGTGTTTGGCTACAAATGATTCGTCAAAACTACTCGTCAACATGCCAGTCGAAGCCCACTTGCAGTCAAAGTAGCACGAAACGACCATTGTATTTACTCGCGAGTGTTAAAATACAGTAATCCTGTGATAAAATACTCCACCAGCTACACAGCCTAGAGTCTTTGCTCAATACATGTAATTATTTTCTTATTATTAAAAAGAGAAAAGGGATAGACCTTTTCCACATCCTAAAAATGTCATTAAAATAATGTTCCATGATAGTCGATGATAGTTTCAGAGCTTCTTATTCCACTCTCTGTCGTCAACTATCACTGGCATGGGCAAAAATTGGTTTGATGAGAATGGACGAGAGTTTAACATAGACATACATGTACATGCAAGCATGTTTGGATGAATGCCAGGACTCAATGAGGGAAATTTGCAAGAACAGACATAATTATGTATACCAGTATTGTCAACTATATAACAGGGAAAATAAAGCTTCAAGAAAGTTGCTGAGAAATTTATATGAGACAATGAGATTTCAACCCAGTTATTAAGAGGAGGCATATAATCAAGCCATTTTACAGTACATGTACCTTAAAGAATTTACTATTATTATGAGAAAAATATTTTCTTACAAACTTTCTCTTTGTTATTCAAATCTACCAACCACTGGAACAATTCTCTATTTTCACCAGTCCCTTAATACATTTTGGGGATTATTTGCATTAAAACAATGGATATCCAGTTCACTGTTGAGACAGTGACACAAATTCACCGTCATTTTTACACTCCCCTTCCCACTCCCCTACCCCTTAGTCAATGTTGCTATGTAGTATTGTCATCTGTCCTAGAGTATATTTCCGACCAAGATAAAGGGCGGATTTTAAACGGATAATTTTCTGGAGTCATGCAGTCCTCTTGCTATTTTATTCCCTTGAATGTAGTTTTAATAAGTTTTACCATTTTTATCACTTATCTGTAATTTTGTACACGACCCCACAAGCTTTTAGCTTTGAATTTAATATCGTGTTTAAATAAAGGTTGTATAGGTTTGTTGAATAGTACCCAAAATGTCTCTGTGTCTCAACAGGATTGAAGCATATAATGTGCCAAAGCCTACGCAACAGTTCATATAAATTATTATTTGATGAAAGGACGTCAAACTTATCGTCAAAGTTACCCATTGGTTACTAATTTCCTTTTTTTTTTCATATTCTATACAGGAGTACACTAAACTCGGAGATCTCCATCCGCGGATACAGGAGAAAATGAAAAAAATGGACCCTGCTGAATATTCGAACATGGCTAACCCTAGCACTTTCTCGAGGTGCGTTTTATACTTCTAAACACGCGCATTTTAAATGATTCTCTTTAAGCGGTTAACCTTATCCATACCCACTAGTACTGTTTATAATATGTCAAAGAATTACCTGGTTCCTTTTGCATCACACTTGTGTCCGCCATTTTGTTCATGCGAAGTCTGGGCTCTAGCTCTAGTATGGCGCGAAGACATTCGTACCGAGACTCCTGCGCGCAAGTCACCAAACCGAGTCTTGCTAAAGACTAACAACGCTTGGGTCAGAGCATGGTCGTACCTGAGCGTTTACAGACGATACGTCAAAGGCAGAGGCACTAAGCGAACAATGCGACAGCGTTTTTACGCACGAGAATGTAACCAACCTAGCAGATGTCCCTAAGTTACCCTATGGCGACGTACCAGACCTAATTCACTACCCGCGGCAATCACATCTAGCTAGAGTCTATCAGACCAAACAAAGCTTGCGGCCCAGAACAAATACCCGATCACGTTCTCAAGGAATCTGCAACCGAGCTGGCTCCACTCCTCGACTCGTTCTTCCAGCAATCTACACTACATCTTCATCTACATGTCCCGGCACTCGGCAAAGTCCTTTTGACTTATGGCTGTTTTTGCTTAGGTGGCCTCGTACACCACAAGTTTTTTAGAACATTACGCCAAGCCGACCACTTCTGCTGGAAAGAACACACTCACAGAGGACAGCCACAACACCGGGAACTTCATCCCCTACTCTTTTCGAATATTGAGTGGGTCCTTTAACGTCCCACAGAGAACTTATAAACATGGAATATTTTTCTTAGATGCGGCCTATGGTTTATATTCCTTATCCGAGAAGACTTGAAAGTCTAACCATTTGCGGATGTAATTATAAAGGCAGCACTTTCTCCTTAGTTATTTAAAGACCTTGAGTGTTGGTCTGGCCGGAGTCGAACTCCCGACCTCCCGCATTGCAGCCCGGTGCTCAGCCAGCCACCGGTGCGCGGTGCAATCTTTCGATTGCAATCTTACGCAATCTTCCGATATCGGCGCACTGCCATTTGATTGGAAAGATGCCAATATTTCCGCTATCTTCAAGAAAGGGCACCGCGCCGCCCGACCCAAAGAATTTCAGACCTGTATCTCTAACATCTCTGACCTCTAAGATCATGGAACAAATTGTGTGTAGACAGATTTGCCACCACCTCTCTGTAGACTCCGCCATTTATCGCCCTCAGCACGGGTTCCAGGGGGAACTTTCCTGGAGACTGAACTGATAATGATGATCCACTACATGTAGTGGGCAAATATCCTGAACACTCATGGCCAGGTTGAAGTGATTTTTCTTGACTTCGCCAAGCCTTTGACTCTTTCCCCCATGAACAATTATACTTCTGAAAGCCTGGTATTATGGTATCAAGGGCAAGTTCCACGGCTGGCTACGTGATTTCCTTTCCAGCAGAAGGCAACGTGTTGTAGTATTATCTATTGCATCTCACCTCACAAACGTACTTGACTTGCTGAACTTCCCATTGCCAGATTAGCGTTGCTACAGGCAATTACTCAAATTAAAGATTAAGTTAGAGCTTATGCTTCATGAAAAAAAATCCCAATTTTTTTTTCCTACTGTGATTTTTGCTTCACCAGCATTGCCAAGATTTCGTTCAAGGGGAAACAGAGAACCGATCCAACCGAAGCAGAGAGACTGGGTAACGTGTCCCTAGGAACAAAGGTTAGTTAACGAAAACATACGAAGAACAAACAGCCGTTACAAATCCAATAATCCACAAACCACCTAAGCGAGCAAATGTTTGAATGATATATGTTGTAAAAATTTTGTGGTTGGTGACTGCACACGATGCAGTTATGAGCTATGCTGTTAGTCGTTATTTGACTGCATTTGTAACTGCGTGATGCCGTTCTAGTCAAAGACTTGCATTTCACCCTTGCTCACCATAGAGTCTCCAGTAGCTCAGTGGTTAGAGCACCCGGCTAGATCACAGAAGATCGTGGATTCAAATCCCATCTGGATTTCTGAGTTTCCAAGGGATGCAATTTCACTACATGCATCAATAATCCACAAGTGTAAAGAAAAACAGAGCTTCAAAAAAACTGAAAATTGAATCAATGTGGATGGGAATTCTTCGGAAAAGAAGGATGTCCTGAGACAGAGGCTGTATCAGGGCTGTGCAGTTAATTTTGTGTAGTTTTGCTAATTACTTCCCTTACTCGCTATGCAACTTAACGTTACCCAGAAATTACTTTTGAACAACGCAAATCAAAGTTTAGGGACAAAGCACTGTTTGTCGAGCATATACATGTATATAAATTTAAGTTTAAAAAAAACAGAGATAAACTTTGAAAAACTGTTAGGTTCTTTGTGCCTAGAGTCTTCTGCCCGTATCTTTGGTAGGTTTCAGGGGGTAGTAAAAAAAACAGAGATAAACTTTGAAAAACTTGTAGGTTGCATGGTTTTCAAAAACCCAAATTGCAATATATTTTTATCTTTTTCAATTTTGCAATATTGTCTTTGTGCCTAGAGTCTTCCGTGCGTATCTTTGATAGGTTTCAGGGGGTAGTAGATCTAGAGAAAAAAAAAACAGAAATAAACTTTAAAAAACTGTTAGGTTGCACGGATTTCAAAAACGCCACTTGCAATCTATGCCCGGCCATGTGTGCCTCCTTTTGTATTTGCTGTTTTATTCAAAACTGTATTTATTTTTACGTGTGGCTTGATTTGGGTGTCACTTGTCGTGACACGTCCCTTTCAAGTCTTTAGCTTGACCCCTGACTCTTTCAGGAACTGACTGGCTACAGTGAAAACAATGACCAATATTTTGAGACAGCCGAGACGGCAGAGTCACTCAGAAGATTTAAAACTCATTACAATGCTAAGTAAGTATTCACCATCCTAAGGATCGATCTAGAGACGAGGGGGTTTGGATGGGTGGGAGGGGAGAATTGAAAGAAGCCATTGGAGGCACTACCGCGCTCCCTTCCCCACACTCTCATTGAGAAAAATTACCTGAAATCAACTTGGATCACACT
>OX421445.1:19461896-19465072 GCA_949126865.1 Montipora capitata
ACGTTCAGCTTGCTATTTAATCCGTGAAAGTAAATTCCGAGGCTTTGCGAAGGTTTTTAGGGAAGCGGCTAATTTCTCGAATCATCTATCGATTTGGGGCTGCTGATAGTCAAGCATCAAATGGACCTCTATAGCTTATGTTTTGCTTTCCCATTTACACCACGTGATGTTACTCTTGGGAAACGTTTCTTTCTAATAACGTCGTATGCACGTGCATATGTAACTGAGCATGACTTATGAAAAAACAAAAGGAAAATTCCCTCGGGAGCGTCACGTGGTCTCAAATGGGAAAACAAAAAGTACAAGCTAAAGAGAGGCCCTGCCAGGGAAGGGGGAAAGTCATATAACGGCGCGTGATGTGGAAATTCGGATGCCTGCAGCTCCAAAGTTGATGGGCGTTCCACAGTTAATCGGTTTCGCGTATCGAGCATGTAACAGGCAACCAGCCATTTGAGTGCGTGCAATTTGAGACAATAAACAAGCACGAATCCGAATCCCCTAAATTTGATGAATCCGGAAACTTTCCCCCTAGTGTAAACGTAGTCTATGTATTACTTTTAGTTTCGAAGTTTCCCCGCGATTCCTGAATCCCATAATTATTGTTCACGGTAAATATCGTACGCGTAAATACGCCACTTACTTACCTATTTCGCAAATCAAATCCAGAGCACAAGTAAATCACAACTTGTGTAATTCACAGAAGCGCTGGTCAATGTCCACAAATTTCTTTGCAAAATTTGCACTCGAAACCTTATTTTGATTGCAAACATAATATTACAAGTTGCTGATTGCGCAATTCTTTAATCACCGCCGGGCAATAAAACTTGGCTAATTAACAATTATTCCATGAGCGCGCGTTGGATATGAGATGATAGATAGCCAACGAGGCGCGTAGCGCCGAGTTGGCTATAATCATCTCATATTCAACAAGCGCGAGTGGAACAATTGTTTTATTAAAAACGCCCCCAAAATATAGAAAACTAGACTACAATAAAAATAAAAAGGCCCAAAAAATCACGCATATGCTTGCCGTGTTTGTAGATCATGGTATAATGGCTCATAACCCATGATGGCTTAACCAATCAAAACTCTCGAATTGCATTATCCAGTGATCCAGCTTTAATCAGTAATTTCTGATATCAAATCGGCTTTACCTTCGTCTCATGTATGCATTAAAAAGGATATTTTCTCTGCTTAATAGTCAGTTTTAATGCTTTCCAGTAATTTTTGTGGACGAAAAGAAAGTGTGTGAACTGACCAACTGACCTTATAAATCGACGTGTAATGGTAGGCGGGGAAGGTTAGGGAGTTGAAGGCAATAAACACATGTAAGGCCACGAGGCCAGGAGCACATGGGCTCCTGACGAGGCTCAATAGATCTCATCAGATATCTTTTACCTTCTGGAATAATGTAGTGTCAAAATATGCCAAACCACCGTTCCTTTTTGATTTCTTTGTCGCCAATTCTAGGCTTTGACGTCGCTGTCGGAATTTTGCTGGGAAAGGATGTCATTCGTCGGGATTTCGTTTTATGTGCTGTTGCTACTTTTTGGGCCATATCGCTTGTCGGAATTTACCCTGGCAAGGCCTCAAAGAGGTCCTTGTACGTTTTGTTAGAGATTGAAGAGTTGCACTTGTAACACTTTCAACGGTTATGTATTGGACATGATGTCAAAGAGATTATTGTGTTCGTTAGAGTTTTAGTTTTATTTTCTTTAAGAATTTTTATTATTGCATTAGTTAATGTCATATTATTATTTTTAATTGTATCATCTATTGTTTGAACATTTTTATCTTTCATTACATTTATGCTATAATCGATAACAGTTCTTAGTCTGTCTTCAAGAGATGTTAAACAATTTTGTTTATCATTTATTTTGATTGTAAATGATTACGATCTAATTCTTCAATTATCACACTAAACTCAATCCATCATATTCATCATTAAACATAATTTTATCAGTCTGATATTTATTAAGATAATTTAGTTAGATCTTTGATTCTTGCATAGGCAAAGTTAGATATCGACATTATTCTATGTTGTACACTGTATACTGTTGTATTGTAAAACCTTTGCCACGTATCGAGCGTGTTACTAACTAGTTAAATTCTAAACTTGAAAACGTTTCGCCTTCCCGGCCTCTTCAGTTCTTAATATTGTTTAGGTTTCTGGACTTGTACTTATATTTATATTTGCATAAGATCTACATGGTCTCCCATGGGAGGCAGAACGTTAATTGTAGGTGTTTAAATGCCAATTAATCCTTTTTAGTTCTTGCGTGTGGCAAATACACGGTATTCCACTCTTCTTTCGCGTTCATACTCTTTCTCTCTGGGATTTTTCTGATATGTATTGCTTCTGTTATTTGTCTCATCATTGAGTCTCGGTGAAAAGTTCTCACGACGTTCATTGTGAATTGCTGGATATGGCCATTGTGCTCTTTCAGACAATGACTCCATAAAGGCGAGTTCTGTTCTTTCTCGTGTAATAACTTCATGTGTTCTTTTCCTCTCGTGTAGGCGTTGCGGGCTGTTTCTCCACAGTATTTGCTGTTACAATTATTGCACTTTATTTCATACACAATGTTGTTCCTCGAGCAATCACCTTTCCCTTTTGATGTGCATACGAAACAGTCTTCACGTCTACAGTTTCTCTCTTTCATGGGGTTGGATCTTTGTAGAAGGGACGTGATCGAAACTCCATTCTTCTCAACCACCTTTATCCTAAGTGTCGATTTATTGATCTCTTGCTGTACCGTTTTCTTTAGCTCTCCATTGGGTGTGGCAGGGATGAACAGTACTGAATCGTAGTTTCCTTTCCCATACCACTCTTGTGCCTTTGATCTTTTCTTTCTTTCCCTTTCTCTCTTCTTCCATTCTCTTGGTCGGTGAAGGGGTCTCTCTCCATTCCTATCTTTCTCTAATAGGGTGTGGTACGCTGACAGGGCTGACTTGACGACTTGATGTCTGAAGGCTTTATCATATCCTGAATACTGCATCTTCAGTGTGGTGTTTGACGCATGCTCAGTTATTCTTTGCCACGGTAGGCTTGTGCTACAATTCAGGAATACTCTTAGTAGTTCTTGGGTCATGACGGCGCGTTTAATTGACCACGGAAGTGCAGAGTTGGCGGGTACGACTGATTTCGATGAGACCTCCTTCGCGTAGAACTCGTG
>OX421445.1:19465272-19475272 GCA_949126865.1 Montipora capitata
CAACCAAAGACATCTGATCATGCACGAGTTCTACGCGAAGGAGGTCTCATCGAAATCAGTCGTACCCGCCAACTCTGCACTTCCGTGGTCAATTAAACGCGCCGTCATGACCCAAGAACTACTAAGAGTATTCCTGAATTGTAGCACAAGCCTACCGTGGCAAAGAATAACTGAGCATGCGTCAAACACCACACTGAAGATGCAGTATTCAGGATATGATAAAGCCTTCAGACATCAAGTCGTCAAGTCAGCCCTGTCAGCGTACCACACCCTATTAGAGAAAGATAGGAATGGAGAGAGACCCCTTCACCGACCAAGAGAATGGAAGAAGAGAGAAAGGGAAAGAAAGAAAAGATCAAAGGCACAAGAGTGGTATGGGAAAGGAAACTACGATTCAGTACTGTTCATCCCTGCCACACCCAATGGAGAGCTAAAGAAAACGGTACAGCAAGAGATCAATAAATCGACACTTAGGATAAAGGTGGTTGAGAAGAATGGAGTTTCGATCACGTCCCTTCTACAAAGATCCAACCCCATGAAAGAGAGAAACTGTAGACGTGAAGACTGTTTCGTATGCACATCAAAAGGGAAAGGTGATTGCTCGAGGAACAACATTGTGTATGAAATAAAGTGCAATAATTGTAACAGCAAATACTGTGGAGAAACAGCCCGCAACGCCTACACGAGAGGAAAAGAACACATGAAGTTATTACACGAGAAAGAACAGAACTCGCCTTTATGGAGTCATTGTCTGAAAGAGCACAATGGCCATATCCAGCAATTCACAATGAACGTCGTGAGAACTTTTCACCGAGACTCAATGATGAGACAAATAACAGAAGCAATACATATCAGAAAAATCCCAGAGAGAAAGAGTATGAACGCGAAAGAAGAGTGGAATACCGTGTATTTGCCACACGCAAGAACTAAAAAGGATTAATTGGCATTTAAACACCTACAATTAACGTTTTGCCTCCCATGGGAGACCATGTAGATCTTATGCAAATATAAATATAAGTACAAGTCCAGAAACCTAAACAATATTAAGAACTGAAGAGGCCGGGAAGGCGAAACGTTTTCAAGTTTAGAATTTAACTAGTTAGTAACACGCTCGATACGTGGCAAAGGTTTTACAATACAACAGTATACAGTGTACAACATAGAATAATGTCGATTTATTAAGAATATTTCGAATTTTTTCTAATAAAAGATTAAATTTAATATCCATTATATATATATAGATAAGATAATTATTATTTTTATATAATTTTATTATATGGCTTGTGTTTGTAGCCGATATAACACGCGCTCTGATTGGCTAATTGTGACTGAATTGTAGGGCATTATTCTCCCGTAATGTCCACGGGCCGATTACGGGCTTGCAAAAACGAAGCAAAAGGTAATTAAAAAGCCATATAATAAACTACTTACTAACCGAGCTAGCTCGAGCCGTACTGGGGAATATTGGCCCTCGGTTGTTTTTGTACTGTCACGACCTCGGGCCAATATTCCCCGGTACGGCCCTCGCGCTCGGTTAGTAAGAAGTTAGTATTGAAATCATCTTCAATTTCTTCTATTAATTAATTCATTCATAACAATAACCATAAGCAAAACTAGTTACAGCTGTATACCATTTTCATGGATAAATCTCTTCTCATCAAAACGAGACATGAAGAGATTTCGTTGATTTCAAAACTACCTAATTGATGATTTTGACTTAGTATGATGTATTGGTTTGTTTTCAAATAATGTTTGCTTATAGTCTTCATGTTTAATGTTTTGTTGTATAACATTTCTCTTTATTCCTTTAGCTGTCTTTTCACAATTATTATTGTAATTATCCCCTTACGTCCCCCGCGCACCTCAACAGACAAGAAACAAGCGAGTGAATCTATTTGTGCATCTTTAACGAAAGAACGGAGAGATCCAGAGGCCTCGAAAAAAAACCCAAGCAAGGAAAGAAGCCCAAACAAGATCCACAGGAGAAAGGAAGGAGGTGCGAGGAGGGGGCGAAGGGCACTGAAAACGGGATTACAACATGTGAGGCAACCGAAACTAGAACGAGAACGAAAATACATAGACATAAATATGACTTGATTACAATACTTGAATATGCTTGGAAACAATGTTTGAAAGTACAAGTCTGTCCGCCAAAGGCAGGCGTAAGTACAACATGTAAGCGTCGGATCTCCAGTCTCCTTGAAGTTTAAGTAATGGTCCGGCTAAGAAGCAGGCAGAAAAACAATAGCCCGCGGCAATAGCGTCGGTTAGTTAAAATGTGCCAACATTTTTAATCAAATTAAGTTCGGCTGTTCCCATTGGTGTAAGCAGCTAAAAGCGCGAAATTTGAATTTCAATGAAAAATGTAATCGACTTGCCGTCTAAAAAATTAGATTCTGTTTCGTAGAACAAATCATTATGCCTTCAAAAACTATGTTTGTAAATATCGTCAAGATTCTATGCGCCATTTGATTGGCGCATAGAACAATGCCCAAATTTGGCCGAGAGACAGAGATCAAGGGCATGGGGAAGAAGAAATCCAAAAAGGGCTTTTTTTTCATTTTTTTCTCATCTTTTTTCGACATTTTCCGATATTAGCCAATCAGATGCCTCGATTGGAGTGAAGTTAAAAATTAATATTTCGCAGCTTCTAAGTACTTTTGCCGCTGGGCTGCCTGCTTCTTAGCCGGACCATTACTTAATGAATTCAGCTGGGTTTCCGCACTTAAAGGCGAATGTAGCGCCTCCGCGACGTAAACTGTGGCCGGAGAAATCCTGGGGATTGAAGGAGGCAAGGGAAGCTAAATGTTTGATGCCATCGTTGAGAGACTTGGCCGTGATGCAATCGAACTTGTTGGTGGTGGTGGTAAATGTGAAGAGAGGGTATTTGGCAGGAGCGGAGACTGTGCGAAGCAATGAGTGGAGCGCAAACGTGGGAAAGAGAGGTGATCCTGGGATTCGCGGAACTGGAACAACAAGGGCAGTATCGCCAGACTGGCGAGTTTTTGATCGCTTGACTGTCAGAAGGGCGCCAGAACTGGTGAACGTAACGCTGCCTCTTGATAACGCCGTGTGTGAAGAGAAGGTGTCGTCGAGTGAACGTGGAACAAGGTTGGCTGCTCTGATAAATGTGAAGAAACCAACGTGAAAGGCAGACCACAAGGCGAGATGGGCGGAGTCGCAGAGGTTAAGATGAGCGCAGAGTTGACGCCACCATCAGCTTTTATGCGAATAAACTTTAATTCTTTATTATATAAAACAAATAGATTTCATGTTGCCGTGCGTCTGTTCAGTAATAGATCACAGAAGACGTCAAAATGTGGTAAGAACAAAAAAGTAGCACACGAGGCGATAGCCGAGTGTGTCACTGATGTTCTTACCACATTTTGACGTCTTCTGTGATCTATTACTGAACAGACGCACGGCAACATGAAATCTATTTGTTAAATATACCAGGTGCTTTCCATTCGACCATAATTATATAATTTCCGGCTTAAATTTTTAAATGATGTTTTCGAATTTCCTAATGTCTTCCTACAAACTCCCTATCCATTGGATTCTGATCCTCAAGTGCATTAAGGCTTGACCAGCCTAATTATTATGCATATTTATATTTTAAGGGAAAGCATTTGTCCAGAGCCTATGAAACTTGGCAGGCAGTTAGTTATCGGTATTGCTATATTTTTTCCAAATGTTCCGTATCACATCCTAGTCACGTGACCCGAATCGACTTATAACAGTTATGTTTTTTACTCAAAATTGGGGAACATTCAGCTACGTAATATCAATCTTGATTCTTGATTATTCCATAGTCCCTTCTAAAGGCTTTGTCATGTTGCCTTTTAATTATGTCCACATGTTAAGAGCAATAAACAATTGAGGAAAATAGGTCACGTGACACGATAAATATCCATATATCTTAAAAGGTAAATACGGAGTACCACGTTAAAAGGCGGCATTCGGTAGGCACAGTTGTGCTAAGCGTGTTAATGCCAAACGTTTTCAACATTTTGAAGTATAAATGTTCCCCATTTTTGAGTAAAGGATATAAAAGTTATAAGTTGTTTTAGGGTCACGTGACCAAAATGTGATGTAAAATATTTTTGCAAATTAATGACAACACCGATAACAAACTTTCTGCTAAGTTTCATGGACATTGGACAAATATATGCATTAATCAATCAATCAATCAATCAAGTTTATTGTCATACTTTAGGCATTGTTGCCCAGTTGCCCGAGCCAGAGGTTGGTTAGGTTGGTCAAGCCTTAATACACTTGAGTCGATCCCGAAATTTCCAGAACGTTCGGCTAAGCGATTGGCGTTTCAGAACTTCAACAGCTTTCGGATTCTCGGAAACGTTCCAAGGGATCTTTTGAGGAATGGAAAGGGCCCAAGATGACAATAGTGGCTACACTGTAGTCTCTGTTGTTCGCACAGCTATTTACACTGGACATTTGATTTACTCTAGTGATTGAAAAACCGCTCTTTTATTTTAAAAGCTCAGTTTGCACTCACATTACCGTGTCACGGACAGCAACTTATGGTGCCACATTACTTTGAACGTTTCGCAAGAACTGTAAGAAAGTAGGTAACTTGGCTACAATCTGCTCTGGTTCCCAGTTTTCTTCCTCAAGCATTCGGTCCCATTCTTTAGAGTGAAGATGGATATCCGTCTGGACAGGAAAACAAAACAAAAATATTAAAACCTATTTTAATTAATTTAGTAAGGATGGCCCGGTGGTAACACTCGTGCCTCCCACCACTGCGAACCCGGGATCGCATCCTGAGGTCGTATGTGGGCTGAGTTTCAGTCGATCTCAAATCTTACTCCAAGTCTATTCCATCTGGCTGTGGTGCTGTGTCCGAGGTTATACATAGGTCGTGTTCAGGGGCCGAGCGCCTAGCCGGCTGCACAGCTCCTTCGGTCCGACCTCGTTGAGCTGCGCCCTTAGCAATTCAGTCCCCGACTGCGAATAAGGGCGATTATCAGGTCAGATATTATTATTAAATGACCGACAAACTGACGGACGGACTGACTTGACTGTTTCGCTGATTCGCTGAGGGACTCACTGACTAATTGACTGACTGACTGGCTGGCTCACTGGCTGACCCGCTATCTGACAGCCGGACGGATGGACCGACTGACTGACTTACTCACTGACTCACTCGCTGACTGGCTGGCTGGCTCGCTGGCTGACTTGCTATCTGACTGACTGATGGATGGATGGACCGATTGGCTGACTCACTGACTGGCTGACTCGCTATCTGACTGATGAATGGGTGGACCGACTGGCTGACTCACTGACCGACCAATTGATCAACCGACCAACTGATGATAGCCGAGTGTCCAGACTGACTGAGTGAGCGAGTGGTGAGCGAGTCAAGCGTACATGCGCAGGCTACTGAGTTCTTAGAAATCTTGCAAACAAGTTTCACAAAATGAGCAAACGTTTTCTACATTTGTAAGGAGATGCAAGTTGCAGTATAATTTTGGGAATTAAAGCAATACCTCTGGGTCTATTTCGTCAAAATCGCTCGCTTCAGTTTCGGCGGCATCCACGGTTTTCTCTTGATATTTCGAAACAAGCAAGGTAAACTCTTCGTCATCCATTTCATACTCATAAATCCTTCTTCGACTTCGCCGCTGATAAAACAGGTCAAACCCCTCTGGTCGCTCCGAAACTGGTGGTAGTTTTAATTGACCGTCCTTGATCTTCATTCCCATGAGATAACTTTCTAAGATTTTGTCTTCTTCTTCGGCTTGAGACGTCCTGGGAACGAGGCCAATCACTGGGCCTGAGTAAAGAACAAGAGACTCGTCACCAGCCGCCTTTTATTTGTCTATTCAAGAGAGAAACACGAGAGGGATGGGGACGAGTCAGACTAGCACGGCACGAAGGGAAGGTGTTAATACGAAAAAGAGATACAGGATATTGCCGGGAACAAGTCAGTAAAAGTGGAAACGTGTCTTAAATATTTGGCCCCATGTATGAGTCGTCTACCTCATTAACATGTAAATCACGACTCCAACAGAGCCGCATCCATGATTGAAAATGTTGCGTAAATTTTTTCAGTCACAATCTTAAGCGTTACAGTTTATTTTAAACCAGGATATTGTGTCTCGAAATTTATTACAGGAACTGTTGAACATGATGTACTCAAGAATCATCAATGGAAGTAGAAATTACGTTTGTGATTCAAGAATCGTCGATAATTGCGCATTCCGTATAACACAGAAACGAAACGACATATACTAGTTACAAAGCAAATTTAAAAAATCTGTTAATTTCTTACATGTTTTTACGAACAGTCGGTAATCACATTGCTTGGAAGGCATGAAGATGTCCGCTTTCAGTCTCTGCTGTGTTTGAGAGCACATGTAGAAACATGGCGTGTGTGATGAGCCACACTGTTCATCAGGCAGCGCATGACTCATGACACTCATAACATTAAAGGGTGCACTGCGAGAGAACGTCATTGAACTTTCTCCGTCCCCTTCCCGTTCGCCACCATCTTTCTCGGTAAGCCATGCCTGTTAAATGAGAGGAGAACTATATAAGGTAACCTGCCATCAGGCGTTCCACTGTACATTTATACCATGCAATAGAAATCAGAATACAGGAAAGCCATTGTATATTAGATGGTATTACATCAACCTTCTCATCACGTGCCACGCGTTTGTCGCATTAATTGTGTTGGCCCTTATTCTCTATGGCACGGTGCAAGATTGCTATGCAACGCTCTGTCGTAGTATACCATGGAATATCCCACGAGTCACTTGTATTTTCTTGGTAGACACACTCGCCTAAAGACTCATGTATACCAAGAAAATACAGGTGACTCGTGGGATATTCCATGGTATATACCACGAGAGACCATTGCACAACTAGTATGCATCTGATGCACCACAAAGTAGCACACAGAACGGTATTCAAAACAAAAAATATCATTACCATGGTAATAAGCTCAGATAAAGGTTTCTTTTGTACACGAGTAAAGAAGGCCGAGCTCCATATGTTTGCTCTTTACCAAACATATGGAGCGCGCACAAGGGGCTCAGTTGGTTGAGCAACGGACTGTTACGCGGGAGGTCGTGAGTTCAACTCCGGCCGGACCACCACTCAGGGTCTTTAAATAACTGAGGAGAAAGTGCTGCCTTTGTAATTACATCTACAAATGGTTAGACTCTCTAGTCTTCTCGGATAGGGACGATAAGCCGGAGGTCCCGTCTCACAACCCTTCAATGTTCACAATCCTGTGGGACGTAAAAGAACACGCACACTTGTCGTAAAGAGTAGGGCATGTAGTTCCCGGTGTTGTAATCTGTCTTCTGTGGTGTATCCTGGTGGTTAACCTCGTAGGGGACCTATGTCCTATTGTTACTCCACCATGTATGTATTCATACTCAATCAGTAAATAAATAAATAAAATAAATAAACATCAAGCAGGGTTAAAAACAATTTTAGTTCTACAACGTTTCACTTTACCACAACTTGTTCACCCAATTAATATTTACATAATTGTAAAAAGTAAACTTCTGGATGCCGATCGGAGTCCTGGGCGGTGTTCACCCTTGCTGTCCAAGCACTGGTGCCTGGATACCGGCACGAAATAGTGATTTGTTCAGACACTGGGTATTCTAAAGACCGAAGTACCATGCATTTAGTGCTCGAGTACAAGGTCGATACCCTGTGCCCGGACACGGGTTCTGTGCCCGAATTCTGGTCTGAGTGCTTGGCAAAATGTGCGTTCACATTAGTGCCCAGCGAGAATCGTACTTAGTCACCGGCGGTGCGAGGGCACCAAGTGTGAACGTAGCCTTAGACGTAAATAACTCAGTTTTCTTCGCCTACTGGTATGACCTATCTTATTACATGCACACAAACGGTGCCAGGCTATCATAAGGAAACCTTTTCCCCACAGTACTTTGAATCAGTATCCAGTAACACGTTTTCCTATACAGCATTTACGGAGCCCCCATCCCTCCCGGCCCTAGCCTCCTGCTTCCCTTGGAGAATTTCTGAAATTTACACCATCCTTTCCCCTTTGTTTTCCCTTGGGTCTCTAGTTGACCTACGCCCCTTTACAACCTCTATTTTCTTTCGTTCTTGTTAATCTGCACCTCATTTGTTCTTAGGGTTAGGGACATTGTTTGCGTTATTTACATTTTGTTCCATAAACGGTACAGGTCGCCCACGGCTGGGCCTTAACAGCTGGGTGCAAATGTTACGTAATAGCCCAATTTAAACCAATACATTTTGAAAAATTATTTCTTCACAGCTTACCTTGACACGAACATATCGGCAAGTAGGAGTGTAGAAGGTGAAGTCGTATCTTACTTCCTCTTTAGCTGCACGGGATTTCAGATTGTTTTCAATGTGTTCAACTTCTACTTTTTCTAAACCTCCTTTGAATTTTGCCTTCCAACCAAGCTTTTCGTTTTCAAGTTTTTCTTTGATTTCCTCAAGTGTAAAATATTCTTCGTCTTGCTCGTCTGAAAAACAACAAATGACTGAACTATTCTACCTTGACTACCTCGTCTTTATTCGTAGGAAGCTCTCCCACAACTCCACACGCGCTGAGTATGACTAAGACGGAAGCCTGGAGGAGAGGCGGCCGCAAATTCCGTCTAAATACCGACAAATTGATGTCTATAACGACTACAACCGACAGAGCACAACGAATCTTTCACTCACCTTCATCGATCTTAGTTATATAGACATGGCCGAAGTGACACCATATGTCTACTAAAACCCTCTCTTCTTCCTTTTCTTTGTGAAGCTTTTTTAACACAATGAGGAGTTTATTCCTCAATTTTTCTATGCCAGTGAAGCCAGGGGTCGACTCCTTTTCAACAACAACAACAAAATTAGCATGTCAAAACAACTTATTGAAGGTTCTGGCTCCCAACATCATTTACAAAAGGTTGAAGTCACTTTAAGATCGTCGAGAGGCGCGGTGGCCAAATGGGTAACGTACCTGGGACCTAGACTCCAGATCAAGCGGTCTATGTTCGAGCGCTGGCAGGGAACATTGTGTTTTGTTCTTGGGCAAGACATTTTTGTCTCACAGTGCCTCCCTCCACCCAAGTGTATAACGAATAGACGAATCAAATCCCGGGAATGATAACCGGGCCATGGAATAACATCCTTTACCCATTCAAGGAGATGTTATACTGACTAACCTCGCTTCATGCTACGGAAACCGAACACAAAATAAAGGCGGAATGAAGAGCCACGAGCAGGAAATGGTCCTCGAATACAGATTTCCTGACCTTTTCATCAACGTTTTTTGACTAAAAGTACCTCCATATCTTGTGAAGTTTGCTCTAGTGGTTTTACTTCATAGACAGTTATGCCAGAGTTGCCGGCATCTGGAAGTTGTACGCTGGATAGCTCAAATTCGTGGTTCAGCTCTAATTGGGTCGTATCCACGTGAACATGCCACTCTGTACGTTTACTTGAGCGTCTCATCAAATTACACTTGAGGAAAAAATACAATTACTGTAGCTATCATCAATTAAACTGTGACAATTACTGCGTATGGAGTGTTTTCATGTGACGTCTTGGTAGCCATATTTAGGCCTGTCCTGATTGTGTACGCAAAATGCCGGAAAGTTGCTCACTGGAATGCCAAAAAGTTGCTAAAAATTGCCAAAAATCCAAAAAGTCGCTACCGAAATTTCAAAAGTTGCTGCCTAAATTTCTTGATATTTTTATATAAACGTTAATTAACAGCTATATTTTTCGTTCTTCACAATAATAGCTGACATCTGTCAAGAAAAATAGCCTGAAAGTTATAATGGCTCGCAAATTTAAATATGGGCGAAATCTATTAAGGATACTCTTGAGTGTAACGGAACGATATGGTTCATTTGACGTCTGGCCGACCGTTGTCAAGTGACGGGTTATGTGTTCAAACGTAACTTCAGAAGGTTGATGAACATTCAAGAAATTCACATAAATTGAAGTTTCTATGAAATCTTTGACCTTTTCGTGC
>OX421445.1:19480272-19485272 GCA_949126865.1 Montipora capitata
CCCACAGAATTTTTTTTTTAATTAAAAAGAAATTAATTTCAAATTAAGTTAATTTAACATGCAAAAAATGGAAAAAAATTGGCCAGTTGGGAACAACTAGTACCCCAGTTGCTTTCTCACTGTATATATTATGTAAGACTCTTGGAATAATACAGAAAGGTGGAAATAGGTAAAAGGCTTCAATATCAAGTCTGCATGAAACATATTTATCAACCTGAAAATTAAGTCTAGAGGCAAATAGATGGATATTAGGCTTAATTCCAAATCAGCTCATTACATCCATGTAGAGAGACGTATAAAGACACCACTGTTTCCTTCCTTGATAACCGGGATTCTTTATCAGCTTCAGTATTTGATTTCCCAGGAATATGTGTACCCGTAACAGGGAGCCAAACTTTGTGCTGGATATAACACTCCCATATCTCCTTAACTAGCCTACTGTTTGCGAAGGAATGACAGGTGCAACAGCTGTAGTGTTATCAACCATGAAGTTAATATGCTTCCCTGATACTTGGTCAGGAAATTACATTAATGCAAACAGGGCAGCAAATACTTTCAAATAATTAATATCATGCTGAGCTTCCTCTTGGGTGCAGTTCCCCCTTTTGAGTGACCATCAACACATGCTCCTGTTACTGTAGGTTGTCTCCATCGTTAATAGGTCTTTTGCAACTAACGATCACATGGTACAAAATCCGCCATGCTAGAGGGCAAGCTCATTATTATTCCCCCACTGGGACATTAAAACAAAGGCAAGTCAAGCTTGACTGGTTCAGGTCTCTTTATTTTAATGTCCCAGTGGGGGAATAATAATGAGCTTGCCCTCCAGCATGGCGGATTTTGTACCATGTGATCGTTAGTTGCAAAAGGCCTATTACATTCTATGCCCTTGGGAGAGACTTAATCCACCAGTTTAATATGTCTGATATGGTCTCAATTAAGATCCATCAAAGTTAAAGAATAAGAAGGCTTAAGGACATATACAAAGTAAAATAAGCACTCCTGAAGTTAGCTACAGCTATTCTAGGAATTTCTACATTTCAAGTGTTTTGAGCCCCATATGGAGTTAGTGTGATGGTCACATGGTTTGAATTTAAGATAAACCCTAGGAATACAATTTCCTGAGTAGGGGTTAGAACAGATTTTCCTAGGGTTACAACAAATCCAAGTCTATCTAAAAGAAACAATGTTTCTACAACATTGTTGATGCAGGCATTATAGTCATCTGCCGAAAGCCACGGTATGGGACTGAGGCATGTCCTTGTTGTCTTAGGTGTGAAAACACATGCTTCATTCAAGAATTCGGTAAATTTTCTTGGACATGGTGCCAAGCCATTAGGAAAAAAAACTTATGCAAATGCCCCTTCCAGCAAAATGTCAGATATTTTTATGAAATGGGTGTATGGGGACTGAATAATATGCATCCTTGAGACCAATAGATGCCATATAATTAATTATGGCGGCCACCGTCTTGTTCAGTGAAGCTAAAAGAGCCATTAACTCATTGCACTGCGAGGGAGCCGTATTTTCTCCTGATTCAGGAGTTCCCTTTTCATCTTCCCTCAAAAGGGCATCTTCGCTATTTCCATATAGGCTTCCATACGGTAGAAAAAGTCCGAAAATATATTCGTAATTCAAAACGTACCTTAACTTCGAGCTCTGAAAACATGTGAAAAAACGACGCTCAATGGCAAGCTCTGGTTTCGCGCGGGTTATCGCACGTGACTTTGTAGTGACGTAGACCAATGACGAAATAGATTCCGTCACTTACACCCATAAGCGTGACGATGAGCCAACCTCGTTCCCAGTCTCTCTCTTTTCCTCCCTTGTCGGAAGAAGAGAGACCCTAGGGACGAGGTCGGACGATGAGCATTCCCGACCTCACATGGGAGTTTCCCCCCCCCCCCCCTCCCCCCCTTCCGGAGAGGAACATCAATTTCGATTCAGATCCTTCGAGTTTCGCAATTGTCTAGATTTGTTCTCTTATCAGATTATGTGCGACTACAGGTCTACTGAAAATCTTGTTCATGCTAAATATATAAATATGTCAATGACCTGACGTTCAGGTCGAAATAGAAGTACCAAAAACTCAGAAGTCCAAGTTCACTCGCGTCTCCAAAATAAGCAAAACATGGTCATTTACAGAGGAAGGCTAAAAAATGCATGTTTAACGCGCGTACAAAGCTGTTTTGCGTGGCGACGTATGTTCATCCCCCACCCCCCAGTTGACAGTGGCGTAGACGGAAATCGGAGTCTAATCTTGGATGGCGTTAAACGGCGTTCAGACAACCCAGCTACGGGATAAGTTTGAGGTAGGCCTGAGTTTGTTTAGAAATATAAAGGTCGCTTGCGGCGCAGTTTTCTAGGGGTCCTGCGGCTGCGCCGGTTTGGTCCGTGCGCTTCTTTTGTTGCCAAACCTCGTTAATCATTCATGTCCAACCTTTTTTTTGAGTGTCTGGAAAACCCGAATAACGAATAGCGAATAGTCGCGAATAGCGAATAGTACGAACAGTGCGAATAGTGGCGAATAGTGACGAATAGTCTTCAATAGTCACCGCCTTATGCTGAACAATCTCGTAATCAAAGCAAATAATATGCTCACCTGTCGTCGAAAGAGAGTTTCGTGCATGCTTTTACAAACACTCTAAAGAAGAACAAACGTCAAAATGCAAAAATATAAATCACTTTCATTAATACATCAAGATCATGATCATCTCCTCGCACAGTGGCGCCCGAACATAAATTTCATCATCCTAATCTGTGCTGTCCGATCCGGCGAGACACGTTCTGTAAAAGGGAATAAAATCAAAATGTGAGGCAAGTGGTTTGTGATTAAAGAGACAAACGAGCTACTCTGATAACCGTTGCGTTAATTAAATATACAAATAAGCAACAGGATTTCAGTGCATTTATTACCTTTTCTTCTCAGGGCTCAAGCTGTCCTTCGCCGACGGGTGTCTGGAAAACCCGAATAGCGAATAGCGAATAGTCGCGAATACCGAACAGCGAATAGTCACGAATAGTACGAATAGTGCGAATAGTGGCGAATGGTCGCGAATAGTGACGAATAGTGACGAATAGTGACGAATAGTAACAAATAGTGGCAAATAAGGGTGGAGGGGGGGGGGGGGATTGTGACAAAATGACGAAAATTTGGTACCCAGTACTTCCTGGTCAACCGTGCAGCAACGTTGGATGGGATTTTCCCGCTAAAAAAGCAGAGATGTGTCGGCGAAGGACAGCTTGAGCCCTGAGAAGAAAAGGTAATAAATGCACTGAAATCCTGTTGCTTATTTGGATAATTAATTAACGCAACGGTTATCAGAGTAGCTCGTTTGTCTCTTTAATCACAAACCACTTGCCTCACATTTTGATTTTATTCCTTTTTACAGAACGTGTCTCGCCTGATCGGACAGCACAGATTAGGATGATGAAATGTGAGTATCTAAAATTTATGTTCGGGCACCACTGTGCGAGGAGATGATCATGAGCTTGATGTATTAATGAAAGTGATTTATATTTTTGCATTTTGACGTTTGTTCTTCTTTAGAGTGTTTGTAAAAGCATGCACGAAACTCTCTTTCGACGACAGGTGAGCATATTATTTGCTTTGATTACGAGATTGTTCAGCATAAGGCAGTGACTATTGAAGACTATTCGTCACTATTCGCGACTATTCGTCACTATTCGCCACTATTCGCACTGTTCGTACTGTTCGCTATTCGCGACTATTCGCTATTCGCTATTCGGGTTTTCCAGACAGCCGTCCTTCGCCGACACATCTCTGCTTTTTTAGCGGGAAAATCCCATCCAACGTTGCTGCGCGGTTGACCAGGAAGTACTGGGTACCAAATTTTCGTCATTTCGTCACAATCCCCCCCCCCCCCCCCCCTCCACCCTTATTTGCCACTATTTGTTACTATTCGTCACTATTCGCGACTATTCGCCACTATTCGCCACTATTCGCACTATTCGTACTATTCGTGACTATTCGCTGTTCGGTATTCGAGACTGTTCGCTATTCGCTATTCGGGTTTTCCAGACACCCCATTTTCTTCAACTTTTACTACGTTAGCCGGCAGTTCGTGTGCGCACAGGGTTAAGTACGCCGGTAAGGAAGCAAGTGGAACAAACCCTTGATACACGAAGTTGTATTGCGAAGGACATAGAAATGTCCCATATGTAAAGCGAAGAATTTACATAAAGGAATTACGAACTCCCCTGTCCGATTCAAGTCTGTAAATCTGATACGAAAGAACTGTGATGTGGTTATTCAAGAGCCTAGGGCATAAATTCCGCTTTAATAAATGCCAGATATGTCGCCGTGTCATCGTTGTCTAACTTTGTTTGGTCACGCAATATTAGGAGAATTATTAGGGATTTTATACGACAAGCCAGGGCGTTTTTGGCTTTTTCACTACTGGTCAAGAAATTTAATGTTACCCCATTTAGACTGTAAATTTTACTCTATGCTGTACTTCCGTAAATCCTCTAACAGAGCACTATGTACTGCATTTAGAAATATAGGCTTACAATGTGATCGAGAAGCAGATAATTAAAACCGAAGCAAGTTAAAATTAAGCTCTCGTACCTCATTTAGCCTTCAAAACAAGGCAAACTCTCTTCGTGGACAAGATCAGATTACACAGGGAGGTCTCTTCCTTATGAGTTCAGCGTGTTAACTTGTTGTTACTCCTTTGACACCCTGTTTCAGTTAAAATTCAGCACTCTTGCAGATATTAGGGTACTCTTTCCGCTGCAGTTGTGACAATTCTGCGAAATTGACCTCTTGACATCAATCTTTCTCGGAAAATCTGTGCACAGACCACTATCCGGGCACAGGCCCCCCAAGCTCGGTGTGAGCATAGACCTCTTTGCAGCTACGGCGGCCATTTTGATTTCTATTGTTTCAAATAGCTATTATGGGATGCCCAGGGGGCAAATACATTTTAATTTGCCCCCTGAGCATCCCATAATGTCTTTCGAAACAATAGAAATCA
>OX421445.1:19512772-19532772 GCA_949126865.1 Montipora capitata
TGAATTTAGCCAAAAAAAAAAAGCGAAAGCAGAACCACGGTTTCCCACACCGGTTGGTTAGCTCCTTCAACTTCTGGCGACATTTTTAAAATTGACTTAAGACATAGCAAGTGATATCGTTAGCCGGCGTTACTGTACAGTAAAATAATCACTTTGGGTTTTGTTCTTCACTAATAAAACGAATGGAAAGTACACCTCTCTTGATATTCAATTTTAAAGTTGTCACTGTGCGAACGATGTCTTATTTGTATTATTCAGATTGTTGTCGCTCTCAGGCACTGAATCTCAGCATTCGGCCGGTTTATTTGGGCAGCAATGCATCCCCTGCGGCAGTCAAAAAGGTTGTCTCTGCCAGCACCAAGCCAAAGCCTCCTTCACCGCCACCGCCACCTCCGCCAAAGAAGAAACAGGTTTCTTTTAACAAGAAACCAAAGACTGGAGTAATCTGTGTACCACAGTGTCAAAGACTCTGTAAACCAGTGTGCATGTTAGTAAAACATTTCGGCGTTTCGTTTTCCCTATGTAGAAATCATTGCAATCCCAGCAGTTTGCTGTGTACACTACTTTTGACTTGAAGGAAGGAGCTACTGAATAATAATCACTTCTGATGATGTATGTTGTAACATACAAAACGTTAAGTTTATGAAAGTTATGCATTTCAAGCAAATGTGTAACCGCTGTTTGCGTTTTATTCCTATTGAAACTAAAATGGCCCAAGTCAAAGAATGTAGATGTGATTTAGTGATGTACTATACAATGAGAGTTTACATTGTTTGCTTGGATTGCTTAGTTTGCAGGCCAATGGACGAGCTTTCATCATCATCAATGTTATTATTACTATTATTATTATTATTATTTATTTATTTTTTTTTATTATTATTGTTATTATTATTTACAGAGGCTCATATCTGATGGGCTCCTGTTATCAATAAATCAGTAAGAAAGCTTGGTGGGCTGCTTTCAAAATCATCCATTGGCATTATTTAACAATTGATTAGTACTTATATATATGTCCGGTAAAATTACAGAAAAGGTTATGGCGCTCTGCCTTGTATCTAAAATGCTGTCTGAGACGGCGTGAAAAATCATGCACGAATCAAGTCCGTTGCGCGCATTATCAGAATGAATGCCCACAGCAAATTAATTTCAATAAGAGTTCGATTTCAAGCAAACATGTTACAACAACAAAGACTGATTTCTTCTTCATTTTTGGCAGCTTTAAATGTTGTTTGCCGACATACAAGTTCCACGATTCTCACCCTGAGCCTAAGAAGTCACCCAAGCTTCATCACGTCAGGCCTGTAGCTGCTCCTCAGAGGGCACCAGTTCCAAAACTGATCTCTCAGCCAAAACCTACCGAGGCGCGAGTGCCGGATGTTCCACAATTGCCTTATGCGGACGTGCAACAGTCTCCTTATTCGGATCAATATCAATATGCAAATCAAGCCGCAGGTAAAAAGATCTGACTGTAGCTCAACTAGTTTGTCCGAGAGATCATAACGCTTCAGAAAATGAAGCGTGAATAGTCTGCAGGGACCAGCGGTACGTTTGGCTTATGTGCGGCCATAAACTCCAAAAGTAGACATACCCGCCTGGTGAGTTGTCTGTGCTATGCTAATGAGGCCCAACAAGGCCGAAACAGCTGTCCAAGACTGACAATTGACCAGGTGAAATGGTTGTCCGCATGCGTTATGTGTTGGCCACACCGGGTACTGTGTTATGGTGTGTCTGTCACCTTGCTCTTTTCCTTTGTTTTTTTTTTTTTTTAAGATATTATCGCTCGTTTTGTCCTTCCCCTGAGCTACCGAACGACTTTTTAAAATCGGCATTTATTTTAATATAAAACGTGTTTGCTGGACAAAACCGTTCTGGGCTCCTGAAGTTCAGAAACGAGAGCTGTGTTACTTGAACATTTCTATCCACATTGGGCACTGAGTCAAGTGACCACCCAAACCGTGCCCCCCCAAAAAAGGAATACAGTCTATTTTTCTCCTTCTAATAAATAAACAATCTCTCGCTGTCTCCACCGATCATAACAATTTCGTCCCCAGAGTCCACTTTTCTTTTGGTCAACACCAAGAACACGGACTCTGGCCAGGAAGACCTTAGATAGCAATAACCAGAACCAGGTTGCTGACCAGCGGTTTTCGTTAAAACAATGCTCTGCTGGGGGTGCTCAGTCTCGCGGGCTCAGAAAACCTTGTTGTGGTCATTGTTATTTAAGGTTTTTCCTTTTGCCACTTCCAAGGCATAAAGTCCGCAAATCACGGACTTCCAGTTCGTCTACTCACGCTCAGAAATTTGAAACAACAGTGGTTGTCAACGGTCACAAAAATGGACCTTCACTGCGCATAAATTGTTCTTGATGCTCACCAAAAGAAAAGCGGACTCTGGGGACGAGATTGTGATCACCATAGACAATGCTGATGTTGACGTGACTGTGTTGTTGTCGTTTTTTTTCCCTTTGTGTTGGCCAGTTTCGCTTGTTTACTTGATTTGTAAAATGTAAAGTGTTGGGAATAAACAAGGCCCAGTGTGTATTTATGCGTTGAGTAACACAGCGCTCGTTTCTGTAATGGATAAAGTTCATGCATAGTTTTTACAAACTAAAAATACAAGCCCTTACTTTGCAGTTTCTCCTTACATGGCCCAACAGCAGCCAGAAAGCTTAATGCCACAACAGCCTTTTCCTTACGGCTCTGTTCCAGCTAACCCCACGGTGAGTAGCAGTCTATTACAACGATTTCAGAAAGTTATTCTGCTAGCAACCTTTCCATTGTGGGGAAAAAGCGCGTGATCGGAGCTTGCGAGATGTCACGCGCCTTCCCGTGTGGCTCGCAGGGTCATTCCTCTCACAATCCCGGGAACGAAGAGATTTCTTTCAGCTTTAAATTCTCGTGGGCTTTGCATCGCTACGCTTCGTGTTTTCCCGAATTGTTGTCCATACTTTAACCAAACAGGAGTATTGCTGTTTCAGGCTTCGTATGCGGACTATCAAAGAGCATCGTCCCCAGGCCTCGCACCTTTGACCTGTCCTGAGCCGTCTTGCTCGGACGCATGCGCACCAATATGTTCACGAAGCTGTTGTGCAGGAATGAGCCCGCAGATTACACAACCCTGGGACAAGAGAAACGCCAAGCAATATGCTGTTTAGCTAACTGGACTTAAAACTTGCTTTGTATGGTCCTTTTCTGTACATATAAACTGTTACACCACTCCGTAATAGACACTGGCTAGCCACATGCACATGCCATTCTACGTTGTCAAAAAGGCCCTACAAGGTCAATAGGAAAGAGATTGAAATTTCTTTAATTTCTATCAATGATAAGCTATTAGTTTTTAAAGTTTCCGTTAGTCTTAAAAGACAAGGATATGAAATGACATTAGATCTCGTCGCCTCTTTTAAAGATTTTCCAAAATGAAGCAATGAAGTGATAAGGTCTTTCAACTGACATCTGGCAAAAGAACTATCATAGATAGCCACCGACTGTCCACCGACCGTCAGGGTTTTCCTAATTTTCTGGTACATTTTTTCCTGAAAACAAGAAACTTGACTTTTATTGCATATCTCTATTCCCTTAGTTTTTGTCCTAACACTTCGTGAAAGACAATTGTGACATCCATTTATCGACAAATCTCGCTTGTCGTCCATTTTTACTCGTGTATATATTCCGTATACAGTGTACAGCATATCAGACATGGATATTCTCTTAGATGCATCATTAAATGAGCGATTTCTGCGGGTCATCAAACAATTTCGTTCCAGCGTAATAGCTGTGTTACCGATGAGTAGCCTACGTGAAGGCCGTTTTCCTTTGGACGGTGTGCGGGCGTTAACCCGCAGGTCTTCATACTATCAGCAGCGTTAAAGAGGAAATCTCTGGCAAGTATGACCTGATTGAATGTGGTCAAATGACGGTTTACTTACTCAGTTATCGCAGGACTCACACCAATCCCAGGAAAAATCGTTAACTCACGCGTTTAAACGATTTTTCACGTACTCACCACGTACGTTCGCGTTTTTAAAATAAAACTCACAAGGACATACCAATTTAGCAACTTGAATCGTGCCATATGAGCAGAATGTAACACATAATCATTATTGTCCATAATATACCTCAAGGGCCTTTTTTCCCATTGGATCTATGGTAAATTTGATTGAAGTACTACGAAATAAATTAACTATGCATGCATGTCCTCATTTTCAAGGTAATAAAAGAGTCTTATAAGGGGCAGTCTACATTTTCTTTAACTTATAGAGCAATAAAAGGAATAAGCTATGTGCTATCCTATGTATTTGCATTAAGAGTACCATATACTCTACAGTTTTTTTTATAAATTATGTTGTTTATGAGCATCATTACCGTGTAATTTCTTTTCTAATTGGCTAGATTTTTTTCAAGTGTCCTTGATTTCGTTGTGTTGTTCCCTTACTTTTCAACGCGGTCGTCTCGACTCTCAATCGGCGCTTCATTGGCTGTGGCCTCAGTTATCAGAAAATAAATCCTCTTGATCAACAAGGAGCTCTTGTCAAATAACTGTCAACGTCTTTATTAACCCTTGCTTCGGAGCAAACGAGATAGCGTTTCTGTTTTGAAAATAGAGTCCCGTAAACGTCCCTGAGATTTCCACAGTTATGTATGAAAGCGATAACTATACGGTAGCCCGCTTTGTTTGGAGTCTGTAGCACAAGTTGCATGCTCTCGCTCGATATAATTGCGGGATTGGTCATCCATAGCGGCCATGTTGAAAGCCGCGAAGACTCTGGGGACTGGGTTGAATTAATGTGATATTCTGCAAAAGCCCTTTTCACGGTTAGTTTTTCTCATTTGCATTACAATGTAATCTAACGTGGGTGCGAGGCAATTTCGGGTTAAAACTACAAAATAGCCCGAAATTTCCTCACATACATGCTAGATTATATTGTAATGCAAATGAGAAAAAATAACCGTGAAAAGCGCTATTATTGCTCCTGCATTGAGTGAGCCTGAAGCGAACGAACATCAGTACAAGGACACATTTTTCTTTGAAACGCAAGGAATTGTTGTCGCGGTAAGATCAGAATTAAGATGCGCGGTCTGATCCTCGTACCCAGTGTCTTCGTTCCTTCTAAATGTGTGTCGTTACAAAGAAGATTAGAACATTAGCTTGCAGCCACGTTCCCAATTCCAGGTAACATGTAAAACTGTTCTGTGCTCTGATTCTTAGTCCTCTGGTTCATTTTCGCCTTTTTGACTCTTCTCTTATCCGTTATAAACCCCGGTATAGTAAATCAAAAGCATTCGAACTGAATTTCAATCTAATTCAATCGAACTTTATTTCCAAAGTTGCCGAAAAGTTGCTGAATTTCGAAAAAGTTGCCGAAAGGTTGGTTTTTTTTTAATCACTTGTTTGCGCTTTAAGTTGGTTTTGTTGTAGTTTAGATCATTTTGTCCACGCGTACAGCGCTTTTTACCGGCCGAATACAGGTTTTGCACGGCAGCCATGTTGCATGGCAGGAACAATGTTAATGTTTTGCATTAGAAAGAACATTTGTTCCCACAGGAAAAAGAATCTATTGTTCCTGCCGTGCAAAACCTGCATTCGTCTGAATTTTTCTTTCTCTAGCTATTTTAGCATTTCCGGGGGTAGCGCGATTTCCCTCCAGACTTTTAGCTTCCACAATAGGATTAAGCTTGTAAAACCGTTTTTTTTTTTGCTATATTTGAGTCAGTCAAGCTGTTTAACTAACACGTCCGAGTGCAACCTCGTTCAAAGGTCCGATCATCACATTAAAGCGGTTATCAGTTAAGTTGAATTCGTCATGGAAACATTTGATTGACGTCCACCTAAATTTTATTTGCGAATATGAAAAAATGTCGTTGCTACTTAACCGCTGTAACGAATCCGAATTATTATTGCTCTTACAGAAACTGTGTTCCATAATCATCTACATGTATTATCATGAACCAGAAACAAACGACCAAATGGACCATTTCCGAGTTGCTGTTTGTATCGGTTTCGAAATGAGTCTTGGTGCTCAACTATTGTAAGGGAAATGAGTTTTATTTGCGTAAGAATACGCAACTCATTTGCATTTGAATGGTTGTGCACCAGGACTCGCTTTGAAGCCGAGCCATGTAGCAAGTCGGAAATGGACTATTAACTATAACTTTTACAACATCTTACGCTCTGACCGGGAAATCAAGAGCTTAGGAGAGGGCTGAAACTTAAGACGTGATTTATTCATACTGAGTACACAAGATTTTCACACAAAGCAAAGCTGAAACGAGGAAACCTAAACGAAACCAGGGAGCAGGGTCCCAAAGGGGTTTAGGGCTCCAGGGCTCCGGGCCTAAAAAAGCGGGGCTCCAGGGCTCCAAGGCCCAAAAAATCGGGGCTCCAGGGCTCCATAGCAGCTACTTTCAGGGCTCCGGGCTCCACAGCTAGAAACGATCAGGACTCCAGGCGGAGAAATGATCGAGCTCCGGGCTCCACAGCAAAAAAATCCAGGGCTCCAGGGCCCCCCCTCCCTCCCTTTGGGACCTTTGGGACCCTGAGGGAGTTTATATTAAAGTTAGATTCCCCAGGGGAGCTATAATCATTCCTCCTTGGAATTTTAGTAAAATCCCTGCTGGGGCAAAACCAACAATAAAGGAAACTAAAAAATCACAGATTTGTCACCAAGAACCAGTGCATTAAGTTTACGTTAGCAGCGAAGGATGCAAAAGGATGGAGTTTGGTTTTGGTGTTTTAAAAAATCGCTTAAAATTTAAATTGGATATGGCTCAGACGGCTAAAAATGTTCTAAGATATAAGTAATACTTTGATTCAGTGGCAATATTGGGAACCTCAAGCAAGGACGACTAAGACGGCTACACGAACGTTGTCTAAAAATATTATTTGCCGTTACAGTAACTGTAATAATTTTGCGATTTACAGTGAATGCACATTCCAAGAATAAAATCAGTGAGAACGGTGTGGATACTTAGAGCGAAAATTAAAACTTCATGGTCAGGAGCTTTCGCCCCCATGACTATCAAATTTGATCATTTCACGCCGTTGTGAGGACGCGAACGGCAAAGAAATGTATCAAAATGTAAAACGCATGCGCACGTGCAGAGCATGCTTTTTAAACCTTTTGTTATGTGGCGTTCTCTTAGCCGTCGTCGTCGTACTTGCTTAATACATTTTGATACATTTCTTTGCCGTTCTCGTCTTCACAACGACGTGAAATGATCAAATTTGTGGTCATGTGAAAGACGAGAGCACCTGACGATGAATTTTCAATTTTCTTTCTAAATATCCACACCGTTCGTACCAATTATATTCTTGGAATGTGTACTCAGACACACTTTCCAAGCCGAGCGACTAGGAGTAATCGCAAAATTATTAGAGGAACAGAAAATAATATTTTTAGACAACGTTCTCTAAGCCGCTGTCGTCGTTCTTGGTTTATTAAGGTCCCTCTTTAGGTCCCTGTTTACTTTCACGACTTAGTTTTGACATAAAACTGCAACAGCAGTACCTCTTTCATTTTCTCCGCTCGGTTTGATTTTTGTCTTGAACCGTTAACTTGAACTTAAAGAATGAAAAGAATATCTAGCAGTGAAATTTCCATCACAAAAGCGAGATGTGCGACCAAAGTGAACGTATGCGTTTGACAAATGCCATTTTTTGTTGAATTTGTCCTGTATGCAATCTAGTCTTATCATTCTATTCAGTAGACCTTTACTTATGTGTTTGAATTGCTACAGTAAACTCGAAATTTTTGATAGGTTTGGAATGAAAAATTAGAAGCGATTCTCCAGTTATTAGTTTTCTTGTTATATTTATTTAAAGCTGCCGCCAGCTTCCCCGATGGTTGACAGTGGAGGTTATATAACTTATTCTCCTGAAAAGACAAATAAAGAAAACCTAACCGACTGATACAACTTTCCCTCACTTGCATGTATACCTCCTGATAAGGCAGGTTTGAAGAATGCCAAGTGAGGCTGCTCGGAGTTTTACCTTCAAATCGAAAAGAAGGCAAAATCTCACTTACGCGGACTACTTCCCTTTTGTCACTAATTCGTTACACGGTCTAAGCAATGTAGTTGTTAATTAGCCTTTTGTCGGCTTTTCAAAGTGTGCTTTGGCTAATAAATTTCCTTTTTTCCCTTGTATTATCTTACAATGTTAAATATTTGAATTTTCTCGATTTGGCCAAGCGATTCGGTAGAGTGGCCAGAATTGATAGTTCAGAGGTGTCGCACAACATCAACAAAGGTAAAGAGAAAAAATGAATGGTTTGGACTCGAGGAGTGATTACTGTTTTTTTTCCTTTTCACTCTGTACTGGAAGAAAGTGACTGCAAATTCGGACCGAAACCTTCCCTGCCCTTTGGCGCACATTGCACGGTTCACAGTCAGGTTTAATTAGCTGTAAGTTTACCCCCAATGGCGGCAACGATTGCCAACTTTTCTGCCTCGAAATTAATTTGGGCCGAGTTCAAAAATCATTTACAGCAGCTGTGCAATCAGGTATAGGGAAGGAGATTTATTACTTCACAACAAAATCTGGGACAATTATTGGAATGTCAACATTTCATTTTAAAAGGTGAAGTAATAAGTGTTTTGCACTGGTAGTTTTCCTTAAAAATTCCTTTCCGGAAATGAGATTGTAAGCCGCACGTACAATGGTGGTGTAAATTGCCGGGACCGTCCCTTTGCGACACACATTTCAGTAGTAATAAGAAATGTGCAAACTTGATGCAAAATGACATTTGCCTATCAATTTTGCTGCTGCTAGTGCGGTACGTAAAAGCAACTGATCTTGTCAGGTTAAGTTGACCTATTTCCTACTCATAAAGGCGTCTTTCATTAGGTTGGACAACTTCACACTTGATTGAAGAGCGAGCCGAATTCATCATAATTAAAGTGGATGCAGTCGTTGGTTACTGTCATCTTAGAAAATCAGAGATTCCGAACTACAGGTGAGACCTGTGTCGCCCAAAAAATGTATTTTTATTTCATTCGGTCTTATTTCTGTAGCATATAGCAGTAAAAACGATGAGATAAATTTAACCGGCGAAAGCAATTACGTGGTGTACAAACTCACCTTGTCCTCGAAATACTCTCTCTGATCATTTGCTCTAGCTGAATGAATTGTGATTTAGTCTTAAAAAGACTCAAAATTGTTAATTTTAAATTATACACAACCTAACGAAAAGAAGTAGAGATTCCTTTTTTAAGTCACTTTCTAAAATATAAATTCCCTCGACATTTTCAACGTGCGAATTAAGACTATCTGTTCAAAACAGCACACATTTTACAGACTTTTACCTCGAGAACTAAATTATTTAATTCTTCTATTGTAAGAGGGGTCGGCTAAAATTAAGATGCTTTAATTTTAACTTGAAACCAGGGTAAGAGATTAACACATACATAGAAAACCCCCAAAAATTTCAAGCATGGATTATATTGTGCCGGGTTATTACTCAAAATTGGATGCAGTTCCCTGTCATATGCATGCATGTATTAGTACAATATGCAGTTCTCTGCCAGATACAGAGTTAAACAAAAAAACCTTAGATTTTTTGTAGATTGTTTTGATGTTAGATTGTGATATATAATGGATGATGTGGCGCTGTCACCCAGCACATGCAGCGCTTTGCGATCGGCTCTTCTCACTCAATAGTCGGCTGAAAACTTTTTAAGACATACTTAATTAATTAACCAGAGAAATTTGATCTGCGTGAATTTCGTTGCTCCTGGCAGAGAATATTAAAGTGTTCGAAAAATTCTAGGGAATATAATTTTCCCTTCCATGATCCTTTTACCTGGAAGCTACATAAACTAACAAACTTCAGAGCAAGCAAACATGCTATCAGTATTTTTTGAGTGCCAAAAATTGCAAAAACAACTCATCGAATCAGTTCCACGGTTGCAATTGTGCAAGTCTTATTTATGCAACGTAAAGTCAGAAAAACTGAGACCATTTGATTGTCACGAACAGATATCTAACAAAAGTATTTAGTCGGGTAACACCTGTCATTAAAAAAAAAGAAGAATTTTACAACGGGCAAACGTCTTAGTTTACAATTTATTTTCGTTATCCATCTGACTCGATCCACCAAAAGCGTAGGCTTGCTACGGGGATTGCTACTTGAAATACAATTCTGCTTGTCATGAAGTTAACAATCAGTGAAGAAAACGATGGAAGGCCCCGTCTAGAGGCCACAACACCGGTATATCACGTAACCACTCAGGAAAATTGAGCAATATCTCGGTTCTTGTACCAAAAAGCGTAAGACATCGTTGCTCTTAAGTGGGGCGATAATTAAGCTCAGCAAGCAATCTGATACCAAATCATACTAGGAACGCCGAGTGTAAATTGTAAATTAGTTAAATTGGCTCCCCGCTGCGTTAGCCCCACTGCGTTAGCCACCCTGCCTGTGGAAAAGTTAATTGAATAAAACAGAATACAATTAAATATTTCAGTCACGAAATGACGCTTGTTGCACTTAAGAAAACCTGTTTATTAAGGCATAGCCTATAACAAAAAAACGGAAGCAAGGTGGCATCAGGTTTTTTCTTTTTTCACTATTGAAAGTGAAATTGCTTCAGCCAGGAAATCATGGAGAAGAGATGAGATGAGATCGGCCACCCAATTAAATTAATGGTGATGAAAAGATTACCGACCAGACGGAAGATCTACACATTTATTATATTAGTTTACTTTCCGTCTGGCCCCGGCACTCGGCAATGTCGGAATCCTGGACCCTGGAAAAGTTACCCTCGACTCTCGGCATTCGACAAAAAGGCAGCTTCAGAAAACAGAAATACGGCAATCGTAATGAAGTGCAAGCGCTGATTTAGCTGACGGTGATCTAATAAATACTACAAATACGACGTTCGATCTTTTTTATTCCAGCCAGCGGCAGACACAACATTAAGTAAATATCTATAATGACACCGTTTTGTTTTGTTTTGTTCAAAGGACACGGAACCAGCTGGATGACAAATTAAAATGCAACGAAAACACTTAGCTGATCATAATCTTCTCTATGATAATAACAGGAAAACAATAATCTTATGTTTTTGATTCAATTATTTAAAAGGCTAAAGATATTGCAACCAGAATCAGTTGACCCTGTGGTCTGTCCCTTACGGCTACTACAGGAGTGTTTGGTCCCAAAAAGAAGCATACTGTCTGAGCTACCTACGGCGTTTCATCAGGAGCTTGGCCTTCGAATTGCTCGCACACAATCGAACGTATTAAGTGCTGAAAAGACGTGTGGTAAGTAAAAATTGGAAAAGTCAGGTTATTTTATTCAATGGCGTTATTACATCCTTTACTTCTGGAACCTCCGCCCTTGCTCCGTTTAGTGGTTAAGTTCTGGAGTAAGCAGAGAGGAGGCGATCTTAGGTCAGATTGAGAATTGAACTCCAGGCAAGCCTGAATACAATGAAAAATTTTAATGCCGCGAGTCGAACAATTGCAAGTGCAGCAAGAAAGAAACGTGAAGCACTTTGTTTGTACTGCATGCAGTTGTAACATGCTACATTTGCATCACGTTGTAGCTTGTATCATCAGCCCGGGTTGCTTTAGCTGTTGATAGGCAGTTGTTTACCATAACTGGGTAACTGAACGCCTGGGTGACATCTAAAGCGGAACAAGGGAAACACAAACTCGGGCCATGATATGGAAGGACATTCGCCTTGTGCAAGACGTCTGTCATGCTAGTCTAAATATCATCAATTAGGCCCGTGAGTGAGTGAGACAAACTCTTTATTTCGTTATTTCGATGAAAAATGATCACTGTTTCGTTACTTTTGCAATTTTTTCATTTTTCATTCATTAAAACTGAAAAATCAAGTGAAGATGCAAACATCGCATCGTCATCATCATTAGTTTTAATAATAATAATAATAATAATAATACATTATTATTATTATTATTCTGTCGATTAGATTCTCGGTGAATTAAACATAGACCCAAGCTATAACAGGAATAATAATAATAATAATAATAATAATAATAATGCCTCTAGGTCCGATAGTAGCCGCACTACCTATACGCTTCTTAACACAGATGTTCTTCACGTTCCTCTTCAGTTATTGTCATTCTTCATGATAAAATTTTGCGACTGATTATTTTTGGTTCTCATGTCTTTGTCTCTTTTGCGTATCGTGAAACATTTTAAAGAGAATTTGTGTGTTTGGCTCTGAGGTAAATGTAATACGTGTACCTACATTTTGCATGCATCTCTTATACCACATATCGTTTAGCCAATGAGAACAGCGCCGGTTTCAGTGAAGGTTTTAAATGCTTGTACTTCTTTCTGTCTTGGCAATACGAAAAGCTAGGTTAATTGAATTTCTCGCGTTCTAATGTGAGCAATTAAGTTTCTTTTGTTCTAACACTAACCCAGAACGAGATGGGTGGAAATTACATTAATCAAATTCCTCCACGAATAAACAATTTTCGTCTTTCATTTCAGCCAACAGCTCTCAGGATGAGAAAGATTGTGTTTCAAATTCTGCTTTCCAGTTTTCTGCTACTTTTATTGAGGACTCGTGTCCGGGGAACCAATAACTCCAGCGTCCCGTCCAACCAACTGAGAAAATGTGGCGATAAAAGATGTGACTGTACATTTTTACCAAACGGATACTGGAATGCCACCTGTCATCTGAATGGTTCCTTTCTACCACCAACACCATTTATTCTTTTTGAAACACTGTAAGGATGCACATTTGATTGTCAACGTATTATTTTATGTGATATGGTAGCCTAGGAATGGATCACTGAAAGTATTTTAGCCTGTCCTTCTGAACTTATGTCCAAGTTTAAAAAATGCAATTTCATGCGTGAGGTTTTGGTCCAGGTTCGAATTAAGCTATCCTGCGCAAAGCAGAACATGTACCACACAACCTGGACGAAAACAGAAATTTCCTGTATACCGGAGGAAAATTCCAGACAGATAGGAGCCAGCAGGGCAGGAATTTTTCAGTCCGGTATGACGAACTGTATAAAGTCATATAATCGATATCTTCTCGTGTAGTCGGGGCTAGATAAGGAACTAAAGCTAAAAGGAGGTGCGTCGACTGTTTCGTCGTGTCTCGGTAAAATTTTCCCATCTAAAAGGCATCAGGGCCAATAGAGCGGTTTTCTAGTGAGTGTCGAAAGTAATTAGCGAATTGCTTTGCTTTTGCATTACTTCTCTCAGTGATTGGTTCAAAGTTCTCGCGCCATTTTTTCAACCAATCAGAAGCGAAACCAAAACCAATCATGGCTCGCGAGTGAACATTTTCCCGCGCTTTGTGTCGGCTACGTGTAATTACTTTGAGTTTTGATTGGTTTACTGGATTGTCTCCGTCCTTTTTGATTGGCCAAAGTAATTATTTTGGTTTTGGTTTTATGACACTCGATTGAAACTCGCTCTACGTAGTAAAAGAGGTTTAGGTTTTGGCTTGGAGGGTGAAGGGGGGAGGGGGGGGGCGGATATTTCAACCCTTGTGCCCGGTTCACAGTGGTTTTCAATCCAGTGTAGTAAAATTGATCAAAACCCAAGAAACTACTGTGGATAATCACAACAAAATCAAGCTATTAAATGAGCAATTATAAACTTAAAGGCCCTACGTGAAGCAGCGCTCTATAAGAAAACGGGCAGCAGTGTTGGCAAAGTGGTTAGAACACTCGGGCTCACATCCTATGCACCAATATCGCCCGTGTTCGATTCCCAGACCTTGCGTTATATATGTAGGTTGCGTTTGTTGGATCTCTACTCTGCTCCGAGAATTTTTTCCACTCTCCTCAGAAACCAATAGATCGAGTTTCGATCGAGTGGGGTAAAACCAAAACAATTACCTTGGCCAATCAAAAGGGACGGGGACAATCCAGTAAACCAATCAAAACTCGAAATAATTACACGTAGCCGACACAAAGCGCGGGAAAATTTGCACGCGCGAGCTACGATTGGTTTTGGTTTCACTTCTGATTGGATGAAAAACTAACGCGAGAACTTTGAACCAATCACCGATTGAGGTGATGCAAAACCAAAGCAATTCGCTGATTACTTTCGACACTCTATTTGACCCTTATTTCAGTTGATTTCTATGTTCGGTATCCCCCAAAGAGTACCCCAGAGTTAAAAGAACTTGACCCTTAAATAACAGTTTATTCATTCATTTCAATCACTCATTCTTTTCTCCACTTTTTCATTCGTATATGTTCGCTCGTTCGTTTATTCATTAATTCGCTCCTTCATTCGTTTATTCAGCAATTCATTCCCTTTTTCCAGGAACTCATCAGCTTGAAGGGGATTCTCTATATCCAATGCTTGGCCTTGGAGTAATCCCTTTCCCAAGTAGATTTATTTATTTATGGAACTCCCCCCTTGGAAGATTCAGCAAGAGCACTGTTGTAAAAGTCAATCAAAGCAAAGCTATCACTCTCAGCCTCAAGGGAAATATAATACTTTTCGGGGAAAAAACCTGTTCCTAAAAACACATTTACTTGGGAAAGGGTTGACTCAAGGAATTAGTGGCGACAGAGGCGCTCATTGATGAGCTCCCGCTTTTTCCTTTCTTCATTCATTTGTTCATATTTTTGTTCCTTCATTCATTCGTCAATTAATTAAATCATGTATTCGTTCTGTCTTTCAATCGTTCTTTTTTATATTCAGTTCTGATGATGTATTTTCACTATTTTTACTTAAAAGAGATTTGTCGAAGAACGATCTTCTGAGTGTGCCCAAGATGTTTCTGTGGAATCAGCGTCAATTAACAAACCTGTAAGTTCCATCGCCTGGCCCTTCCCCCACTCATCATCATCGTCATCATTGTCATCAACTTTCACTGCCAATTTCTCATTTTGTCCTCTCAACCCAATCAACAAGGCTATTTTCACCCACGAGTAAATATTCTTGCTTCCCTTTATTTTCAGTTCACTTGCCCGCAACTCCATCTCCATTATCAAGGATTGTGACTTTGGCACACTCCCTAATTTGAAATTTCTGTAAGTAAGAAATTTGTTCAATTGTAGTTTGCTCTTTTTGTTTTTAGTTCAAATCAAAAAATTAGCTTTTGACTTTAGGCGTTACAAGACATTTTTGGATTGGCATAGCCCAAGTATTATGACTAGACCAGTTTCAACGTCAAAAGTTGATTTTTATCTTACCAGGCAAGTTAAATAATCTCTCCTGAAGACGAACGCACGCGGAGCTAGTCCTAGGCACTTCAGCTTTATAGAGAGTTAGTGTAACTTCTAAAAGCACTTGCTCACGTAACATTCTAACACCACATTGATAAAAAGGAAAGCTTTATTTGATGTGTGTAAATGAAGATGTGGAATTAGGGATGGGTGAAGTTATTTGTTTAGTTGTGGGAATAGTTGCGGGTGTAGTTACAGGTTGAAAATGTAAATTAACAAAGTGGTATAAAAAGTTACAACACGTAAATGACATTCTAGTGAATCTGGATAAAAGAAATACGGCTACAGGAAGCTACAAATTAAACACTTACATTATTACGGAAACTACAGACGCTGTGAAGAAAGATTAGAGGACTGCTGCAGAGCGACAAATTGATTTAAATTTGCGAGTAACGTGACTGCGGTAAAAGAACATCTAAATAGAAAACTTACGTTTATATAACAGAAGACTGAATGTATTCAAAACGAAGACGATTTGGTGTAAATGACGGCACAAGACGAAAGATGCGAGCGAAAGTGCTACTGAGAATAAAAACAAAGAGAAAGTAACAAAAAAAGATACAAGAAATCAGTACTAATTAACATGAAAGCGATGACGGAACTCTAAACTTAACACTCAAACACTGCAGTTAGCAGCACGATCTTGCAGTTACTATAGTGATTCTTTGACCTATTACTTTGGACAACATTTACGTAAGCCCGTGAGGCCGCGATTGTTTTGGTCAGCGCTGAGGATAACTTCCTCTGCCAGATTAGCCCGAGAATCGTGATCTTCTGGTCGCTCCTTACCGTGTGCAGTATCGGAAAGATAAAACAATGATTGTTGCCGACGTTTTCAATAATGAACTAAACGGACCGTCACTTCGCCTGTGCGTTTTTCGTGGTGCTTGACAAAAGTATTCTGAAACCTCGGGAACGAGAAGTTTCCAACCAGCAACTGAAATCCCCTGTTAACGCTGTGATCCTTGCTTTGTTTTACAGAGATTTTAGCTTTAATCCCCTGAAACGCTGGGAAGGAGGCGTCAAGGATAGGCTTCCAAACCTTCTGGAACTATTTGTGACTGGAACCGTTTGGATTCCTCGAGAGAATATTTTAGAAACTCCATCTCTTGACATCATTCATGGCGTTACTTGGAGTAAGGATTGCTCTAACTGTGATTTGTACAACTTGGTCAAGAGAAACTACTCTCATCCGTACACACCCGGCTTGGAAGGAAAGGAACAAGCAGAGGAATTTGCGCAGTTCGGATTTTATCCATACTATTGCAACAACAGATCCAGTGAAGCCCATTGGAAATGTTCCCTCCAGAAGATAATAGACCCTGACAGAAAAGGAAAAGAAAGAGTGGTGGGTATTCCTCAAAAACTGTTCTATAGCTCATTCGTTTTGGGCGCGGTCGCAATGCTTCTTAACCTGATTGTTCTACTGACCGTTTTCTCCGCGAGATCACTTCGAAATTCGACGTCCATGCTTCTTATCGCCAACATGGCCTTCTGTGATCTTCTTATGGGAGTTTACTCCGTGATTATTGGAGATTTGAACATTTTTAACATGCTCCCGGACATCATCGCCAATCCGGGCAAGAAATTTGTTTTTGAGCGGGAAGGGATATGCAAGTTTTCAACTGCGATCTTTACGTCTGCGCAATGCGTGGCGGCAGCGACCTCCCTTCTTCTCACGGTGGAAAAATTTTATTCAATTGTTTACTGCATGAATCCAAATCGTCGCCTGAGCAGGAAAGCTGCTTTCGCCAGCATAGTTTCCTTCTGGATTCTATCTCTGCTGTACGGGCTATCACCTCTTTTTGAAGTCCTCAATCTTTCCGTCACAGTAACGATGATGTGCAGTTTCCCAGTTGCGAGGGAAGAAAACACATTCCTCATCTGCCCAAGTATTCTTACTGCCCTTTACCTCATAAACATTCCATTATACGTGGCAATCTTCATTTCCGTCCGCAGATCAGGCGATAACCTTGGTATTAAACGGGAAGCGGCCATCTTCAAGAAAATCGCCCTCCTTGTTACAACCAATTTTCTGCTGTTGTTGATCCCGTTGATTCTGATAATAACGCTGGTTCCCGCAAAGAATATTCACAAAAGAATTGAACTGGACACTGACTCAAACACACAGTTGCTTTTTATATTTGGCTTCTGGTTTCCTTTTGCTTGTCTTGGGTTTAGTTCTTGCATTAATCCAATCCTCTGTGCGTTCAGGCAAGGGCGGTTTGTAAAGCAGATAAGGAGAGTCTTGGGATCTCTCCAAGTGAATCTACGAGCTTCGTTTGTGAATAGTCAGCTCAGTGAAAGAACCCAGTCAGCTTCTCATATAAACACGGCTTCATCACAAGTAGTACTTTACAGGATGACTAGCTACAGCAAGTGAACTTTGGCCATGAGTCGAAGCTGTAATGCGATTCAGTCTGAGCGGGAATCTGGGTTGGGTAGATAGAAAACTTGATTTGGGCGAAATTGTACATTCAACCACGCTTTTTCAAAGGAAAACTGAGCGCTGAAGCTCAATAAGCTGCTGCAAAAGAAAGCCCTGCTATAAACATCATCATTATGAACGATTACAACTTCACTAAAGTGCACTAGCAATACTCACTGTTTAAAAACAATTCCTTTAACATTCAATTTTTCCAACCACAGAACAAAGGAACCTTTGCTTCGACAGCCAATAGATCTCTGGTTGGCAAATTAATGCCAATAGGTGACGTAACGGTGAGTACCGCTATAGACTTGCCACAGTATGCAGTGCAGAACTTCAGCATTGCGCTACATATGTTACGTTACAAGCTATTTCAGCGCATCGAAGATATTGCCACATACGGACATTGAGCGTTGTGATCTTTTTGGCGCTCTTCTTCTTACGAAGGAGCTCGGAATAAGTACCAGAATAACATTAGCAATATGTTGTCCTGCATGTGTTTCATAATTCTTCACCAAGACTCCGAGTGGTAAATGTATACCTCTCACCGTGCAGGGATAGAAGAATCATACAGTACATGTGCTGATTTAGGGAACCAATCAAGACGCTAAAAAGGCTGAGAATTTAATGAGATTAGATGTAGACTTAAAAGTGTAGAAAACTCGATTGCGTGTGGTAGGAAGATATGTATATAAAGCGTTTGAATCGCGTGGCCTGTCGTATGTTCTTTTCTGTCTCATGTGTTGTAACTAAAGTGATGTTTAGGTGGTCGTACTATAATAATAATAATAATAATAATAATAATAATAATAATAATAATAATAATAATAATAATAATCTCGACAGCAATAACTTTCTTAACAAATTCTTAAACAATCTTAAATTTACAATATGTACTCTTCTAAAATGCTAAAAATGATATTCACAATCTTAATCCGTATAAATAATAAAAAATACTAAAAACGTCACTAATAATATTCACTAAGAATAATAATAATAATAATAATAATAATAATAATAATAATAATAATAATAACCTTTATTAACCTGTCATGTATCTACAATCATGTACAAGTGTTGGGAAGGTAGCTTCATTTTACAGATAACCCCCCTCCCCCTTATCAATGTTGGATTTTCCAGGGGAAAAAAATGGGTGACTTGTCTTACCTGAAGAACTCCAACATTGAATATGGGGGAGGGGTGCCACAAGAGCATGGTATTTCCCAAATACTTCAGCCAATAGTTAGAAAAATCGAATTAAATGTGAAGTGAACTGATTTTCAACAATCCCAACAACTTTTGACCACGACATTTCGACCAAAATATTTTAAATATACCATTTGTTGTAGTTTAAATACTCACAGTAATTTGCGCCCAAACTCCGAAAATAAAAGAATTATAATTCTCTCTGATCAATTTTTGGAAACCACTTATCAAAGACATACAGTACGCAAAATCTATTGTGCGCAAAATACGCAGTCTTTTGTGCAACTTCCATGTAGTGAACTGGTTCTCAAACTCAACTGTTTTTCATTTGGCGACAGCTACTACAAACAAATCAATGGGAATGGCAATGGGAACCAAAATGGGACAATCATCGACAATAACTGTTGGGAAGGTAGCGTCATTTTACAAATAACCCCCCCTGCCCCTTTTCAATGTTGGATTTTCCAGGGAAACAAAATGGTGACTTTTCTTGCCTGAAGAACTCCAACATTGAATATGGGGGAGGGGAGCCACAAGAGCATGGTATTTCCCAAATACTTCAGCCAATAGTTAGAAAAATCGAATTAAATGTGAAGTGAAGTGATGCCCGCAACCTTCCCAACAACTTTTGACCACGATTGTAGTTTACATAAGCTAGTAAACTAATTTCGGACACCTATCTTCAATGTAAATTGTTAACTGAGATACAATGCAAAATTACACGTTCTATAAAATTAGCATGTGTAATCAAATGGCGACGAGTGAAATTAAGAAAATTTCACGCGCGTTTTGTCAAAATTCTGATAATTTCCCGAGCCTTTAGGCGAGGATAATTATCAGAATTTTGACAAAACGCAAGTGAAACTATTTGCTAATTTCACGAGAAAACCATTTGATTACCTTTTGATGTCGTGGGTGACAAATTACTCTCACAACCGTAATTGTAAAATCGCTCGAGTACTTTATCCAACTGCTCGGGAAGAATCATCTCCAGGTTTTTCTCGAGATAGACTATTGATCGAGTTACGAGTTGAGTTGAGTTTGAGTTGAGTTTGAGTTAAGATTGAGTTAATATTGAGTTACGGTTTTTGGCATTTTTGGCACTTAAATCTAATAAATATTAAGTAGAAGTCACTGAGAAGACCATCAAACACCCTTTTCGTGAAGTGCACAGGTGTATATTTGCGAAATG
>OX421445.1:19537772-19545272 GCA_949126865.1 Montipora capitata
ATGAATTATTCTGATCAAGCCATACACAGAGGGCAATTCTTACAATTTTTATCTCCCACGAAAGTTTCTCAATTAGTTTTCCTAATCTTGTTTTTGAACGCACTTAGTGAAATAGCGTTCTTAATATAATGTCAGGGAAGGGTTACGTTTTTACAAACGTTGGCCGTGTAGCACTTATATTTCAACAGACTTAACTGATCAGAGTGTAATGTGAAGTGCTAGTTTTGTACCCCATATGAACCAGGTGAGCGTTAGCCCTACTAATGGAAATGGCCCACACTAGGACAGAGAAAAACTCTGACCATGGTGAGAATTGAACCCCACGACCTTCGGGTTAGATCACCGCTGCTCTACCGACTGAGCTACAAGGTCAGACGGGAGCAGGCCGTGGGAACTGAAGATCTTAAAGTTCAATTCTCACCCTGGTCAGAGTTTTTCTCTGTCCTTGTGTGGGCCATTTCCATTAGTAGGGCTAACGCTCACCTGGTTCGTATGGGGTACAAAATTAGCACTTCACATTACACTCTAATCAGTTAAGTCTGTTGAAATATCTGTGCTACACAGCCAACGTTTGTAAAAACGTAACCCTTCCTTGTACTTGTATATGTTCATTGCCGTGACTTTAAGATCTTCAGTTCCCACGGCCTGCTCCCGTCTGACCTTGTAGCTCAGTCGGTAGAGCAGCGGTGATCTAACCCGAAGGTCGTGGGGTTCAATTCTCACCCTGGTCAGAGTTTTTCTCTGTCCTTGTGTGGGCCATTTCCATTAGTAGGGCTAACGCTCACCTGGTTCACATGGGGTACAAAACTAGCACTTCACATTACACTCTAATCAGTTGTCTGTTAATATAATGTCGTTCGTCAGTTTTGCCCAAAGGAATGGACCAGCATATTTTAGACTAGGTTTACCATATTTTACCGCGTTGTATCTAGGTATTATGAAGTCAGAGTTCCTTACATTGTATGAGCTATTATTTTTCTGGAATAACACTTGTATGTTCTCTGGACATAGATCATGCTTTACTCTGAACGTGAGTGTTGCAATGTCCTGTAACCTTTGGTTTCGTAGCTTGTTTAACTTGGCCATGCATGTTAACCATTTCTTCATATGTAGCGTTGATTTTCTTATTGAAAACAGCCTTCAATGCCCTTTCTTGTAGCTTTTCCAATTTCCTGCTATCTTTCGACAGACAGAAGTTGTACACAATGTGGCAATACGTTAGTTGAGGTAGGTGAATTAAGACCTGGGCCCCGATCTGTTTTATAAAAATAAGTGAGAGGGTGGTCATTTTATATAATACGAAATAACTTTGGGACATTGTTAACGGCAGTAAGATGTGAAACATTAACCACTCTATAGAATGATATATTATCACGTGACATGTTAAAGTTATTTTTAGCACAGAAATCTTTTCAGCTAAACGGCAACTCGTTTTATCATTTTCTGGTGGCTGGATTAACCTTAATGATTTAACACTATTGGGTACATAATTTCTGTGCTTGGACATTTCAAGATAATTTTAAATAAATGTCCGAAAAAAGAAATCCTTTCCATAGGGGACTGGGCACTACTACAAAATGCTGCATATTTCCAAAACTAAAGACATATTTTACAAAGGGCAAGTACAGTTCGTTTTCTTTTACCATTTTGAATAATCAAATAGTAGCGAAGTGATATATATTTTAGCATAAACTGTTGCCGTTTTTTCATTTTGAGTTTTGTGGCCATAACAAGTCACGTGGCCTCATTTGCATACGTAATCCACATCAACATAAAAACTTTTGTGACGTTAGTAGTCTGCGAAAGTCTTAGATTGTTATTACTAAACCTTCAAAAGTTAGATCACCCCCTTACTTTTTTGTGCAATAATTTGGGTCCAGATTAAGGCCCATGCCTTAATTTACATGAGTTTAGCTTTTGTAGGTAACAGTTTTTGCAGTCTAATCAGTACTCCTACTTTTCTTGACGCTCTTTTACATATATCTGATATGTGACTGCTAATATTCAAGTTAGCATTAATAGTCAATCCAAGCAGTCTCATTTCAGATCCGCTCTCTACATTTGTACTGGGCATCGTAATGTTGTAATCTTTAACGTTGCCTTTAGGTCCGAGGGTCATAAATTGATACTTGTCAAAGTTCCCCTTGAGCAGGTTATTTCCATACCAATCAGAAATAACCTTACCTTCTTTATTTAGTTTATTTTGTATATCCTCAACTGTCTTTCCGCTAGTATATAGTTGATGGTCGTCCGCGTACATGTTTAAGCTACATATATAAGCTATGTGAGCGAGATCATTTTCAAACATATTCCAGAAAAACGGTCCAAACGTCAATCCTTGTGGACACCCTCTAGCCAGCTCTTTCCATTCACTTATCACTTCCGCCCCTCTTTTCACCCTCTATTATCTGTCACCGAAATATGACCGTATGAGGAGGGTCCCCAATAGGGTTCTTCAATCCCGCCATCCCGACCAAAAGGTTCCCTTAATCCCGAAATCCCGAAATCCCGAACGTTTTTATCGGTCAACCCGGTCTCGATCATGACGTCACAACATGATGTCCAAACGTAGTCGTCAATAGACCTTATTCACGATGGCCACCATGTTGAATTTGCTATTATCATGCAAATTAGCTACACACTTCTTAGGGGGCAAACAACACAAGTTCGAGAGGTTATAACGAACATCTTAGCCACACAGATGACTTGTTTCACGTTCATTGAATGTTTATCACCTAAGCAGTAAAATACAATCATTACACAAGTTACTTCGACGTTTTTTTAGTGAAAAATGAGCAGATAACGAAGGAGAAAGTCAAAATGTCAAAGGCAATCAAAAGATATAAAATTTTTATAAAAGGTACTTAATTCTAAATACTAAAATGGACTTTTTGCAATGTTATTTCAATATTTCGTTTAGCCGATTTTCCGCAATTTTTTTCAATGTTTGCCCCCCAGCATAACACATGGCTAATTTGCATGACAATATGAAAACCAACATGGCGGCTATCGTGAATAAGGCCTATTACAACTACAGTTGACTTAGAATACGCTCTTTTAGTCTTTTCCACCACCCTTCATGATCCAATTGACCTTAATTGGAGCATTCGCAATCACAGTTTTGAAACCGAAATGATGCGTGATTGTCCATTATTAGTAGTAATTGAATCTGTTCACATGTTCTTTGTACTAATGCATAAGATCATCAACAGGAATACGTCTCTTCTTAACATTCCTAATTAGCATGAAAACACTTCCCGTCAGGCTAAAAATGGGCAAACTGCGAAAAGCAGGCGTTACAAACGGCGAGGAAAATGGTCACGTGGTCAACACTACCCACAAACCCATGGGACAGACATGGGGTACAAAAATTGAAGTCGCCTTTGCCAATATCTTCATGGCTGAGGTTGAAACAGACATTTTAAACCAAAGCGCACTAAAACCGCTCGTTGGGAAACGATATGTAGACGACATAGTTTCCATCCAGGTTTTAAACAGAGAAGAGATAACGCAGTTCATTGAACAAGCAAACAAACACTACCCCACAATTAAATTAATTAACGGCTGAAATTTCAGATACAGAAACGACATTTCTGGATACAAACATTTACAAAGGCGAAAGGTTCAAGAGCAATTCATTCTTTGATGTGCGCACGCACTTCAAACCCGAAACATTTCATTGAACGCACTTCTCCTCGTGGCACCCTCCGGGAGTCAAAAAAGGCTTTATTAAAGGCTCTGAGACTTCTCAGAACAAACTCTTCTAAAAATATATTTGAAGAGCTCATCTAGAATTTTAAAACGCGCCTACGTGAAAGAGGTTATCCCGAGAATCATGTTCAAAGGATCCTCTCAGAAGTGCAATTTAAAAACAGGAAACTGGCACTCCTTCAAAAACCTCAAGAGAGCAAACGAATCTTGCCTTTCATTACTCAATACTACCCAGCATTAATTACGCGACGACCGTTGCTCAAACAAATCTACAATAACCGGCCCCCCATATGTTACAAAAGAGGGAGGTCAATCAAAGATATACTCGTGAGAGCCAATAGACCTTTTTACCGATACGGCGGCCATTTTGATTTCTATTGTTTCGAATAGCCATTATGGGATTCCCAGGGGGCAAATACATATTAATTTGCCCCCTGGGCATCCCATAATGTCTTTCGAAACAATAGAAATCAAAATGGCCGCCGTATCGGTAAAAAGGTCTATTTACAAAACTGAAAGGCTAAAAAACGCGCTAGGGAGTCGTTGTAAGTTCACAAACGCCCCAAGCTCAGTGCGAGGGATACCCAACAAATTAAAATATGAGGATTTGTATGGGAATCCCGATAAAAGACTTAAGAAGATAATGCTCAATTAAAAAGCCTAACCTTATTGCCATTGTACGTCCCTTCCTTCCTGTGTGTTTGTTTTTTTTTTCGGATTCGACGCGATTTGAGCCAATGGTAAATAAAATCGCAAGGCTGCACACTAAATTGTCAAGAGCTTCGCTCTCCGAATTCTTTTGTGTCGCGCTCTCCGAATGTTTTTTCCGTCCTCGCCGGGAGCCTGTTCGCAGGCTAAAGAGCGGTTGAACTTTGTAACCGGCTTTGTAACCCTGTCCGCTTTATTTTTAAACTGAGCCCTAACTGGGATCCTGGACCGTAGTTTGTCACCGACAAATTTTTTTGACTGTGTTTTTGAAGTTTGTCAACACGAAGGAGGCGTGACTGTGATTGGACAAGCGAGACAATGCAGTCATGCCGGAACCCAGGGGGGATAAAACATTTGTCGTTACAAAGTTCTTCCGAGAATGTTTTTGGTTCCGATCGAGTGGACAAACTGCCGCCTGAGGTCGCTCGCAGGCTGCTATTGCTTGTTGTTGGGTTGAAATGAAAGTTTAATCTTTGTCAATTGATTCCGATGCGGAATTGTAACCGTGGGAACATTTTATCAAGGAATATTTGACTCAATTTGGTGGGCTCTTCAGAGTTTAGTGTGCAGCGTTGAGATTTTATTATACCGCTGACAACCGAGGAATCAACCCCTGCTACAATGTTCGGCTCAGTTAATTACGCCTATCGGGAAGATCTTCATTATTTTAAATTTCAAATAAAAAAATTGAAGCACTCCTTCTTCCCCTTATTTCGATGAAAAGGAGCGCACGTTCATTATTGTTCTCTAATTGGAGGGCGGGGATCGCAATAAAATTTCTTCTTTTGTTCTGTTCAACAGTTCAGCATAGCTATCTTTGCGCCGAGTGATTAGATCGGAAAGAGAATGCTTTCTTCGAAAGAGCAATCTCTATAACATCGTTACTTATGAACGGACGAATATTATTTCTTGACTGGTTTAATGGAAGAGAAAATGTTACTACAGTTTCTTGTCTCAATGGAAATTCATCAAAAGATGGATACAATATCGATGTATATCGCTAATGTCATCCGAAGTTTTGGTTGGGTAATTCCGGAATAAACGGCGAGGAGAAAGCAAGTCACTGTATTTGCCTCAGGGATAGGAGGCCGACACGACGATGATATGACTTACGAAACGCATGTGCGATCTTCTGGGATTCCTTTTAAATTCTCTCTTTAAGAGTCACTTCAAACAAATCAAAGGACGCAAAGTGAGGCATTTTTCAATAGTCAAACTATAAAGTTAAAGTGGGATACTTTTCGATCGGAAGTACTTAATAAACAAAACTACATAAAAAAAATGCAAAGAACAAACCGATATTAATTGCATATTGATTCAACCTGACTTCGCGGGAAAGATAAAGAAATTCCGCCCACTCCCAGAACTCATCGGCCTCAATGATATTTGGAATATTCCACCCGCTCAGCGGGTGAGAAAAACTAAAGTAGGTGTAATGGTTTCACCGTATGAAAGACAAACTGAAGCTGAACGCTGTTTTGACATATTTCAGTTTGACCTCTGTATTCAACTGAACAGGTGTCTTGATTGTTCAACTGGTCGACTTTACGGGAAATAAGTGCCATATCAGCTTGAATTATTTATCACGTGTTCCATTTTTTGTCTTTTGGCGTGCCCGAAATCGATGACCCTCTTGCTCCAGAGGAACATTTTGCCCGTAGGTATGTATTTATTGCTATTCCTATGACCTTTTATTTGTTCTTCATTCTGAGCGGTTGGGTTTGACTCTGAAAGGCACCGTTAATTCAGTTTATTTTCAAGTTCTCATCTGTTCATCATGAATTCGTCACGGATGATAGAATTATCAAAAATGACGGCGAATTTTATTTCATTATGAGAAGCATAGTAGAACCCTTAATTATCTCAAACAACCTTCTATAAATTGATTGCGATCGGGGATGCTTCATTGCGGCATTATACAAGTTGTTTTTATTACCTTTTTGAAACAATGAAGTGATGTCAGTTCTTGGTTTTTCTACAAGTTGAAGCTGTTCACTTAAGTCATTCACATCAAAGTGAGAAATGGAAACAAGCTGTACGTATTTTATTGAGTTTGCCATATCTTGTGTTTACCATGATCCCATAATTGGACAATGAAGTTAGAGAAAAATGTAAGTAATAAACAACGAAAACAAAAATTACAGGTACTGTTTTAAGAAGACAAACACACTGAAGCATGTCTGTGATGAACCAATCGAACTCGAAGCAGTTGTATCAGTTGCTCAAAACGCGCGAAAAAATGCACCAGAGATAAAACTGCGATTTCATCGGTTACGAAAGTCGTGCAAGATTCAAGAAGCATTACTGGTGAACGCTGCTGCGATGTGATCGACTTACAATGTAATTGATTTGTTACCACAATTGCTTGTAATCTCGACAACGCCGTACGCGTCATGCTCGCGTCAATTTGTCAAGCAATGTAATAGCCAATCAGGAACGCCCATTTTGGGAAATAAACCAATCGCATTGCGAGAAAGTTATAGACAACGTTTGCTCTTTCTTTGTGTCATGATTTTGGTCACGCTGTGAAATAAAAACTTTCTTTGGCGTTGAATATTGTGGTAAAAAACAAATCGAAAATGGTTCAGCGTTGTCTGTACTCTTATCGACAACGGTATTCGTCATCACAGTGGTCATATTTTGTTGTGGACTCACGAGGCGCAACATTTTGACCACTTTGATGACGAATATCGTTGTCGATAAGAGTACAGACAACGCTGAACCACTTTCGATTTGTTAAGTTTCCGGTATGAGCCAAATGAAGTACAGCAAAAATTGCTCTTTATCATCTACTCTTATAATGAGGAGATCGATTGTTACCATACTTATTTTTATTTAAGCTTACCGTAATTTATTGAATTCCGTGTCATTGGACCATTGTAGTTTGAGAATGAGAATAAATGATTTCCACTCTCGGCAATGACACTTTCTACATATACGTTCTATTGTTATTTCGCACGCTTTGCGTAGGGTACAAATGAAAAGCCATTTTCATTCAGAGAAACTTATAGAAGGTCTAAATGTTTAGCACTTGTAAAGTACTTGAGTGTTAACGAGATCACGGAAGCAAGGATAGATGAA